>VZTU01012255.1:79739-196242 GCA_013400835.1 Zapornia atra
ATTTAGTCCTTTTTGTTTCCCATAATCACCTACACAGGGTATTACAGACTGGAGCAGGTTGTTGTTGTTCTCAGCTGGAACTGGCGGTGCATGCAGGAGCTCCAGAGCCTGGGCTTGCTCCCCACATTGGAGACGGCTGTGTTGCAGGCCAAGACACTAACCCACTGGGGTGAGAAGAGCAGCTTTTTGCACCTTTTTGTTTATTTATCAGAAGTTGCACCTCCATGAGTGTTTCTGAGCAAAGGCCATCTGATGGAGCTTTTTCAGGAGCCCCAAAACTTGAGCTTTTCTCCTTGCTTGGTTGTTACCCTGTGGACAACATTGGCCAAAGGGCTCAGAGGCGTTTTGGACAGGCTTCTAACTTTATTTGCCATCACAGCATGCAGCTGCGGAGGTCACCAAGGCTCTACGTGCTGCTTATGAAAACTGGAGACAGGGCAGGTGGTGTAAAGGGAATGACTTTTCTGTTAAAGGTGACAGGAACCAGGGGAAAACAAATTGGACTGTGTTTATTCTTTGATTCTTGGTGTTATGTTGAAGAAGGCCCAGGAATAGATTGCAGTTTAATTTTTGTCCCTCTAACCATATCTTTTTTGCCTGTGGGGTTTTGGTGCCTCTGTGTATACACATATGGAAATTGTAGGACCTGAGTTTTGTGATTTGGCTGGTTTTCTGTGGACTGCTGAACTTTATGGCGAGGTTATATTACCAGGAGGGGGATTCAAATAGGAAAACTCAGAGCAGGAATACTTGGTGCTTTTGTTATTTATTTATTTTTAAATTATTGTTATTACTTATTTATCTTGCACTTCTTACAAACACGGGGAAGAAGGGGACTCTGAAGGGTTCATGTCTCCTCCCAAGGAGAGGTGGGATGTGACTCACCTGCTTGTGACAAGGCACAGTGAGACTGGTCACCTCAAAGGTGGCAAGAACTGAATATTTGCAATAATTCACTGTCAGGGAGAAGAGCAGCTAATAGTCTCTTTGGAGGAGCTCTGAGTTTCTTTGTGGGTCTCCTGGTGAGTCCTCAAGTGTTTTTTTGTTGTTTTTTCTTTTTTTCCTGCCTCAGCTTTCCTTATCTTGTGCTTTGAGATAAGGGTGTCAATATAGTAGGGGCTTCATGTTTGTAAAGGGCTGTCAAAGATAAGTCTTTTAAGTCTCCAGAGCAAGGAATAGCAGCTAGGGATGGGAGCTGGTAGATGTTAATTAGCTTGGCCACTGCCAACTGCTTTTGCTGGCCTGTCCTTACAGCAAATTCATCTTATCTAGAATTGCAGGAGATTTCCTTTCCCTGCCCTGTTCCCCCCTTCCCTAATCAGGAGAGCATTTGCCAGAGGTCAGCGATCTCTCTGAAGCTGAAACTGGATGTGCCAGCACCATTACAAGATGAATATAGCCCTGCCCCTTCCTTTAGGGCCGGTGGCTGCTACATAGGAATGGGAGCATCCCCTAATCCTGTTTCTGGGGGATTCCCTATGCATCTCTCCCAGCCTCCCATGGGATCACATAGGTCGGGTTGGCGCTGGTGCCTGGACTGAAGAAGGTATCTATGCTTTGCACTCACAGCTGTAAGGGACAAGAGACAATAAGCTTATTTTTATGGACTGACCAAGGGCAGAGGAGAATGGACCTTGGCTTCCTGCAAAGCTGTCAAATGGGAGGAGAGGCTGTTTCCTGTAGACTGGAGCAAGGGAGACGCTGGTCTTTAGAGCAAGATAAGTAATGGGAAGTAATGACTGGAAGGAATCCAGAAGAATTGTGAAGAATGGGGAAAGAACTGCTTCAGAAGATGCTCTGAGCAATCCCGCTGATGTTCTTTCATGGCATTAGGTGGATTGCAGCTTCTCTGGATTCAATAGCAATACTGTTCCCTGTTGGTTTTTGAGAACATCTCCCATCTCTCAGTGCATTAAGTCACTCCTTGAGCTCTTCCAGGAAGGAGAAGCAGGTGATGGGTGCTGAAGCCATCTCTTCAGGGTGGGATGGGTCTCAGAGTACAGGTGGAAGTGGGACAGTTGTGTGCTGGGCTCCAATGTGGTACTGCTCCGCATGGTGTGGCTGTACTATTGACCCTGAGAGTCTGCAAGGAACCCCCACAATGCTGTGAACGGGGGCGAGAGCTTCTGAGGTAGGACACGGCTATGGAGAAAACTCCAGGAATGGCAGCAGAGTTAGAAAAGCAATATTGAATAGGGTCCATCACAGGTATCGTCCCTCTACAGAAAGTGAGAGCAGTAAAGTTGTGTCCCGAGAAGACCCTGCTCATTGCACTAGTTCAGCTGCTTCCAGGAATTCAAGTTGGAGAGCTGGTGATACCATAACATAGGTGATTTCCCACCAAATCCACATGCTGATTTGCACCATTTCTCCTCGAGTTTTCTTTCAGAAGTCCTCAGTGAGCTGGTAAACACACACTCCCAGAAAATTATTACAGTATATATGCACTGTTTTTTTAAAAAGCATTTTAATGAATTTGGTTCTGTTTCTCCTTTCTTTGTGCTTGCTGTGTGTGGGAAAAGCTGTTGATTGAAAGGTAGGAACCCCTTGGCTGTTTGGGGTGGCTAAGGCATTGCTTCATCTCGATGACGGGTAACTCGTGTCTCTTCTGGGGACGGCTTTGTTGATGCCATGTCCGTAGCCCTGAAGCCCTCCAGGTGTTCACAGAGCACAGAAAAGCGGTGCTGCGCTTGTGCTGTCAAACACGGTCTGGCTCTTGAAGAAAAGCTCTGCCAGCCAGAGCGTGGCCATGCCAGGGGCACGTCCTCTGCACCAGGGGCTGGGGGTGGCATGGTTCTACTGGCCACCGTCACCTCTCCCCCACCCCTGACCAATACCGCCGTGCTGGTACCCCTTACAGCATAGACCTGCCTCTGCAACGTAAGGTTTTTTCTGGTGTGATAACTGCTTTCCAAGCCAATATATTTCTTAATGTTACCAGAAAGTTGCTAATACCATATGGCAAGGCTCTCTGTATTTTTGCAGGACAACAAACAAATTGTTGCTAGATGCCAGACTGCTCTGGCAGAGCTTTATCACTGATGCCTGCCAGCAGTAGCCTTTAGGGGATAGTAATAATTTGGGGTTGTTTACATTACAGCTTTAAAATAGGGGTTTTCTTGAAGCATGTGTGTGTTTAGTCAGGAAAGTTGGCTAAAAAATCTCTGACGGCATCAAAGAGCGAAGGCGCTTGCTACGGCCCATGCATGCGGTCTCGGCCCTTTATAATACCTCAGGCCGTGCAGGAGAAAGGAGCGTGTTGTGTTACAGGAGCTCTGGGTGGTTAAAGTGGGAGCGACCCTTTGCAGGACAAGGGGACTTTCCTGGGTAAGGGACACCGGGTGGGTTCTCCAAAGCCTTACTGATGTATCTGGACCGACTTTGTCATCACTTGATTTTGGTCAAGGCTGAGGTTGAGCTTTCTTGCAAAGCCACCTTTGAAACACCCATGATGGGAAAACAGGGTCTTGCCATCAAGCTCGGGGTCTTTGCCAGCCTGCAATGAGGAGACTCAGGAATGAGCTCCGAGCCTGATGCCCGAGTCCTGCTGGCATTTGGCCATGAGCATTCCCCGGTGCCTGCCTGTGCCAGGGTCTGTCCCAACAGCCAAATGTGCTGCAAAGATGTTGGGAGGCGGCAAGAGCAGAGGGGCGCTCAGAGGTTTTCAGTTTGAAACTTCCATGCGGTAGATGAGGTGTTTGCACTCCTCAGCTTGTATATTTAAAACCACGCCTAACTGCATCTTGGATTTGAGGCAGAACTCTGAGTTTCACAGGGGTTTGATGTTTATCCAGAATTTTTCCCGGAGTTGCACAGTATTTGGGTTGCTTGAAAGGGGCTTGTAAAACCTAACAATTTCTGGGGCTGAATGCTGAATTTGCAACAAAAACACGACCAGAATTAGTGGGGTGTTGGGTTTAATAGCGTGCGTTTTGCGGATCTCTCTCTGACATGTTCAGCCGTAAACTGTTCTGACTTGGCATCTCACGTGAAAGCAGAACTTGACTTGGCTTTTGGTGGATTTTGCTCAGATTGCAGTTTGGATGCAGATGGGTTCTTCATGTAGGGTGGGACCGATCCTTTTTTAAAAAATTTTTAAAGTGAACTGTTCCCAGTCTTTTGCTCCCCTGCAAGTTTGGGTTTAAGCCATCTAAACAAACGCCTTCAAGTGGGACCTGGAGCCAAGCAACCTTGGACCCTGTCATGCTTTGAACCTGATGCGAAACCAGTCTCGAGTGTCTTGAGAGCCTCGAATCAGGGCCTGCGGGACTGCAAAGGGCTTAAAAGTGAGGAGGTGACAAAAAGGGTTTTCTTTCGGTTGTGTCATTAGAATCGTCTGCATTTGCCTAGCCTGGCTTTGCCCTGCAACCAGCGTAAAGAAGTTTGAGCTATTGCTCTGAAAACTTAGGAGCTGAGGTTCTCAAGAAACTAAAAGCTGAAGGGAAAATCAGCCATCGCCCTCCTCCGTTCTCAGTCCCTACCCTCAAAATCACAAGGCTTTTGGTAGCACTGCAGCCTTCCACATCTGCTCCTTTCCCTGTTGCTGGGCTACCTGACACATTGCATCCAAGCTTTGGTAGAATTTATATAATTTGGTTCATTTTTTGCTGTTTCAAAGCTTTACAGTGCTAGAAATGTCAGGAGGATTCCCCGGGGAGGGGTTGCTACATGTTATGGTAGGGATGTTGTTATCATGCGGTCTCAGGGTTTGTGGACACAGTAATTTGTCACATTACTTCTCAGTAGGTGTAATATGCTGAAAGCTGGCCAGACCCTGTCCTGCACCTTTGCCATGGGGCTGCGGTGGCTTTGCCCTCTGCTGAGAGGCTATAGGCAGCTCAGGGATGGGGTGTTGCAGCCCGAGGTCAGTATGGCTGGGTTGGGTTTGCACACCTGGCTGAATAGCTCCTGTCCTTGAGCAGAGGCAGCCACTGGATGCTGTGTGTTACCCAGCTTTCCCGGGAGCCCTCGCTCTGCATGGTGCAAATGTCTTCAACCCCCAGAAGCTGTCAATGGTTGAGCCCATGACACTACTTTCCAGTGTTGATTGCACTGAGGCTGCCTTGGCACAGAAGTGGACAGGCTTCGATGCTGCGGTGGCTCCTTCAAGGTGGTAGGAGTCGGTGTGAGCTCGCTGGACCTTTGCACTGTTAATATTTGCTGTGGGCCTAAATTCCACTGGTTAAAATTCACTCCAGGGAAACTGGTGTTGCTCCCGGAATGTCAGCTGAATGCAACTGCACTTGTTTGAGATGATAAAACCTCAGCACGTGTGTTTGTTAATGCGCATGAACCCAGGGTTTACCAGACCTCCTGTGGCATCAGCAACCATTACGGCCCTATGTTCTTGCTCCACTCAATGTCTAGACCTGACGTTTTAAACAATTATTACTATCCTTTTAATATTCCTGTAGTGGCACAGGTTCCTATACAATGATATTAACCCTTCATGAAATAACACTGCTGCTCTTAGCTGGCTTTTATGGAAAGTTTAGGTCTAGCCCATGAGTCTTGGTGGAGGTTGAAGGTGACTGCTCTGGAAGGAAATGCAGCAAGCCCCAGCAGTGCGCTTAACCAATAGGCTGTGCTCGTGCGGAGGGGCAGAAGTGCCTTCCCAGCTCGTTGCTAGCACTCAGAAGTGTCCATACAGCTGGATTGGGTGGGTGCAGGCAATGGTAGATGTGTTAGAGCTGTTCAGGTATCGCATATGAATCCTGCCTTTGGTTTCAGGTCTCCCACAGCAGTACTTTCCTATCGTGGGAACCCGCAGTTTTTACTTAAATTTTCCTAAATTTTCTACTGGTTTTGTAAATTTAGTTTAAAAAAAGTGATTGACATTTCTTATCATGAAGAGTGATAGCTCTCTGAGATGCAATCAGGAATTTCTATTAGCCAAATGTGCATCTTCCTGGGTGAAGCCAGCCTAGTTTGCTCTGATTACTGCTGTGTGCTGCCCTGCCATACCACTGGCGATAAATGTGCCCATGGCGGCAGGAGGAGGTTTAGGAGCATGTCCTCAGCCTTGCTTGGCTCATCCTTCCATCTTTCTGTCCTGCCATGCATCCTGTGACAAACTGCTGTTCCTTCCAGGGTGGTGTGAGGTTTACTGGGCAGATATTAGTTAGAAAAATGAAATTTTTGAATGCAAGGTGGAAGGAAGGAAGGAAGGAAGGAAAGAAAAAAACCTGTAATCCCTTCTCTCCTTTCCGTGGTTCTTGTAGCCTGTGCTGTGTCTGGCATGGACAGGGCTCTGCCAAGCTGCCAAGTCCCATCCCATGCTTGGAAGACCATGTCCGGTTCTGCATGCGCTTGGGGAAGATGGAGTGTATCTCCAGGGCATGTGGGTGCAAAAATGGGCAACGCCTCTTTGAACCTGGGCCTCTGGAGATGTCCCCTCTCTTCAGAGAATCTCCTCCTGGGTTTTGTATTACTTCCTCTGCCTCATGAATGCACTTAGATGTCCTGTATACATAATTAACCTCTCTGCTGCACTGGCAGACACTTTTATTGAACTGCCCATCATGACTCCTAAGTATTTTCCTGGGAGGATTGTGCAGGTTCAGAGGCCAGAGAGCTGGAGGAGATGCGCCTGATGCTGAGTAACTCATGGTGGTTACAGATGCAGCTTCCCTGGTTTTCTGGGAGCAAGAATGTGCATTTGGGTCAAGAGGTGTCTCTGCGGTGAGGGTGCTGTGCCATCAATCTATGATGCTGAACGTCAGAATGCTTATGGCAGATGTGTTCTGATGATGCCTATAAAGTGAATGAGGATGGCTGGGCCCTGTGGACCAGCAGCCGGAGCACTGGGATCTGCCATGCTGCAAGGGGTTGGCATTTCCCCAGCGCTGCTGGATCTGGCCACTGCCTTACCCACCTTGTCGTCACCCTTTCTGGCCTATCTTTAAAAGGCATGTGTGTGAAGGGGGAGAGGTGTCAGTGCTGAAAGCTGTCCCTAACACAGCTCCCACCTTGCCCCCACCTCCAATCGGGATTTTTCAAAGCCATCTGAGCTCTGACTCTGAGCTGGGCTGGTGCAAATCTGCAGAGAAATAATACGCTTCCTGAAAATTGTGTCTCTAGGTACGTGCTGTGTACAAGCTCTGGGGCTTTATAGGGGGTATCAGTGGTGCTGGGTGCACCAGCCCTTGGTCCTCAGCTGGGGATGCTTCAGGAGTGGCTTCCTGGGACTGCTGAGCCACACAGCTCCTGAAAACCCAAGCCTTTGGTGCTGTCCCTGCTCTGAAACTCAGGAATTACGGGGCAGGATTTCTTCTGTGCAATGCAGTGGGTGAATCAGTGTCAGTGTTTGAGGGAGATGGTGGAAGTAATTGAAACAATGGATGAGCTTTGTGGGTGTACTACCTCATGCCTGGGGGTGGTGTGAGATCCAGCATGGTGGGGTCCCGCTGCTCAGGCGCCCGCTCTATGGAGGGGGAGGGAGATGCAGAAAGGGTCCATTTTCAGGGGTTTTCCTTGCAAAAAGCCTAGGTGCATACACCTCTTGGAAGCCTCTGGGATAGAGTGGTTGCATTCCCTGCGCTGGGATTTTTAGGAAGAGAGAGCTTGCTTTTCCTGGCAGAAGGAAGCCATCCCGCCTGCATGGAGAGCTTGTATCTCCACATATTGACTTTGAGCCTGGGGGGCTGGACTTGCAGAGAGGTGATAATTAGACAGGAGAGTCATCCCCATCCTACTTGAAAGGCGGAGGCATTCCTGGGTCCTCACAGAGGTGTGTCCTCTGGGTTGGTGTTTGTTATTATTTGCAGCACATCTCCAGCAGTTCAGTTGCCTTACCCGCAGATCCTAATTGCAGCATCGTGATGGAGGCAGGAGGAGGTGAGGGGGAAGTGTTTTACCATAAGCTTAGCTACCAGCAGCAGGCTTCATTTGTGCCCCCATCTTTGCAAACAGAGAAACCATGTGGTCTTGGAGGCAGCTCTCCCCGTGCTGTGGCGTTAACCGAGCTGCTAGCGCCAGCTTATTGTTGCCATAAAAGCTGAGTGAAGTTTGGATTTGCCGGTGCCCGCCGAGCCGGATTTGTGAAGCGTGGATGAAAAAACCGGCCCTGGCCTCCCTTCCCCATAAAAAGCTGCTCAGGTGGCTTAGCGTGGCGGGCAGCAGGGAGAAGGCGGAGGCGGCTGCACCTGCTCAGGCCTTGGCTCGGGCTGGTGGCGCAGAGGCTGCTGCGAATTCCCCCTGAGCAGCAAGCTGTTCATGGCAGCAATGCCTCGCTCCAAGGAGCGCTCCCCCTATGACAACAAAGAGCCCTTTGATCCTTTCCATTTGGAGAACTTAAAACGGGAAAGCCAAACTACAATAAGACCAAGTTGGGTCATAAAAAGGAGAGCAGGAGCACCAAAGCGCTCCGGAGTGTAATTGTAGAAGCAGCAAATGCTTTGGCACTTAATTCTGCTTTAGTGTCAGTTCAACATGTTTCATGTTTAATACTGGAGAGCCTGTCGCCAAATGCTCTGCACAAACAATCCGGCGCTACTCCTTGGTACACTTGGAGAGGCCCTGGCTCTGGTGCAGCTCCTCCAGCTCCGCTGCCTCCCGCTTGGCCCGCAGTCTATGGGCAGTCCCACGCTTGGGATGGCCCTTTCCATAGTGCCTGCTGCCCTAACCCTGCCTGGCAAAGGCACTGGGACTGCTGGGGTCTGCTGCCTTGTCACTGGGAGCGGATCGCTGCCTCTGGGGCTGGTCCCTGGCTGTTAGCTACCAGGGGTTCCTTGCCAGAGCCGGTGCTTCATGCTCCCCAGGCTGCTCCAGCACAGCTGTGCTTCCCCTCACCCCTGAGCACACCAGGGTGATGCCTGTGGGGTCTCTGTGGAAGGTGGAGTTTAGATCAGGTGTGTTATAAGAGGCTTATCAGAAGTCTGGCTAACAGCTACTGCATCTTCCTGTGGCTGTTGAAGGGTGTGTTGAAACAATAAAAAATTCTCTGAGTTGTTTTATGCAAGGAAATGAGCTGCAAGCTGTCACCTCTGCGGTGGCATGGCCTCATCACACGGTCAGGTGCCAACAGCACCCACCAAGCAAAATCAGTGGTTTGGGGGTGGCTGCTCGCTGGTACAAGGAGGTGCCAAATTGAAGACAGCCTGTGCCTTTCACAGGAGTGGAGCTGTGCTGCTGCAGCACCTCGCACCCTGCTCTGAGAAAGGGCTTGGCTGGAGATGTTGCCCATGGGACAGTGCTAGGCAAAATGTGGGAGCAGCTCATCCCCTGAGCAGGTGTGGGACACCCCTGGGCCACAGAGCCTTTGCGCCCTGCCCTGCTCTGAGAGGCTGACAGGGATGCGGGGCTGGGTGCAGGTCCCCTCAAGTGGCACTGCCATTGCAGTGGCCAGGCGGTTCCTGCGCAGCTCTGGGGCTTGCAAGACCCCTTCTTTATTTTAAAGGATGACTTGAAATCATGAAACTTCATGTCATGAAGGGCGAGTGCTCTGCAAGGTGCATCCTGACAGCTGAGTATGCAGGAAATGCGGCTTGGCAGCATCTCCTGGCTGACGGCGGCGGCAGAGGGTGCAGCCCGTATCGGCAGCAAGCATTTGCACCAGGAGTTCCTGGGGATGGGCGAGCAGGCAGCTGGAGTGGGGAGCAATGCTCTTCAGCCCCAGCCATCTCCCTTTTCTCTTCATCCTCCACTCTTCAGAGGAGTGAGGGCATGGGTGGCAGACCCAAAGAATGTTTTGATGTTGTTTAAATAGGCACCATGATTAGACCTTACATGATGGGCACCCAGTAAAAACAGGGTGACTTCAAAATTATTGAAAAACCCTCATAAATTGCTTTTTCCCCTAATAGATTGCCATGGGCCCAGCTCTCCGTGGTGTAGGTAATATGTTGGAGTGATTTATTCTATTGGGAATTATAACAGATGCTGTAAAATAATCTTGTAAGCATTTGAAAATCATTTGTCTGTCTCTGACGTGTCTCAGCACGTACAGGAATGCTCTGCTTGGGGAAGTGAGGTCCTTATCCTGATTTATCTCAAGGTACTTGTAAATGTTGCTGTAATTTCACTTTATCAAATCATTTAGCTCTTCCTCTTCCAGCACAAAGTTATTTTATCTCACACACCTTGTTTACTTCAAATTAGCCCTGAGGTTGGCCTGAAGTTGCACCTTGTTATTCCTCCACCTCCCGTCTCCGTCTTTAGGCTCTGTTGGCAAATTCAAAGGTATAAGTAAATACTATTTTGTTATTAATAGAATAACTTCTCCCTCCTACACACACATTTTCTTTTCATTCCAGTCTTCGTTTTCCATGAGAAACTGGCATTGCAGTACAAGCGGAAACCTCCCAAATTGCATGGAAACGCCTTAATTCTCCTAGCAACAAGGTCAGGGCTCAAATCCAGGACCTTTCCATGAGTGTGGGGGAAACAGCCCTTCCAATTACCTGCTCCCCCTGCGGTACGGATCCGGTCGGTTCATCAGCACCTGGGTTTGGGTGGATTTGAAACTCAGCCATGGTATTGTTTAAAATTTCTCCATTCATTGGGGAAGGGTTTGTAGTGGGCTGAACCCTGAGAAACCTGGGGCTGGTTTTTATGGCTTCCCATTGAAACCTGGTGGAACCCCATGGTGTCGACTGATTTTCCCCTTCCTCACTCATGTGGCTTTGATCAAGCCTCGGGCTTGGAGAAAGACCCCCCCAGGAACTGGAACCACTGAGCTTTGCCCAGTCCTGCCATTCATTAAAACATTTGTGAGTTTCCAACTGTAGATGATAAAATTAGGACCTTTGTGGAGATGGCCAGTCCTACGGCTGAGCTGGCTTTGCTTTTATACAGGGGGCACGTATAGGGAATGTGGCCCCTGGATTAGCATCTTTGATGCAGAAGATGCTGTGATCTCCTGGCCATCTTCATGGGAGCTACCCACAGTAACAAAATTCTTTAGGCAGGATGGCTCGTTCATGTTTTCAGGGTAAACATTGCATGTTGTTGCACTGATTGGATTGAATTGAAGCTCTGCTGAAGGTGTTCAGTTGGGGAGTTGTGGCTGATTCTGGTGGCTGGCAATGATGAAGCTTTCCCCCTCTTGCCTGTGCGATTCCAGCTTGGGTCATGGTGCCTGATGGTTCCCATCTCATGGCTCTGTTTGTAGCTTGTATGTGGTTATTTGGGGATTGGAGGTGTAGGGAAGCCTAAGCCAGCATGGGCCTCTCTATCCATGGGCTGCAGGTCCTGTCAGAGGCTTGCTCCAACGCGGGTCACAGTGTTTTCCATATGTCTCCATCTGCCCCAGCGTGGGGCCTCTCCCACGTGGGGTCTGGGCCTTTTCCATGGGCTGTGGGAGGACACCCACTCCACCATGGGCTTCTCCAGGGGCATCTTTCTCTGTGGCACCTGGGGCACCTCCTCCCCCCTTCCCTGGCCTTGGTGCCTGCAGAGTCTCTCACATCTTCTTACTCCTCTCTCACTGTTGCTGTTGTTACAGCAACTTTTTCCCCTTCTCCTGTATGTTACCCCTGAGGCATTACCACCATCATGTCTAGAACCAGCAAGGGTTTGGGGAACTGGGGCGGTGGCGGGGAGGGAAGCTGCATTGAGAGGAGGGTGGGTGTTTTGCTGCAGGGTGCTTAGGGAGCAGTGCTTGTGCACAGGAGCTTCTAACCTCCAGTTCTGCATCTAATCCTGGCTCCCTCTGTGAGGAGGAGTGTCGGTTAGGGACTTGGTTTCCTAAGTCAGGTACTTCAGCTCTGGGTGGCTGTTTTTTAGGCTGAGATTGAGAGGTGGGGAAAAGAGAACCACCATGTCCCCTCTGCCACCAGAAATGGAACTCTCTTTAAAAAAATCCAAACCGCCCCTGAGAGGAGAAAGGTGTAAAAGGTGGTGGTGGGTCTGGTGGCTGAGGGCACTGCTGCTCCGTATTTCTCCAGCTGCAGTCTCATCAGGATGCGGGTGGGATGCCAGCCCATCCAGGGAGCTGCTCTGGTGTGAGAACAACCCCTGGTGTTGCTTGAGGATGCGAGTGGGAGCCAAGCCTGGGGTGTGCAATGTGGCTCTGAAATAACTGGTTGGATTCAGGGGTGGAGTGGGGTTGGGGACCTTGTCGCCTGCAGCATCTCTCTGGCTCAACCCTGGAGCCCCACGTGTGGTTTATTTGCCTGGGATGCTGCGGGGGAGAGATTTCAAAGCACTGGGAAGGCTTAGACTTAGGCTTGTAATGATTTTAGTGGGATTTGGGTAGTTATGGATGCCAGCCCGTAAGGTATTAAAACTGAGCAGTACAAGTGGACAACGCTGATGTTTGGCCCATGTGAGATTCTGATATTTTATTTTTTTCTGATTAAGTATGATGTTTCCCTGGCATGAGTCCAATTCACCCTCCTTCCCTCATGGAGAAAGCAAAGGGAAACGTCTTGCTTTGCTTGTGACTGAAGGAGCCAGACTGGATATATTTAACTCTTTTCTTTGAAAAGTCTTTCTCTCCTTGGATAAGAGTTTTAAAAAAAATAAAATTTACAAATATGACCTCATACTTTCGTGCTTTTTAAAATTCGTTTCTATTTCAGCTGATGTTTGTTACGGCTCCTATTAACAGTGTTTGAACCAGAAACAAGGTCCAGATGTGATGATTTTATTGATGCCAAATTGGGTTTTGGTCACTGAGCTTGCATTTGGATAATGAATTTTTTTTATTTTCTTTTTTTTCCCTTTTCTTTCTTTTCCTCTTCTTCAGCCTGATGGCACCAGCAAGGAGTGTGTCTTCATTGAAAAAGTCCTAGAAAACAACTACACGGCACTGATGTCAGCAAAATATTCAGGCTGGTATGTTGGATTCACCAAAAAAGGGAGACCACGGAAGGGGCCCAAGACCCGGGAAAACCAGCAGGACGTACATTTCATGAAGAGGTACCCAAAGGGGCAAGTGGAGATACAGAAACCTTTCAAGTACACAACAGTCACCAAGAGGACTAAGAGAATACGACCCACCAACCCCAGTTAAAAATAGACAGAAACAGTGTCATGATAATAAACCAGAAAAAAAGCAAAAAGACAAAAAAAAAAAAAACTGCTCCAGAAGAATATTTTTACATTAAAAATAAGGAAGAAGCTCTATTTTTGTACATTGTGTTTAAAAAAAAATAAAAATTAAAAAAATTAATAAAAGACTAGATTGCAAACGCTGGGGAAAAGCTGTTAGGGATTTATTGTGACTTGAAAAACAAAATGAACTGCTCTATTTAAATTGACTTCTTGTTGTTGATGACACACAGGTGCTTATTTCGCTTTTTTGGAAAGGACAACTTTTCAAGCAGATCCCCAGAGGAGGAAACAAAAAAAAAAAAAAAGAAAAAAGAAAAAAGTAATTATTAAAAAAAATAATAAAACCAAAGAAAACCAAAGTTCTTTCCCAAAGTTACTGAGACCCTGCCCTGAAAAGTGCCGGTTTTGCAGTAATCTATTTATTGTCTGCTGCACACCGGCCCGAGACAAGATGGTGTGTGCCGCAGTGATTGAGTTTCCGTGGAGTTCTCGACGCATCGATCTTCTGTAACCTTTCTGATGACATAAGGTGTCACGGCTCCGTGATCCTGCATTATGCTCAGTTCTGGAGAATGCTGCTAACTACATTCAAGTGACTACAAGATGACCTAGTACACCAATGATAAGGGAATATTTTAAAACCAGCTATATTATATATATTATATATATATAAGCTATTTATTTCACCTCTCTGTATATTGCAGTTCCATGAACCAAGTATTACTGCCTCAACAATTAAAAAAAATTATTTAAAACACATGTACATATTTTTGCTGTTTGCACTTCTTTCCCCTCCTGGAGTAGTGGGTTGTCAGCACATACTCAGTTTTATTCGTGGGCAGGAGGATATGCTTGGGGTAGTTTCCCCATCATAAACAACACTGCTAGTTCTGTAACTCCTCCTTTCCCTGTCTTTCTCCTCCTCCCTCGTTGTTCCTACAAAGAAGAAGTCCTGCATGGGGTGATGATGGGCTGGGAGTGGGGTATCCCTGCCAGTGTTTTTTCAAGAGCAGGAGTTAAATTTGATACTTTTTCCAGTGAAGCGGCTGTTTCCTAAAGCTTTGGTGGGGCAGAAGGTAAATGGGAAAATTATCTGACTCGATTAGTGTGCATCTTGCGTTTCCTTCACTGGACGTTTTGAGAGGGTCTGTTTGTTTCAGCTATTCCATATTTTGCCTTTCAAAACTTGCCCTTGACTGGCCACATCCTTCACCCTGCGTAGCTCCACCAGCCTGACGGTGACTGGCTCTTCTCACTGTCCATCAGTTTTCCTGCACAGGACGTGGACTACAACTACTGCAAGGCGGTTGCAGAGGTGTTGGAATTCGTCTCTTCTCTTGGGTGACAAGTGATAGGACAAGAGGAAATGGCTTGAAATTGCACCGGGAGAGATTTAGGTCAGATATCAGGAAGAATTTCTGTACCGAAGGGGCTGTCAGGCATTGGAACAAGCTGCCCAGGTCAGTGGTGGAGTCACCATCCCTGGAAGTATTTAAAAAGTGTGTAGATGAAGTGCTTAAGGACATGATCTAGAGGTGGGCTAGGCAGGGTTAGGCTGTGGTTGGACTCAATGATCTAAGGGGTCTCTTCCAACCTGGGCGATTCTATGGTGCTAGGCCGCAAGGCGTGAATCTGTACTTACAGAGCGGCCTGCTGGCTGGCCTGGTCAGACGGGGTTAGCTGTGTGGGGGAAAAGAAGGACGAGGAAACAACCGACCTCAAGTTTTCACTGAAATGACAGCTGAACCCAGATGAAGCTTTACAGAGAAGCTCCCTTGACTTTTTCCTTCCTTCTGTGTGCAGAGTTGCTGCGCTCCTGATTCCAGCCGCAGCTGAAAATGCTCAAAACCACTAAGAAAGCTTTTTCTTGTTAATCAGTAGAATGACTCTCCCCAGAACGAGCTTTCTCAAGATAACTTTGAGTGCTGCAGCCAAATCCTGCAGATCAAAGCCCTCTGAGAGATGGTGCAGATAAACATGCAAGCTTGAGGATGCTTATCTGAACCAATCTCCAAACCTCGAAAGCCTTGAGAAAAATGAAGAGTGCTGAGCAGGGTCACTTCACGTTGCTCTGCAAAAAGCCGGGCAGCGTTACAGGTGATGCCTTCAACCCAGCTATGCATGGGCGGTCACTCGAACAACCCCTCTCCCAGTGAATACACTTGGAGCTGCTCTCTTGGCACATCAGGAGACCAGCACGAAAGCGAGACCTAATGGTGTAGTGGTGGAATTGATGGGGGCTGGAAGGCTTTGCCAGCTTTGCCTTCATATTGATTCATGTGGGGGAGATCTGGGGGAAGTTCAGAGGAACTTTCTGGAGGTGGGGGATTGGGAGCGGCTGGAGATGTGCTGTGTTAGAGCCTCCAAGAGGAGAAACCCAGTTGATTTCCAGAGTGAGAAAGGATCTGTTGGTGCCTTTTTCTCTTTGAATGCACTGTGGCACTGATGGTTTCATGATCAGAATGACAGGGTTTCTTTGCTATCAGGGAAATTCGAAGGAGTGGATGTGGTAGATGCTGGAGGAGGCTGGACTGAAGGGATCTCCTATGAGGCTGAGAACAACCAGGCAAGATCTGCCTGTCCTACAAGGCCCACTGGGTTTAGAGACTGGCATGTGGGAACTAGGGGCCTCTAGCACTTGTGTCGTTGGTTTACAGGAATATTTGCTGGAACAGCAGTGAGACGGGTTCACTGGGGTGTGAAAAGTCAGCATGCCGAGGAGATACGGTGCTCACTTGGGTTAGGTGTCTTCAGAGAGATTGGTTGGTTGAGAATGGTGCGTGTTGAGTATTCACGCTGGAATGTCTGCTCATTAGTATTTATTACCAACAAAAGCAAAGACGAGAAGAATTCACACTAGGGTCCCTTCAGAGTGCCTTTGCATTGGGCAAAAGGGTGCTCTGGGGAGGAGATGTTCAAGAAATTAACAGAAATAGGGGAAATCCATCGCATGCTCAGTGATGGACACCAGGAGGCATGTACCTTTTCTGCGCCTGGGTGGTGCTTGGTGAGTAGGCCAGAGGTTGAAAGTGGTTGTCAACATCCCAGTTAGACAAGTCTCTCTGCTGACCTCCAGACTGAAGTGGCAGCTTGTCTGTGGTGGTTAACATTTCTTCCTTTCAGAAAGCCTCCAGGGTCCCTGAGTATGAGCTGAGATTCCCCATGTAGGCTAGTACATTTGATTTACTTTATAACTGAGAATTGTTAATGGGGATTTAATTACTGTTGTGGAAATAACCTCAACAGCAAGGGGGATAATGCTTGAAGCAACTGAAGGCCTTAATGTGTGTGGAGCTCTGTGTGGTCACACTTAAAAAACCCACACCGCTTTATTTGATTTAATAAAAGCAAATTGTAGCTACTGTTTCAGAAATAGTGATAGATTTGTACCAATCTTTTCATAGCTGAGATCAGATAGCAGCACGCTATCATAATACTGTGGTTGGCTTCGTCATGAAGCTGGCTGAAGGTGCTGCTGGGCACACCGAGGTGTTAGTCCATCCCAGGAAGGAAGCTTTGCAGGTCCAGGGAAGTTCCTTGTTAATACTTTTGAGTGTGTTGCACAAGCTGGGCTACTGTTTGCTGACACCTTGCAGGTAGTCAGTCTCCCACGTCTTCCTGCGGTGGTGAAGGGTTGGCAGTCAAAGCTCAGCCAGGCTCTGCGTCTGGTCCAGGTAGGACAAACCTTTCACTGTGGCATTGTCATGACCTGTGTGGAGTCCACTGCTACCGCAGAAGACAGTGTCCCTGGCCACTGTGCGAGGTGTCTTCCAGCTCACCAGGGATGTGTCCCGGACCATGGAGCTGTCAGCAAGTGGGAGCAGTTGACCAAGGTGACATCCCTGCAGTTGGAGCCCTGAAGCTGGCATGGTCTTTCCCTCTTGACAGCCAGTAGTTTTGTTCTGCCTCTGCCTTGTTGGTGCAGATGTAGGTGCCGTTGCAGGCTCTACACGGCAAAGCCAGGTGGTTGCTGCACCTCATCTGAGCCTCATCTCTTGCTAACAGTCAGCTTTTGGAAACATGGCTTTTGGGAGCCTGAGCCTGTGAAACTGGGTGCTCCTTTTCTTGGACTGTCCTTACAGTCTTGTTTAGCTCAGGATCACTGATTAGCGCTGGTTTTAGGCTCACAGAGATGAGATTCTTGCTGCTGCGAAGCAGTAGGGAAGCCTTTTCCAGGAGCACTCTTACAGTTTTAGTTGTGCTCTTCATCAAGTAGGGCATTATTGCACTTTACCTGTGCTGTATCACCTCTGACACACCATTGTGCATGATATATGCACAATTGATATTAGTTTTTGGGAGTGTAACTGGTACACCCTCCAATGAATGTCACAAGGTGAGGAAAGGCGAGGAAGAAGCAGTCAGGGCAAAAACCTGGGGAAAGGAGGGATGCTGCCCAAAGGCTCAGTGATGAGAAGACTGAGTTTTATGTCCATGACTTGTTAAGGCCATAGCCTAAATGAGCAGGATGCCTGTGAACCCTGTGTGTCTGCAGGGAGTCACACATGGAAGCGGAGCAGAGCTTGGGAGGATATACATACATACATTGTGCTATGGGCCGTGTTTTGCCACATGGATGTCCACCAGCTTTCCCAGATTCACTGGGTGTTTTGGTGTCTCTGGGAGAATGAGATTTCAGCCAAGACCTCAGGCTCCGGCTGGAGAGTATGGTCTAGCAGTTTGTCTTGCCTAGGAGAGTTTGTCCACCAAGGAGGATCTGACTCTGAGCCAACAGAATTGGCTCTAGGTGGGATAGGTTGGGTAACAGAAAACATATGTGAATTTGGCTCTAAGAGCATGCTATTTTATTATAGCTACCTTTGAAAGATAAGGTTGTAGTAAAGTGTGTGTGTGTGTGGAATGGTGGTGGTTCTCTTTTAGGGCGCTGAATTACTCTACAATGCAGGTATCTGCAGATGGAAGAGGAGGTGGCACATGTAAGTGGAGCTGTTAATACTCCACCTCAGTGCTCAGTCCCTCCTCAGTCCTGCTTGTCCAACATGGAAGGGGCCAGGCAAAGCGTGGGTGTCCACCAGGAATAAAGTTTTTCTCTCCTGTCCACTCTCAAGGTATTAAACATGATTTTTGTCTGCTGCAAGGAAAGCAGGTACACTCCTGTGCACAATTTCCTGGGGTAGTGCCAAGGGGTGGAAGTTTATACTTAAGATTCACAACAGCTGTTTAAAGTGCTGATGTCTCGTGCCAGCCATACCACCTGAATGGCCAAGGGATATATATAAAACTTCAATTATTTTCTGAATGTTTGTTGTTACTCATTTGGAGACAGATGAGAGGAGATTCCTCACGAATGATGTAACCTGCGTACTCTGTTATTTCCAACGGTGTGAGCTGAAAAATTAGGGAGGAAAAATCAGGTCAAACCAAAACTGTTTTTTTTTTTTAAAGTGAGACAAAGTACTGGATGGAGAAATTTGGGTTTACCAAAAACATTTAATTCACCCTATTTAACAAATAATGTCTTAAAATATAGATAATTTTAAAGGACACTCTTCCCCCCCCGAACCTTCACTTTGAAAGTAAAAAGTGCTATCTGATGTGTGAAAGAACCTTGCCTATTTCTCGGTTGACAGTTTTCAAAGTCTGAATATATTTGAGCCCCCTCTAGAACCCCACAACTGTGGCAGCTCCCTGTTTCTTTAGCAAACACCATCTCACCACGCTGGCCAAGGCCCTGGGTTATAACTCCTACCACCTTTCCCTGGAGCCTGCTGAGGGGTCCTGAGTCCAAACCTTCTCTAGGTTGGCTGTGTCTTACCTGTTCCTGCTGTCACCCCCTTTTCTCCAGAGGCTGAATCCTACCTGATGGGGAAAAGAAAGCTCATAACACCTTTTTTTTTTTTTTAAAGCTCATAATACCTACATTAAGGTGCCAACTTGAGGCGATGTGGACCACAAGCGTCCCCTTCAGTGTATCACCTGCAGAGTTCCCATCCCACAGCAAGGTCTGGCACACACTGGGGTCTACTCAGCAGTCAGGATTTGGTGGTTACTGGTGGAGATAAGCCAAACTACGAACTCCAGGCTGGTGTTGAGCACTGCAGTACCTGTCCCTATTTGTTTTGGGTAAGACTTGTTTCTACTCAGAAAGTTATGGAAAGCTGTAGTCCAACCAGGGCAGCCCAAAGGTGGCCAACACCTCTCCGGGCAAGAGCTGATTTCCAGTTTCAGAGCAGACAAAGGGGAACTGTCTGCACATCCCTGGTGTCTGCCTGGCTGGGGGACCTGTGGCTGAGCATATGTTATGGAACAGTTATGGAAGCACAGTTATGGAAGCATAACTGTGTTACGCCGGGCTTGGGAAACGACAGGTTGAGTTTCCTGAGCTACAACAAACTGATCTGAAGAGAAATGAATCTGTCTGCTCAGGTCTAGGGGATAGAAAGCACTGCCTTTGTTTTGAAAAAAACAACTGGGGTGGCCAGGAATAACAGAAGATGTAACCACATCGAAGCCTCTGATGGGAGTTTCTTCCCTGGTTAAGCAGTGCAAGTGTCAGTGAGGTTCCCAGTGCATTTTGAGGGATGTTCTCGGTGAAGGACATGGCCCAGGCTGGGGAAGCACCACATGTGATGCTGCAGCTTCTCCTTCCCAGCCAGGTGCTGAGGACCTGCTCCTTCCCTGGCTTGTGTTTTCACCAGCTTGTGTGGTCCCAGGTTTGGAAGGTCTTTTCCCACCACCCCCACTCTCACACCCCCCAACCCCCCACCAAAAGAGGTGATTCTAAACCTGCTTCCACCCTGAATAAATGAAAGGAGCTATAGAAATCGTGTGATAAATTTGTAATTGAGAGATTTCACCACAAAGCTTCCCAGCTAGGGGACCCAGAGACGGGCCTCCATTTTGGGGTACATTGCCTCTCCATCAGTAGCCCGGAGCGATGCACTGTCAGAAACCTTGCTCTGGGTGGAGCAGGAGGGACACAAGGGAAGTCTCTCTGAGCCTTTTGTGAAGCTGTGTGGAGAGCAGTCTTGAAGCAGACCCCAGCCTGGCTGGTTCAGGGCTGGCTGCCTGCTTGAGGGACGTTGTGTACAAGGACAGGAGGAAGCAGGTCAGGAACAAGGAGGGAAAGTGATGGTGTGAGATAGGCCATGGCCCGCGGCACACCAACGATTAGTGCATTAGTTCCTGGGAGGTAGCACATGTTACTTTGATCATATGATTGTATTTGCATGAATCAGAATGTAAAAATCTTGGCTGGGGTTTACAAAGGAGCCTAGAGGAATGAGCTGCCTATCTATCTATGTATCTGACACAAGCATATAGTGCAAACCCTTCCACTCCTTTCGTGGGACTGTTTTCCAAGGAGAGACAGCTATGTGGAGCTTAAATGTTGTTTACAGCCATGGCAGGCTTTAGGGCTGTGATCATCTCTGCTCGAGAGCTTTCAAAAGGATAAAATGAGCCTCCTATTATAAGGGCTGAAAATGATCCTAAATGAATAACACACATGCAGCCTTCACAGGCACACATTTCTGAGCCATTGGAAATGTTGGCACACGCAAACAAACAAAAACACATGTCTCGGGTCTCTGGTTTTCATAGATTTCTGCATGCCATGACATTTTGCGGGGTGGCATTGCCAAGAGCTAACGAACCAGATTCCCAAGCTTGGCTCACAGAGCTGGCTCGGTGACACGGGGACTGAGAGGGGAAGCCTTTGGGCTGGGGACAGGCTTCAGGGATTGGGTAGAGCCTTTTGAGGGGTGCCTGCCCACTGGAGGACCAGGCAGTGGGGAGAGCTGCTTCCTCCAGAGCAAGGTTTGCAATGGGAGGCTCTCTGGAGGCAGCCTGGGCGGTGGGACCTGCACCCACCTCTGCTTGAAGAGGTGATGGAGAGCAACCTCTCCGAAACCCACAGCCCTTGGCAGTGCCTTGTGGCAAAAAGGTCTGTGTGAGTTGCATGTGTAATTCAGCTTCACCTGGCCCTAAAGGCATCGTGATGGGGACATGGCTGAGTGTGGGGGGGACAGGGACCCTGCATCTGCCCGCAGAGAGCTGGGCTTGGCCAGGCTGTGCCCTGCAGAGCAGCTGGTGTGACCCACGGTGCTTGCCCAGCTCGCATGCACCATCCATCTGCCTGTCTGTCTGTCTGGCTGGCTTGGGAAAGGTAAAACACTGTTTCCTGCGGGGTAAGATATTTTGGAGGGGGAAGAAAGCAATTTGTGGCTGTGTTGTCTGCCTGATCAAAAGTGTTACCGGACTCGGCTACACAATGTGCGCTCTTTAAACCGGTCCCAATTAGCCCTTCTTGCTAATGCTGTGTTTCATTCCTGGGAGACTGCACTCGGAGAGCTGTTATGACTTTGTGATTGTGCACATACCTTTATGTGCTTTCATTCTTAATCCCCTTTTTGCAGAAGCCAAAAGGTCTTCCAGCCAAAAAGGAAATCAAAACCTTTTGTTGGCTGCTTCATAAGAATTAAGGGTGGGATGAAGGTTGTAGCAGGATCTTAATTAGCCATTGTAAATAACGAGAGCGGCAGTGCCTGCAACCATATACCACCTTGGGTTGAGATATTGTCAGACCACACAAAGCTAGGTGAATGGGCAGCACAATGGCAGATAAAATTCACCCTTGATGACTGCAAGGCAAGGCACAGTGAGGAATAATTCGAGCTATGCATGCACGTCGTCAGGCTCCAAATTAATTGTAATCATTTATGCTTTTATTGAGCTATCTGCAATGACTACGGGGTCTTTTTTTCCTTTTCGCTATTGGGAAAGTAAAGCAAAATGTGAGGATGGATAAAGAGAGGGATGTAAAACATTCCTGCAAGCCTGCCTGCTCACAGCAGAGATCCGGAGGAGACCTTACTAACATGCCAGGCTCCTCTCTGGATATCTGATCTCAAAAGGGGATATAGTGGAAATAATAAGTGTTCAGAGGCTGACAATGAAAATGATTAGAGGCCTGGTGAGGGAATGCTTTATGGAGGTATTGAAAGGACTGCGCCTGCTTCATTTAGAGACAGGAAAGTAATGAATAGTCTAGACTGCAGAGAAAGTAAATTGGGATCTCTCGCTCACCTGCTCTCCCAACACAGGCAGGGAAAATCAATGAAAGGCAGCAAACTTCAAAACTACTGAAAGAGAGCGGTGCTTGACTTGGGAGAATTAACATACGGCATGGCGATTAACCTTTGGGTTCAAATGGTGAGAGCCTGGAGACTGGCCTTGGAAAGAGAGGGCTTTGGGCAGTGGACCCCCTTACAGATTGGTGCTTCTCCCATCGCACCCTGCGAAAGCCATGGTGGATCATCCTTGTGGAACAGCTCTGAGGAAAGCACAAGATACCTCCAGGTGTGCTTGGGATCCTTCCCTGCTCCCACCACACAGGCCAGTCATTTCTTCCACTCCCACACTGGCTGAAGAAGCAGCAGAGATGCCCCATGATGGCCTTGTAGGACCCTCATAGAGTCCATCCTCTCCCAGTTACCTTTCTCCCCCAAGAAGCTCTGTAGACACCTCTCCCCAAGGAGACCTTTGCCCAGGTGGAAGTCACCCTGCTTGCAAGCCGTGGCTTGCTTTTCGGATCCCAAAGGCCTCTCCATGTCGCACAAGCATGATGCCATTTGCTCACCATTGAGACAGCGCCAGCACTGCACATGGCAGTGTTGTATAGCAACCCTTGTCAGCTGGTTGGAGTTGGAGAGGAGAACTAGCAGCCCCTGCCTTCACAGGGTGTCACAGGTCTTCTCCAACCCTCGCTGCCTCTCACAGCAGTCCTGCCAGCCAACTAAGTGCAAGTGGTCCCACTCCAGGGGTGGAGAAGTTGAGATCACTTGTTTGATCTTGAACATGTGAAGTTTTGGGTTCAGTGTTTCGGAGCCTGATTGTACAGGCTCCTCACATGCATTCAGGCTGAGATCTTTCATTGCCCGGAGGATCTGGGTGTTCAAGTCCCATCCATTTAGCATGTCGTAGCCAGATTTCTTCCGTGATTTCAGGAGGAGATCCATGCACGCAGCGGGCCCTTTGCTATGAGAACCCAAACAGCTGCAAGGCACAATTTCTGGGAAGCATCAAAAATAGCTGCTGGGTAGGAGGTGAGTCTGTCTCCGAAAGCTCCAGGGCACTTCAGAGCAACTGGGTGTCCTCTCCATCGCAGGTACGGGGAGCAGGTACGGCCTGGGCAGCCCAGCTGCAGGGTGCTGCCGTCAGACGTCGCAGTAGGTGGTCTGAACCCGGCCCAAGGTGCTCTAATCTATGATCTGCTGCAGCAGCCAAATGATTCAGGGCTAGATGTTTGCTTTGTACCTCTTCAAGGTGTGAACTGAAATCATGTCATGCTCTCAAAAGAAGGCAATGAAAAGAGACCCTCACCCTTCCCGGCTGGCTTCTCCAAGCAGGCAGTGACTCCTCTCATGAGGTGGGACCGACCAGCACCAGCTCAACCACGGGGCCTGGAGAAGCCCTTCTCCCACCCTGGAGAATCGCTCTCCAGACGCACAAAAAGTGACTGACCGATAAATAAAGCATTCATAAATGCACACTAAAACCCTGCCCTTAGGTGGAATCCATGACGTCTGAAGTTGTAGGTGGGTTCTGTGTAGTGCTGCATTGCAAGGGAGCAGGACTTTGTGATGGAGTGCATACCTTCACAGTACGTGCTTCATTACATACCTTTCCACCCAAGCCAAGTGGTTTGCACACCACAACAGCAGTCAAAGCCTTTCCTGGCAGATTCATGGCCAATGGCAAAGGGCCACATTGTCCCCTGGAACATGGGGAAGAGCCTTCAGGGAAGATTTGGCAGCGCGTGGGGCAGCGGGGCTGCAGGAGCCCCTCCTACCTGGCCAGGTTACCTGTGTGGGCAGATGGCAAAAACCATCACTCCAGGAGAAAGTGTCCTGGTGACAGGGAGGAAGTAAAATGGATCAAAGGACCATGTGGAGACGGGAGAGCAGGCGAAGTTGTTTGGTCTGGCAGTGCCCAGAGAAATGGTGGTGGATGGATGTAAGAAAATGTGGCTGCAGGCAGAGGTTGGAGAATCAGGGAAGGGCTGTGCCTGCAGCTGCTGGCAAATACCCAAACTCTGCTTTTTGGGGTGTCATTGACAACTTCATGTCTGCCCCGCAGCTCCTTCTTTGCTGTTGAAAAGGTGCTGCTGGGAATAGCTGCATCTTCCTGGAGGGCACAGGGACACCTGCTTGAGATGCTGAGTCGGATATGCTAGAATGATATGGTTGGGGAGGGAGGAGGAGAAGTGAGAACCCACCTGCGTGGGGAGAGCGCTGGGTCTCTGGTGGGGTCCCTCTCTCTGCCCTATTTCAACACACACACACACACATGCGTGCGCGCAAGCGAGCGGGCGCCCTGAACCGGTGTCAGGGGTAAATTGAGTCAATTATCTCCCACCATCTCTGTTGAAAGTGGTACTTAATCCCTTCCTCTAAACCTTTTATCTGACATTAAATGGTCATTAGTTTAAAAGAAAAAAAGTTAAGCTGACTCACTTTCCAGCTGGAAAAACCTTTATAATTGCAGTAAAAATGCAGCGAGGGCACGTACTGATAACATTGTTTTAGGGAACAAACAAAAAACACCATCGGTTTTACATTAATTAGTTTTCTGGGCGAATGAATTAAACAAACAGGACTGCTGATTAGTAACTTGTGGACACGTTATTGTGTTTACTATTAGACCTTCCTGGAAATTTCACGAGTTAGAAGAAACATTTAAATTATAACCAGCTACACGTTTCTGGTGGGAATCGTTCCCAGTCATAAATAATAAAGAAGTCTTTAGGCTGACGAGAAGGAATTCAGATTCATCTCGCCGATGTTTCCAGTCAAAACCAGGAATCCAAGTCCACACTGCTTTGGGTGGAAGCTGTCCGTATGGGGAGGAATGCCCTGGGGACCGATGCGCTGGTGGCTGAAAGCAGGAGGGAGCTCATCTGTCTGTCCTGCTGTACAGGCTTGTTGGTGGTTTGCATCATTAAGCATCCAGCCTCTGCATTCAGCTTGGTACCTGCACCGCAAGCAGCTTGGGGTTTCTACCAGGGCTTCTCCACCAACCATGTCCTGCTACTCTGGGGCAGGTGCCAAGGGTGTCTGGGGACTTGTCCGCATGGTGCTGGCACCCGCCTTGGGAGATGCCATCACTGAGGCCAGAGCCAAATCCAGGATTGGACTGGGGTGGGTAAACAAGGGCTACAGATGAAATCAGGAATTAGCCAGGGGGGTCAGTGAAATGCGACTGGGGATTTTTTCCCTTTTTGCATTGAAAAGTACAGCTGAAGGATTAAGCTTTGTGCTTTTTAATCAGGTTTGGGTTTTTTTTTCTTGGAAAGTTCTTTCCTTTTTCCAGCCTGGAAGCAAAGCCTAGAAATACTAAAATGTGAAGAGAATGCGTTTCAGGTCCTAGGTTTCCTCCTTGAGACAAAAATAAAGGCTTTCTTTAGTGCAAAGTTTTTGCTTATCTGTAAATGTGTGTGAAGACAGGCTGAGAGAGTTGGGCTGGTTCAGCCTGGAGAAGAGAAGCCTCCAGGGAGACCTAATTGCAGGCTACCAATAAAGGGTCCTACAGGAAAGTGGAGAGCGGCTGTTCCCCAGGGAGTGCAGGGACAGGACAAGGGCTGATGGCTTCAAGCTGAGAGAGGGCAGGGTTGGGTGAGATGTTAGGGAGAAATTCTTTACTCTGAGGGTGGGGAGGCCCTGGCACAGGGTGCCCAGAGAGGCTGTGGGAGCCCCTGGATCCCTAGAGGTGTTCAAGACCGAGTTGGATGGGCCTTGAGCAGCCTGGTCTAGTGGAAGTGTCCCTGCCCATGGTAGGGAGTTGGGACTAGATAATCTTTGGGGTCCCTTCCAACCCAAAGCATTCTAAATTTCTAGCCATCTCTAACACAGCTTATTTGGTTTGTACACTTTGAAACAGAAATGCTGTATTTCCCCACAGATAGCAGTGCAGTGCCAGGACCTTACCTCCTGCCTCCAGTGCTGCATCACCCATGGCAGGGCAGCGTGCACACAGGGCAGGGTGCAAGTGAGGAGTTCAGCTTCTCAATACTTCAGGACTGTGCTGACAGGGCTGACCCAGTGGTTTCCATCGGGCTGTTTCTGAACTGCCCATCTGAAGCCCCAGAGTAGGGTATGCTGTGACCCCCATCCCTGGATGGTCTGCACCCGTGCCCTTGGTTCTTGCATGCATTGCTACCAGAAAGAAATGCTGGCCATACTTAATTTACTGGTAAATTATAGATGGGGGAACTAACTCCAGCATTTTTAGTTGTGCCCTGTAGCTAGGCCTGGGCCCGTTATTACTTGAGGACATTTTATTAATGAGACATGCAACCAGTCTGTGGCTGCCCCATTAATGCCAGGGGTTGAGATAGCAGCAGGGTTATTTGCTGTAGTTTGAGTGGTTTGCTTATGTTGGCAGCGAGCCCTCTGCAGCTACCTGCTCTGCAAGCACCGGAGAGCGGTCGTGGGCATCTTCTGCTGCAGCTGGGGAGCTGGAAGGACCATGTGGCATGGAGTGTTTCACAGGAACTTAGTCCTGCAATGCTTTGCAGACCAGTGTGGCACTAACAGCAATAAACCACATGGACACGAGTGCAGGGGCAAGAGCAGCCCCATTGAGGTGCCATCGCTGTTCGTGTGTGGGTGCAAAGCTCTCCACTTTGGGCTGCGGTTAATTAAGACGAAGCTTTTCTGGGCTGGAGGTTTGCACAGCATTTAGCGCACCAGGGGCTTTGCATGAGAAAAGTCATCTCAACTAAAGGGCAGGACAAGGCATGACAGAAACACCACAGAGCGCCAGCCCCTTCTCTGTGCACAAGAGCTGCTGCGAGAGGCTCCTGTTTGCATAACGAAGCAGCTCGGCTTTTGCTGCGTGCCCGACTCATTTATGCTTTTCTGAGCCCCAATCCAGCCAGACTTGACATTAGCAGATGCCAAATGAATATTTGCACAAATGTTCACCAGCAAGTTTTTTTGCGCCGCTCCCTCGCTCAAGGTGGCAAGTGTGGGTGTGGAGAGCGCTGCCCCCGTTTGAGAACACGTCCCTTTGAACTCACCGGTGGGGAGGGTGAAAGAGAGGGGAAAAGGTTTTCCCAGCAAGAAAATAAAAATAATATTTTTTTTTAAAAAATTAAAATCTGAACAGGTTCCAGCCTGTGTTACTTGGTTGTTCACCCAGAAACCTGTGGATACTGGAATCCAGGAAAGGAGCAGGGGAATGGAAATGGGCTCAGTGAGAGTGCGGTGAGAAATAAAGCAAACCCGAAAAAGCCCCGACTCATGACTTTGGTTTTGTTGATATGAAAATTAGACACATACAAATTAGCTAGGAAATATTCTGTTTCTTTAGCGGGGCTGGGGGGAGGAGAAGGTATTAACCTTATAAAGGGAACTCTCTGGCCACCCCAGGGAGGGTGTGAAGTAAGTGTTGGGTGATGTGTTGACTTTAATGCAGGAAAGGAGTCTACTGCTGAGAGTGACATTAATCCTGCGTCTGCATTTGTGCTGCAGCGGTGAGCATCCTCCCTTGCCACCCCAGTTAAAGTGGTGCCTGGAGGACGCTGCCCTGGGCACTGGGCTGGTTGTGGTGGAGCTTCCAGCTAAGGAACCGACATCTGTTTGGTCAGGGGCTGCGGTGGGCACAGCATTGGGCATTTTACCACGGGCAGGCTCTCAGGGATTTGGTGGTGGTCCCTGTGGGAGTGAGATTGACCTGTCCCACTCCTGTGAGCCACCGGTGCCCCAGGAGGGAGCAGCCCTGTCCTGGGGCAGCTCTTGGACACCTTCCCCAGAACTCCTCAGCCTGGCATTTGCCAGGTCCAGCCAGGTTTGTGGCAGAGCCTGAGACAGGGGAGCAGCAGAGAAGGAGTGAAGCGCCTGAGGATGGAAGAGTTAAGCACACCCTGGCAGCAGTCCCCTGCCTCCCCTCCCCAAGCTAATCTAGCAGATGGGGGAGATACTAATTACCCCCCAAGCCGGTAGCTGTGCGGTGAGGGCGATGCTATCCTGGAGCCATGCCACGCTATGTGGCGGCATGGAGGCATCGCTGTGGTGAGAGTGGGGTGAGCTGTTTTGGGGTGACCTGTGGGGACGCGGTGTGAGCAGCCTGGGCAGAGGATGCTGCTGCAAGCCCCGCTTTCATCAGTAAAAGCAAGGTGCTAGCAGGGCTGGGAGGGGGAGAACAGGCTTGGCTTTCCCATGTTGCCGTAGCCTTGCTTTGGGCACAGGGCTATCCTTAATTCCTCTGGGAATTCCCAAAAGAACACGTAGCTTTTCACCGCCACAGTGTGTTACAGCAGGTAACTGGAAAGCCGCTCTGGCAGCGACTGTTCCCGTAAAAACCAAACAAGCAAACAGGCAAAACTCCATGTGTTTAGCATGTCTGAGAGACGCCGAAGGTGTCTTGTCAGCAGGCAGCTTGTCCCTGGTGTTTGCGGGGCTGGAGGGACTGGTTCCAGCTCTGCCTTTTGAGGGAGGGTCTGTTCACACACATCCCCCCCCTTCCTTTCCATGCCAGCTTCCTCCCCTGCAAGCCCCAGGTGCCCACGCCCCCCGACACCGCTCTGGGCTTTGCAGATGAAAGCTGTGTTACGAACAAAGCATTATTGATTATTATCCCCTCGAATTTCAGAGCGGGCTAGCATTTCATGTGCACGATGCGGTCCGTGGGCTTGCTGGAATAAATAACACATGGGAGCTTGTTCGTATGCCTAGTCAATAGGGAGCTGTCGGCTTACATGCGATTTCACACATTTTTCAGCTAGCTCAGCAATCCAAATGCAAAAATCCGGCAAACAGGGACATCGTGTTTATTTCTGACAATCCCTGGAGAGGGCTGTATCCATAAACCAATGAATGGATTACACTCATCCATAGATGATGGGGTTTTTTCCATCTGTGACAGATATTATATGGAAAATCTCCATTTAATATCTGATCCAAGAATAATTTGATACAAGTGAGTAATAGAAGTTAAAAATGCTGCAAATTCGTCTTAACTCTTTCAGGGCAGTATGTGTGGGTGGGAGGCAGAAGCTGGTGGGAATCTCTTGTGGAACAGGGGAAAGGGAATGGTGCTCAACTCAGAGACATCCCTACAGCTCTTCAGTGTACAGGTTGTGACACACTGGGCTTTGACCCTTCTGAGGGGCATCCAAAATGCCTGGCTGGGAAATGGAAGAGGGGCCTGAAATGCAGTGGTCACAGGCAGGTCTTGTGCACTAGGCCACAGAGTCACGCCTGGGTATGGGTCATCAGTTCAGAACAGATGCTTCCAGGGAAATAATTGTGCTGTGGGTTGTGCAGTGTCAGCTGGGGCTTTGCCCCTTTGCATCATGACTGTCAGCGTGGTGATGCCCTGCAGACCAAAATGGGGTGATGAGGCAGTTATGAGCACTAAGCAGAGAAACGCCCTGGGCAGTGAGAGGTGATGCTTCTGGCCAAAGGCTTTAAACACTGTGATCTTGGGCTCTATGCACTAGCCTAAGACTCTTTTGGGTCTTCCAAAGGCGTTAACTCCTGTACTCCCAGTAACTCCTGACCTGTCTGGGCTGGTGGATGGAGGCAGCCCGTGAGTAAACAACTCCACAGCTTCTCCTGAAAATTCACCAGTGTGTCCTAGAAGCAGTGAGGGTGGCTGGGACATGAGCTGGGTAACAGAAATGGAGATGGAGGTGACCAGCTTCTGCCTTCTGCTCTGCTAGCCTGGCATTTTTAAAAATCAACGTAGTCCTGAATTTACACCAGCATGAATGAGATCTGGTCATTAATGACTACATGTTAATAGGCTGTCACTGTGGCTTTTGGGTCATACAGCCATTAAGTGGTACTGGACCATTCCTGATGTGCGCTGGTGCTGGTCAGAGTGTGAAACCAGGATAGTCCTTAACCCACACAGTTACCAAGAGAATAAAAAGCCACTCTGAGGTGAAAAGCCATTACCACACTGGCGGCTTTGCCGAAGGACACGCCAGGCACCACAGATCCAGTTGCCAGCCCTTGCTTGGGTGAAACTCATGTTAAAAAGGTTTTTCCTGTCCAAGGCTGACTTTCTCAAAACCCCAGCTTTTTGTCCTCAGTGTGTTTTAATAATGCAATGACAAGTCAGGCTCCATGTGAGCACAGGTCCTGCGTGGAGAATGCAGTCAGGCCCCTCCTCATAAGGCAGGAGTTGTAGGACTGTGAGCTTGCGCCCCTGCTCTCCAGCCCAGTCTGTCCACAGCCTGAGGAGCAGGAGCTCTAGTCTCCGTGCTGAAAGAGTTGTCAATAGGTATGCACAGGGAAAGTTCAGGATATTGATACTTCTGACCACACAAAACATCGAGACAAGTTCCATTATCTCATGCTTATCTTATAAGATAATATTTTATGCTATGTCAGGGCACACTGACATCAAACAATGTGTCTCCAGGGCCACCATGATGGCTGCAGGTGGCTTGTGGTCCAGCATGAAAGGAAAGATTTTTAAATCTTCTTGCTGGAAGAAGCTGCTCAAACAGAGCTTGCTCTGCAGACACCGATTTCTACGAAGTCCTGTTTTCTGATGGGATTTTTTCCCACCTAGCCAGAAGAAACAAGGCACTGACTACCAAAGGCTGGACCCCACTGAATACATGAACTAGAAATAATAGAAATAGAAATAATAGGAATAGAAATAGGAATAGGAATATACACATATATATGTATGCATACATACATACATACATACATACATGTGTGTGCTTTATTGCTACCACCACAGCATCCCAAAGCTTTTGTGCTTGACCCAGGCGACGTGCAGTCCCAGCGCTCCGAACCCGAGCAGGAGAGGAAAGGCAGCAGATGGGTGCAGACAGAGAGAGAGCGCAGGGAGACGATGAGCCAATATTGCTCAGTATGATAGACAGTGGTCTTAGCACACCAGCAGCCTAATTCAATTTTTTTTGCTGTCAATTTTTCGGTAGATATGCTGGCAAAGGGTGGATTTAAGGAGGAATTTGAAGCGGCAGATCTTGCTGCTGTTTGCAGAGAGCCTCCTGGTGTGGCTGGAGAGGGGAACTAGGGTACATCAGGGTCATTGGGAATGAGCAGGCGTGATGAGGGACAGGGCTTGACACCAGCATCATGCAGGTGAAGTCCAGCTGAATTCAGTGTGTGTTCTACCTGCCTGCAGACTGGATCCCCTTCAGATGAACCAGGGAATGAGGTCTGTGGGCAAAAACAAGAAGAGAGAAATAACAAGGTTTTGCTGTAACGATGTAATTTCATATGGGATACACTTCTTTTAAGCTTAAAAATCATAGCATCAGTACGTTTATGTATGTATAAAATACTGAATAACCCATCAGAGCTTGGCATTCTGAAATCAAGGTAACAATGCCTTCTCTCCCTCAACTATGTCCTTGTCTTGGTTCCACCCCTTGGCCTCATGTGCCAGGGTCTCTGAAGGCCAGTGAAACCCCACCACCCCTGCCAGTCACTTGCCCTCTTCTAGTCCTGTGTCCCGTGTGCTGCACCCCAGAGAGATGCTGTGTGTGCCAGATGCTTCATGCTTTTTACTTCATCTTGGTACTGCCTCAGGAACCCTGCAGCCTCCTTTATCTGAGATTTTAGCTCCCCCCAGATGTGTTCCCTGCTCTGACTCCAGGAAATGGGCCCAGGATGAGGTATTGCTGCCTGGGCTGGATTCTGCCAGGGAAGATTCCTCTCCCTCAGGAAAAGCCCCAGGAGCTTTCCATGCCCCCTTCCACCACCCCACAGCTCATTCCCTTAAATACCTGCAACTTTTTTGAGGATATTTAACTCCTCCCAGGGCTGCGCTGGCCTCTGATATAGTTTCAGCAGCTGTTTCCAGCTCATGTCCTAGTTGTCCGAGCCTGCAAGCATGTTTAGTTTGACCTGTTAAGCACAGATGTTAAGCACAAATGCTTGACTCTGTTCTCTCTCTACATGCTTTTCATCTTTTTCTACCCTGAGCATAATTCTCCACATCTTCTGATTTCAGCAGTGCTCAGATGCCTCCTAGGAATTTGGTAAAGTTTCCCAGTTTCATCCTGCCCCACATCATTTTGATACTGTCAGTGTGTTGGATGGTATCCTATCACATCCTGTCAGCCACGGGCTATGAATGACTGTGCAGAATTCAGGAAGATTTTGAAACATATGTTCCCTTACCTCTCCAGGGCCAAATATTTCATTTTGCTTCAAATATCAGGGAGGAAGTAATTGATTAAGGTGCTCATTACTCATTCCTGGTACAGTGTAGTCTAAACATCCTACATTTAATCCATCCTTTCTTCTCCTGCAAGCGCCATGTAAACACATGTTAAGAGACTAACAGCCACTGCAGAGTAGCTCTCGGTATTTACGAAATGAATCTGATTTTGTGTCTTCCCAGGAAGCAAAGGTTATATTATGTATCATTGCCACCGCGGAGATTTGAATAAACCCACTGCTGCCTTGAAGATGCTTGTTCACGGTGAGAGCCCTGCTAACTCTTGCAAGGCTTGTATTGTGGTTTACAGCGCAGTATAATGTTTGTGTGTGTCCTTATACTTTTAGCGTTCGATCAGTGAGTAAAGAAGGAGGAAATAAGATTTGTTAGCAATAAAGCGGTATACAATAGCTATTAAAATGGGGTAATTACATAATTAGCACGGTAGTGCTAACTCACGCAGCATGAACAACAGTAAAACAAACCCCCGCTTCCCTTGGTCTGACTCGAGCTGGGACCCTAACAAAACCTCCAAAATGGTTATTTAGTTGAAACACACACGAAAAACTTAAAAGCCATCATAAAACTGAGAAGGGAGGCCCAAAAAAACCACAGGGAAGCCAAACACTTTCAAAGAAACAATAGTAAATTAGGTGTTAAAGATATAAAAGCCTGTTCCCTAACAATTTAATTAGGTAGCATGTCTGTTACAGACATTATGCTGCTAGTTTTGGAACCCATGGCAGGGCCTCACAGCTCTCAATTCACACCAGCCCCCAAGAGAGGAGTTTGTTATGAAGGACTGATGTTTTTGCTCTACAGAAAAGTGTGATGGTAATCAAGTGAAAATGGCAGGTAGCACAAGAAATTACTATTTTTCTTCCCCTTTGCAACTTTCCTTGACATATTTTTACAGTAATTAAAAGCCCAGTTTGAAGAATAGTCCTGGTTTTAATTAGCACCTGCTTCAGTTTCATCTGAGCTCATTCCCTCGAAGAAGGAACAAAACAACAAAACTCTCCTGGAATGGGCTCGAGTTTGGCTGGTGTGAGATAAGCCTGCCTCCAACTTCTGTCCTGCGTGCTGGAGTGGGACTGAGCAGCCAGATGCAGAGGCAGAGCCCCTTTGCTGGCTGTGCAGCCTGCAAACGTGCCTGGGCTGAGGTTGCATTTAACTCCTCCTGCAACTGCACGGCATCTCATCTGCTTGGGAGTGAACCTCTTCTTGCCCTGTCCTACATCTGTCTGGTGCGCTCCTGGCTCCCCCAAAGAAAAGGAGAGTTCTGATGGCTTTGCCCAGCCTGAGCCCACCCTTAGTGCCTTTTAGGATGAAACCTGTTAGGTGGAATCTGGGACGGGAATGCCAAGGGAGCAAAGGGGATTGCTTGCTAAGGGGACGTCATTACATTGAAAGGGTAGTCCAAGTGCCTCACTGCAGCTCAAAAAGTCACCCCATCACTAGATAAGCCATAAACCCACTCTGGAAAGGCTGGCTTTTACCTCTGAGCTTCTAAAGATGCAGCTTTCTTCTTTGTACAGCAAAGATGGTTGCATTTAATGACTGCTGTAGAAAGAGCAGGATCTTGTGGGAAGACCCCCCTGACCTCTTCTCAAAGGCAGGATACTGAGCAGTACTCCTGCTGTGCCCAGGGTAATTTTCAGGGATAAAGTTTCCATCAGTGGTTTGTTCTTCCATCACCTCCCAGCAATGTTTATACCCAGGAACTGAGAGTCCATCACAAGCTGAGGGGTCATTTACTTTCCATGGGGTTTCTTTGCTAAAAAATATGATGGCACATCCCTGATGGAGTTAACCAAAGCAAGCGGAGAGGTCCTCACATAACCTTTCCGTTGGCTTGCAGGCTTTGCCTTAATGCTGAGCCTGATTTTAATATCATCTAATGGTGAACATGCCATGTGGAGCCGTGTGCTGCCCTGCAATTAGCATGCCATTTCTGTGCTGCCTTGGCCCGCTCTGTCACTGTTTTCCTACAGCGCTGCTCCTCATCCAGCAGATTTCAAACCATGTGCAGTCACCCATCCAAACAAGACCGAGCCCCTTGGAGAACTGGTCCTGCTCCCTCCAGAAGTGTTCAACTTCTCTGTTTCGGGGTTTGTCCAGCTCAGGCCATGCAGGTCCAACTCAGCAGTGCCAGCTGGAGAAGAAATCAGAGCTTTTCACTTTCAAAGACTGCACGGGGATGCACAGGAGTTGCTTTGAGCACTCTGCACTCCAGAGAGGGGCGATGGCACTTCTACATAATTTTTTGAGGCTTCTAATCCTTACTTGTGCCCTTACATTCACTGTGCTGCTCTGCTCAGCTGGAAAAAGGAGTTCTGCTGTAAGAACTTTATTTTTTTTAAGCACAGAGTCACAGGGGAAAAGCAGCTCTCTTGGGGAATAGCTGCTCCCCATAGTCTGAGCGCAGTGCCCGTATTTTGAGAGCATTCACCCCCTCACTGGGTTTCATGACGAGAATGAGCCTGGGCTAAAATGCCTCTGCTTGAGAGAGGCACTGACTCTGCAGGACCTGGTAATACTCCCATGGAGCTGTGTGGAACCAGTGCAGGCAGGACTGGTTCTAGCGGCAACGATCAGCCTGATCGGATGGACAGCTTCCTCTGACCCCACATCAGCTACCCAGCTGAGCTGCAAGGCTGCAGATAAGGAGCAAAGATCCAGTGACTTCTCTTACTCTGGTATCCATGTCCAAAATTTCCTCCCCAGGCCACTGAGATTCCACTTCTCCTCCCAAAGTAGCTGGCAGCAGCTCCCCTCCCTGGGGAGCAAAGGCTCCTGCATTTCCACGCTGTTGTGTGTGTTGTTTGCGAAGGGCTTTGGAGGGAAATCTTTCTCACAAGGCTTTTTTTTTTTTATTTTTTTATTAGCACTTCATTGTTTTTTCAGGGCTGGAAACATAAGCTCAGCTATCCTGATGCTATTTTGGACCTCACACCTCTACTTGACCTAAGAGAACTAAGGACAGCTGCAAAAATACAAACAAACAAATAACTTAGAGCACTGGATATGCTTTAAACCACTAATGAGCTAAGCCCAACAACCCTCCTAGGAGGCATATGTTAATTTATATGTTTTCATTAAGTCTAGTCTTCAGCCTCTTGCTTTGTCTGTGCAGCGTGCAGCATTGCGGGGTCTTTGGTGAGCAGGGAAGACAAGGGCGGGACTGAACCTTTGGCAAGAGCGTTTGAGATCAGAGCATTTTATCATATTAAACGTCTCCTGCTTGGAAAGGACAGTGACTGTGGGACAGCCATGTGACGAGACACCCTGGTCGGTGCGCGTGCAAGGCTGCGAGGAGGCAAAATAGCAGGCACAACGCTGGGTAGTGGGGAGGAAGATGGTGCAGGTCCTCTGCGAGCTGCCCCAGCTGTACACAGGGCCTCCACCGACCATCCTCTGCAGGAGTCTGGGCCAGGGGCTCTGTCCTGCCAAAGCTGCAAACCCTTGCCTGTCCCACTCCATGTTACTCTGGCTGAGCTCAGATTTCCCACACCCAGACACTGAAGCAGGAGGAAAATGAGCCCTTTTAGGAAGGGACAATTATGTTCTCCCTCCTTGCTTTTCAGTGTCACTAGATCTCAAGCAGGTCTGGCATAAACAGCCCGTTCCCTGCTTGTAGCTCTTTTTTCCAGCTCGTTCCCCTGAAGCTGCAGTTATTTGTGACTTCACTCCAGATCTATTGCTCTGGGATTTGGGAAGTGCTGCCACTCCCTCAGCCCGCATCGCCACGGCGGGTGGGGGGAAGGGGACATGGGGAATGAACAGGGCTGTCACCTTGCATGGTGGGAGATGGAGCCTTCCCCCACTGCCTGAGCCTGCCGCAGCCCCCAAAGTGGAGACAGAGGGGTTCTGACCAAGGGGCAGGAGCATGTGGGAAGCTCTAGGAAGCCATCGCCTCTGCATATAAATAGCAGCATGAGACATTCACAGAGCAGCTGTGATAGTACAGCACTGGACATGTCCATGCCCCGCGGCTCCTCCTCTGTAATTCCTTGAGGCTCATGCTGTGTGTTGGGTGGTGTGGGAGCAGGGTGAGCAGCTGGTGAGGCAGTGGAGCAGGCTCTATCGCACCTCCAGCTGTTCTGTTGCAGGCCCTTGTGATCACCGTGAGCTCCTTGACCCATGGGAGATCATTCACAACCCTTCTTGCTCCTATTTCACAGGGTAGATACATCCACTGTGAGTTTTGGCTTGAGTGGTCTGACACGGGGAGGTAACAATGATGATCAGAGGGGTGTTGGTAAAGCAGGGAGCCAGGAGTGCTCTTTGCCCAGCCCTGCATTGGGTGAGGGGACACCTCCGGAGCTTGCCACAGAGCAGAGCCCACTGTCTTCAAGTGTCTCTTTCGTTAGAGAAGCAAGATGGGTAAAAATAGCAGCTTACTGTTGAGGAAAACAGCTTCCTGTCTGGGCCTTATTTCATCGCCCCCAGCCAGTGCCGTGCAGCTGCAAAACCACAGCCTGGCTCTGTCTCTTTGCTCCCTACTCACACATGGTCAGTGCACTCTAATCACAGCGCTTCACAGGGAGACACCTCTGGTCCTTGGGGCTCTGCTTGAGGGTAGCCAGCTCTAAATATTTGCTGGTCCACATCAGTCTCACTTGAAATATATTATTCTTTGCTTATTTGCACTGAAGTTTCTCTAAGACGCTTCCTCGCTCTGCTAGGAAGTTCCCACCCTGTTGCACTTAATGATCTAACCTTGTAGTTTGTAACCCTTTGGCTGGGGGTGGGCATCTGTGGGCTGAAAAACTCAGTGACCTTGTTCTTGTGATGGGAGTGGGGTCATTTTGCAACTGGACTCATCTCCATTTGGATGACAAGTGGAAAAGGCTGCAGGACCCTTGGGAAACAGGACAGAAGAGCAGGTCATAGACTGGACACGTTCTTCTCGAGTGTGATCCAAAGGCTGTAGCTTAGGAACAACCGAATACTAGTGTGTGTAAGAAAAAGGCTTACAGAATTTGAACAATTTGATCAAGATGATCCTCGAATTACCTGATCTCCATTCTCTTACCAACAGTGGTAAGCACAGTTCTTCAGCTCTCAGGACTACACCACCCCCGCCTTGGTTTATCCTATAGAGAAGAAGTAATTTTACAGGGGATCTTAGAAAAAAATCTTTGGGCCTGTTAGGGCTGTTTCTAAGGCAAACACTCCCCTGGGTGCTACTGGATTTCTGGGATGTATCCTCCAGAGAAGTGTATAACCTGCAAGGACAGCAGAGGAAAAGCCAAGGGGGAAATGGTAGTTGATTTGTCAACACTGCTTTGAGTCAGATCTCATCCTGCCAACTCATGCTCCCTCTGTCTTTCTGCAGATGACTTTCACTCCATGTGGCCACCCGAAGTCTCCTGTCTCCTTCACTGCACTGTCAGGTGATCACCAAATCCACAGGAAGGAGCTACATCATCTGAAAGCAGGAAACCTGAGCAAATGTCAAATGAGTTCCAGCAGTCAAGAAGATCCTTACAGAAAGAAAGGAACACCTCTGTCTGAAGGAGTGCTCCTTTGGCAGAGAAGAGACTGGATGAACCTCACCCAGATAAGGCCCTATGCAGTTAGTGCTTCTTGTGTTTCACAAGCTCTCATGACCCTCTGAGAAGGGTTTCCTCTGCTTGTGGTGGGACCCAGTGTGGGACCTAGCTCTTCAACCAAAGCCTGTGGGAGGCTTCCTGTCCAATGTCACATGGTATTATTGCTTCAGTGGCTTGAATATCTTCACATTCCTGGATCTCCCTCATTTTTGGTCAAACTACATTTAGAATTCTTTTTTTTTTCTCCCATCTTAGAAGTAAAATAACTCAGAGGATTTATTCCACTATAATTCTTCTTCCCAGAAGAACAGTAGATAAATATTTCAAGCTGCATCTGATTTGATTTAAGATCTTATTTCTGTTGCTGAGGTACATTTTCCTTGCAAGGAAGGCAGGCTGTATCAAAGCCATGATGATTCACTGAGTTTCGCAAAGGGCTGTTTTGCCAGTTGTGTTCTCCGGTTGTTTCTGGGCTTGTGAACCAGATCTACCTTGGACCTTCCCAGAGAGCTAAGGGTTTCAGCTGAGTGAGGGCTGAGTGGTAGTGAGAACTGGTCAGAAGGTGGAATTTCCCCTCCAGCAGGAGCTCTGACACTCCCCTGTTCTTTTTGTTATGAATGCTATGAAAAGGTAAAATTTGCAAGTTTCCCATGAAACATAAATTTAGAAATCAGTCTGAAAATAAAGTCTTCTTTACATGACATTGATTTTGTCTCTACTTTCCTGTTATACAAAAATGGAAAAATGAAGCCATTAGGCAGTGCAAAACACAAATTGTGTATAAGGTTTGACTCAATATTCAACTATGTGCAGCAGTGGAAGCAAAAAAGACCATAATGAAACGAAGCACGTCAATGGCATTGAAAAGAACCACCGCGACAGTGATGAAACACCATGTTTTGACATACTCCTGTTGTAAAATTTCATTGAAATTGACAAACTGCCGAGAAATATTTTGATTTTTGAATAGACTTTACTGGATGAGAAATTGCTCTGTTGAAAAATTTTCAGCTGGCTCTATCGCATACTGAGTCAACAGCTGATGAGCAGACCATCATCACTGCTGGAGAGGGCCTGGAGACGGCGAGGCAAACATGTGAAGGTCAAATCCTCAGCATTTTAGCAGTCAGTCATCAAAATACCATTTGACTTTAGCAGGAAGCGGGACTAAATAAGAACAACAGTGTTTGGCACTTTGTGCCTGTCCAGATGGCCTAGCATTAGGCACTGGCTTCTAAGAGTAGATGCGACCCAAGTTGCTATCAAGGCTTCTTGCAGCAGCCATTGCGGAGATTGACAAGTCAGAATGCCTTTGTTAGGAGCCAAAGTCAGGTCTGCTAAATCAGCCTCTCAATTTCAAGCAGATGCAAGATGTGAAAGCAAGAGGAAGATGGCAAGAAGAGCTGCTCGCTGGAACAGAAGTATTGGAATGTGTACTCGTGTCTTGTGCTGGAGGGGCCTCTGCCGAAGGAGAACATCGGTTCTGAGGAACTGCTGGTTCAAACTGACATTTAATGTCCTCAGAGGGGATTTCACATACATCCGTGGCACATGGATATCAACTGTCCGGTTGGTCTGAAAGTCCACATTGTTCTGTTGTGAGCTCCAGAGTGAGATGAAACAAAACCAATGACGTCCACAACTGCCTCACTTCCAGTAATTCCTTTTAAACTGGTCCAAGTATACACTTGAAGTGCTAAAAATTAATATCCACTTAACATGGAAGATGAGCTGTCAGAAAAATGTCTGCCCTGATTTTGGGTACATAATGATGTGCTGCTTTGTCTTACGGACAAAACTCTGCCCAAGCTCAACTCAACCTGAGGAGCTGCCATGGCCATGTGTGCCCACTTACACTGTATAATCTGACCGTGGCTGCCCTGGAGAACAGCAGGGAGACAATGCACACAGAATAACACCAGACTCCATAGTTTCCTCAACTGTCGTGCATTCAAACTATTATGTGACAGGAGGATTTGTCCTAGGAACTTCACGCTTGGAAGATGTGTGTGATATGGTAGTAGACAAGACCTGTTTTTGGTGCACCAACAAGGAAGAATATGACCCTGAAATGATCCAAGCCCTGTTGTTTTGTGAAATCCTAATGCATGGTAATGCTGTGACACCCAGGATGGTGTGTGTTTGCACTGAAACTCTGGCATGCCCCACCGATGGTACACAGAAGCTCGCTGAATTGGGGTTGGGAGTTGGAAGTTGTCACACATCAGTGTGCAGCCTGTTTGTTTTCTGTTATGACTTTGGCACTGACAGCAAGCAATGGCATTCTAGTAAAAGTTGACGATGCTGCTTGCAGATGACCTACATTTCAAGGGGGAAAGCTACAAAGCTTTGCTCTGTACCTCAGTGAAGTCCTGCTGCTTCCACTGACCCTTGGGAAGCTCTCAATAATGAGGTATCTTATCACCTGATTGATACTGCTTCCTCTTCCTTTGTTCCTTTTTACATGTGTTGGATGCCGCCTTCTGATTGCCTCTGGATGTGGATGGAAGGTTAAAGGTGGACAGGCAAACTGCTGCTGGGTAAAAAAGGAGAATTTGGTGCACAACAAGTGGTAGATGTACAAAATGAGGTGTCTATGTACAAACATGCACAGAAAACAAACACCAGATATCTTCCAATTTCTGCTGTGGCTTGAGTAGTACTCGGTGCCTTCCCAAAAGCCTCTCTGAGATCAGCTGCTCAGACTGCCACTGCTCTGAGGCCATCCCACCCCACAGAAGCAGTGCAGCGTTGAAGCATTTCTCCATGAGCTTGTGCAATCACTTTAGTTGCTCACCGAATGCCTCTCTGCAGCCTGCGTGGTGAGCTTTGCTTTCATTGCTCATTTCAGTTGTACCTGCTTGTCCCTCTGCAGATGAGAAGCTCTGAAGAAGCTTCACTGACGCCCTGATGGCCGAGTGAACACCTACTGCTGGGCTTGCTAGAGAAAACACAACATGTATTGCAAAAGATGGACTTACTGTTATTAATGTTGCAAAACAGCTGACTCTGAGAAGCAGCCGAGAGCAGAGCTAGTCCCTTTCCCAGCCACAGGTTCTCTTTCATGTCAAACCCTTCTCTCACTTGGCAACGCAGCAGTGCCTTCTCCTGCCAATGCTCTCACGTTGCCCTGTGATCTCCAACAAGACATCCAGCGTGGCTTAGCTAAGCTCAGGAGCTGCAACCTTAGTCAGCTCTGCTGGCCTAGGTGTGCTTGGGGGGAGGGGAGAGGGCAGGGGAGGAAAAAGAAGGGGGGCAACCTTGCATCCCAGTGACAAAAGCCGTATCAGGAGGTCTGACAACCAATTTGGTCTGGCTGGATGTCACATGCCTGGTTATAAGGACCTTTCCCCTCTCCCTGCAGTGATGCTAACTTGGCTTTGCCACATCTCCAGGTATAGGAAAAGCACCACTGGCTGCAAGAGCCGGGTGAGTAATTTGTAATGAATAATTTATGTGAATAATGCCTTTTTTCCAGTATGTGAGTTGTCTGTATGAGAAGGCTGGATTTTTCCCAGAGAAACTTGTTTTTTGGAAACCTTTTTTTTAATAATCTCTGAAAAAAAAAAGAAAAAGAAAAAAGAAAATCTTGGTCTGCAGCTTATTAGTGAGTTGTTTGTTGAGAGTGTTTGATAGTCCAAATCCAGACTGTCTTGCATGTGTGCACACAGCTCACATGGACCTGATTAAAGTCCGTTCAAAGCCGGAGGGAGCCTTCCTGCTGGTGTTGCCAGGCCCTGGGACATGCTGTGGATCTTCGGATTTGGAGGGTGCAGGCCCAGTACCCAGAAACAGGTTGCTCCCATGCTTGCACTCAGCTGTAGCTATCCATCGTGCTTGCTGTGACTCTTCAATATCGGCATAAAATGTGTCGTTCAGGGAAGAAATCTATTCTGTAACTGCTCTGGCAATAAGCACAAGTGAGCTTTGGGCAACATCCTTGTGAACTAACAATTTAGCAAGAGATTTTTAAATGGGTTGTGTCAAAAGAACTTCTTGTGCAGAGAGAAGACAACCTGGTACTCAGAGGACTAAACATATGTGGGATATGTTTTATGAAAATGCTTTTCAGTTTTGAAGCACAGTTCCCACTTTCTTTCCATTCTCTAACATCAGTTCTGCTCATTCCAGCTCTTATCATTGGCTTTGCTCTTGACTCCTAACTCCTGGAATCACAGAATCATAGGGGTTGGAAGGGACCTCAAGAGATCATCGGGTCCAACCCCCCTGCCAAAGCAGCTCCCTATCTCATATTGCACAGATCGGCATCCAGATGAGACTTGAATATCTCCAGAGAAGGAGACTCCACCACCTCCCTGGGCAGCCTATTCCAGTGCTCTGTCACCCTCACTGTGAAAAAGTTCTTCCCCATGTTGGTGCGGAACTTCCTGTGCTCCAGTTTACAGCCATTGCCCCTTGTCCTGTCCCCACAGACCACTGAAAAGGGGCTGGCCAATTCCCCCTGCATCCCATGTCTAAGATATTTATAAACAAGTACCATTGCTGCCTGTGTCTCTCTCTTGGAACAATGAAGGCATCCATACATCTAGGCCATAGGTCCCACCTATTATAGTGAGGTCCTGAGACTCACTGGGGATGGAGCTCCTGGGACATCCAGTCCAGTGTGTGCTATCACTAATTTCTAGGGCTAGAAACCTATTTATGAGCTCCCAGTTGGAGCTTTCTTGTGTCTTTATGGATCTTTGAAAGTCTGGTTCTGCAAGCACAAATCCCTTCAACCAGGAGCACTCAGGTACTTTGGAAAATTCCTTCATTCACATTTCTAGTGCTTTGCCTGATGGGGCTTTGGCTGCCGGAGCATGTCAGACTCCATGCATCCCCCAACACCACTGTGGTAACATCCCACAGCAGGTCCTGAGAGGAGCTGTAGCCACACATGGGCTCCAGCTGACCTCAGCTGGCCTGACCAAGGTTACTCTGAGCTTAGTGCATCGTATGCTCACATGTGTGGTGTGTCACAGAGCAGGATGGTCCCCATGAGTTCATGGGCAGCACAGCATCATTCCTTTTCCAACAGCTGATTACACTCTAACAAACAAGAGCACTGATTTCTGAGAGCACAGGGGTGATGAGCCAGCCATGAGACTGCTCTCATCCAGCCCCAGCTGCCCAGGACCTTGTTGCAGCAAGGACACCAGGAGATTCCTAGTTTCCAAACTGATGTCGTCTGAGATCATGGAAATGCTGAACGAGAGCAAGACTGATCAAAGCTGCTTCTTGAAAGAGTGTAAACACTGAAATATCAAACTGAGGAGGAAGGGGAGAGGATGTCTTGCAACCCAAGAAGGTTTAAAGGCTTGTTCCAAGGCTTGTACAAGCGCCAGTCAGTTCCCCCTGCTTCCCAAGAAAGTCTCCATCTTTCCAACCAAACCTCTGAGCCTTGGTTGTGACTCTGGTCCCCCCAACAAGCTTCTTGCTTCTTGCAGGAGTCTCCTGTTTTACTCTCATAATGCAAACTCTGACATAGCTGCTGCACCCACCCTGGTCACTGCAGCCTTCTCCAGCACAGCCTGCCCCTTGCTCTCCAGCAAGCTGCACCTTCTCTGCCCCTCCTAGAGCTGTTCCAGCTGTCCTGGGATCACAGGAGCCAGGACAAGGTTTGCCACGCAGTCACAGCCTTTTCCACAGTGGACCACATCCATAAACTGGATCTGAGCATGAAGGATGTGTTCCAGCCTTTGCCTCACAGCGGACTGAGCGTTTGTCCCACTCCCGCAGCATGTCTTGGGAGTCCTGACCCAAAACCATTCAGGCTGTATCACTGTCAAGCATGTCCAGAGTCCAGCTTTTGTCTGCTTCCAGGCTTGTCTGAAAGTAGAGGAAAGAAAGGGGGAGAAGAGGAGGCAGAATGGGTGATGTCTTTAAAGACAGAAAGAGGCGATTGTTGTTTGGTAGAGTTAGTGCATGCATGTCCAAGGAGGGACTGAAGAATCGGAAAGGGAAAGAGCCCAGCCCACATAGCTGTGCCTTAGCCATGGGTTAGCCAGCACGGAGCAAGAGCACTAAGCCATGACAGGAGGCTGGCGTAGCGTCATCTCAGATTATTAGTGCCTCTTGTTTTATAAGCTAAGTTCTGGGGGAGGAAATATGTAGTGAAGTGAAACTGGTGATTGCACAGGCACGCCGGCGATTAAAGTTGAAGTGGGTGGGCAGTCTGTGGGGGCTGGTGTGTTAACTCCAGCCAAGGAGAGGCACATGCTTTCCAATCTATCCTATCTCAGTTTCAGTGCTGCAGACAACCCATCAGGGTGTCATTAACAAGCAGTTACTCCGCTCTCGTTGCTGCGCTTTAAGGAAATATGTCAAAGGCATTTCTGGTGAGCGAGGGCTCGGTGCGATCAGATTGCTCCAGCCTTCTCACAGCATTCCATTCAGATTATAATACACAATAGTTCAGACCCTGCTGTGTCCCATTACTCAATTATGAAATTGCTTTAGAAGTTGGGAGCTTACTGATTGGCTCCGAATGATTTCATACCCATCATATTTCTGTGTGTTTGTGCTCTTGGGCTGATTGCTCCGTCTAGTTGGTTCAAGTCGTTTTCTGTTCCATGCACTAGAATATGTCTTATACCTCCTGGTAGCACTAAAATCCCACTCAGTGTGCTTCGCATCTTCAACTCAGGGGGTGGAAGTGTGAATTACCTTTGAGGTCAGTCACTGTGGGTTTGGAGCCTCCATGGTATTGCCTAAGAGCTAAGAGAAGTGGGAAAGTGGAGTGAACCAAAGTACAATGCTGTCATGCAGAGCTCTTCTGCCATACCTGTCTGTGAGATGTGCGATGCTCCCCGTGCGGGAGCAAGCTGTGGGAGGAAGACTGGAATGGCAACTGAATTTATTTGTGCAGCTTCTACCACTCAGACTGAATCCTAAAGCCCTTATCCTCTAGGCTGCATAGCCATTTAATCCATCAAGCATCACAACAAGCCTGCATAAAATTTAACTTTGCTCACGAATTACATGCAAGAGGCAGGGAAAAAGTCCTATCGATAGTTTGTGCAGATATGACCTACTTTGTGTATCAGATCTTTACGCATCTGTTTGCCTTCCTGCCTTGTTTGTCATGGGGTAAATGTTTCTCAGTGTTGGGAGACAAAGGAGAGAGGCACTACTGCAAAGCAGGGATTTTACACCTGTCTGAAACAAACCCCAGGAAACCTGAATTGGTTTGATTCTACTGAATGACCCAATTTACCTTACCCTCTTCAAAATGGGAATGAGGTCAGGAGGACTCAGCTTGTGCATCTTCAAGATGTTCCATCCTGTTTGTATCCATCCACACAAGAGCTGTGGCAAGGTCCTGTTCTAAATTAAAATAATGTTATGTGTTCTAGTTTGCAGAGCCAAAATAAACTCAGTCTTTGAACTGTTCTAAGACTCACTGCAAGTGATCACTTTGAGCACCTATTGTTAATAGCAGCACAAATTTTCAGGAACATTTTGTACCACCCAAAGCAATAAAAGAGAAAAGCTGAGGCTGATAAACTGATGGTACGAGTCACTGTCAGAGCATGTTAGAATCAAGTTGTTGACATCTTCTCGAGAGATGCTGAGCTTACAAAAAAATTCTGGGTGAAAATGTCCTTCCTTGGTATGCAATTAATAATTTTCTCCCTTCTCCATCAATAAAGGAATGTGATTTAGAGTCAGAGCAAACTGCTCAAGGGGTTGGACGTCATTAGAAGCCTGTGGATGTGGCCAAGCAACTGGATGCCATTGACCTTGTGATCAAGCCCTCGACCCGCTGTTCAAAGGGAACAGATTTCTTAATGAAAAGCCTGAACTCTGGTGGTCCCTCAAGAGCTTCTCTTGGGTCAAATCCTGGAATCCTCTCTAGGTTAAGTCCTCGCTGGAGACACTTAGATACATGCACAAATGAAAATGAAATTAGGACATTGGATCAGTCTGGCTTGTTTTTGAGGGATAATTTCTTTCCCAGGATCAGCAGGTAGCATTTTCTTCCCCTCCTGCTCAGATTAGGCCACTGGCAGGTTTGTTTCACCCTCTAGGTGTTACCAGGGAATTACTGGAAAGCAGCAAGACTTTCTATAGCTTTGATGCTGTTGAAATTATAGTCCTTTTTGCCTACACAGGGATGGAGCTAGAAGGTCTTCGGAAGGTTTCCGCAGCTTATGTTTCCAAGAAGAACCACTGATTTTCTGATGAGTTAAGCCTTTGGCAACAGCAACAGGATTCTCTCACCTGCCAGCAGATAAGGATCATTGTAAATGTTCACCATTCTGGGCTGTGCTGTTCAGTCAATCGAATACTCGAAGAAAACCCCCCAGCACTGTGCCATCTAAGTTTTCCCCTTTCAGACTTTCCCCTGGATGTGATCGTTCTGACAATCTGCCATGCCGCTAGCACAGAGAGGTGCTTATCTTGCAAAGTTATTTCATGTATTTATTAACTTATTGTGTTTACTTATTTAACTATTCTCTGCAGATGAGACATATGGCAAATGCTGGCCAGCTTAGTCTCAGCTGCTTCTCAGATCCAGATGCTAATATCATTTCATAACTTGGCTTGTGCAGTTGAGATCTGTACCAAAAGACTCTGTTTTGAATTACCATTATATTTGATATTAATACTAAGCATACTCACAGCTGTCCTACATTGCTATTTCCACCCTCCCTGGGATTCGGCTCTCAGACAGAGGACATAACACTCTTGTATGTCTGCCTCTTGGGCTTTTGGATCTGTCCTGGACTTGCAGCGTATTGTCTACAGCAGAGAAAATGTGCTAATTGCCACTGCATCATTCTCAACTCATGATCTTGATGGCTTTCTTAAGGTCAGGCCTAACCTGGGAGGTTTTTCCAGCATTGTAATAGTGACCTTCACCTGGGCAGCCCAGGGAAGTTTTATCTGAGGACTGTCCAAAGGCTCTGAGGGTACTTAGGATGGGATTTTGGAAGTATTTAGTTAGATACAGATGAGGAATGGTATCTGGTGGGATGTTCCACACCAGATCCTCAGTGGTATTATATGTCTTTGTCCCAGTGAAGTCAATGGGAGCTAAAGACTGAACCATGCCCCCTTCTCTTGGACACAGCTACCTGCATCTTCAGGAGCACAAACACCTTTACAAGCCTGGTGATGGCCAGCCCCTACCAGGCAGCTGAGTCCATGGCTTCTCCAGCTCCCAGGGAATGGTCTCACCTCCAGACCTCCATCTGAAATGTCTCAGCTTGCATGTGTTCAGCTGCTGTCTGAGGACCCCATACCCACCCTAGCTCAGGGCTAGAGGGTGCCCAGTAATGGCATTTCCTTCTTGCTAAGGGCAGTGCTCTACCAGTCAGGACCCCATAAACATACCTTGTCAGCAGGAATGACACTTTGGTCAGTTGTAGGACTCAAGTATTTCCTTCTTCCCACAGAGGCAGGGCTGTTAGGGAGAGGAAGAACATGAAACAGTTCAATTCCTTGTGCTCTTGGGATCCTGGATGTGCAACACACCGAGTCACCTTTTTGTCCACGGCTGCTGCTGAGCCCTAGGCACTGGTTCTTTAGCACGAGAGCAGAATGAGGTCCTGCTAATGAGCAGGTGAGCAGTTACTCTTTCTGCAGAGACAGGATCTTGTGCCTGTACTCACGAAAAGCTAAATATTTCTGTTGGTGGCAAACTATTTATCACCTTTTATGGATGAAATGGGAGAAAAGCTGTAAATCCCATGTAAATCCTATCCTCAGCAAGCCTCTCGGGAGTCAGCCCAGAGATGTTAGGACAAAGGCTAGAAAGCATCTTGGGTCACTTTCAGATTTTGAGCAGGTTGGCAGCCTTGGCACGAGCCTGTTAAAACCCAGAGTGCTGCAGCAGGAGTAAATCTGGCCCTGGTAGAGAAACGTCGTGGCCACAAGTGGGTTTGAGGTGCACCTCTCCTGGGTGTTTTCCAAGGTACACCGAGACGCATGCTGTGCAGCAGAGAGTCAGCTCCTCTCCCTCCATCTTCTGCTTTCTCCTCAGAGAGGATTCAAGTTTATTTAATCTCAGATTTCTTGCTGAAAAACACTCAGTGAGCATGAAATGCCTTTGAACTTGGGGAGTATTGCTACTGCCTGTAATAAGGCCGGGTAGCAGGAGACAGCCGCTTCCGTAGCTATTACAAACACATCTGCACAACGCAGTGCAGGAAGCATCTGAATGCCTCCATGGCCTTGCAAGCACATTTGGAAATGTGGAGGACAGAGCTGGTGACCCGCACGGCCCGCACACAGTATGCAACGGGGGCAAATTGTTGAGCTTAATATAAAAGTATTTCCAGCCCAGACAACAATCAGCTGCAAGGGACTTGGAATACGTTAGAAAGCGGATAGCCAGGAAACCCTTTTCATGAAGTGAAGAGAGGATTTAGTTGCTGAGTGCTGCAAAGATGCATACATTTTCCTAAAAAAACATTCGTGGTGCCAACATGAAGATTCAGTGCATTGTCAAAACAAGCCAAGATTCTTATTAAAACCAATTGGTTTGGTTTGTCAGGCTACTTTACTATGGTGCCTCTAAGCCAACATATGTATTTGGGTTTAGAAGAGCTGTTTCAGCCAAACTTTAGGTGGCTAGAAATGAATGTGAGCCGAGCAGATGCAGGGTATCGTTTGCCCACTACCATCCTTTGGAGGCTCTTTGATGGTACGTGGTACTCAGTATGTCAGACATTGGCTTTCTGTGTGAGAGCAGATGGCCTCATGATGAAGCTGTACAGGGTAACTGCCTGAGAGGGACAGGCAATGTTGTGGGAAGCCCCGGTGCTCTGCAAGTCATGTAACAGAAGAAAATAAGACAAAATAGACATGCTATTTCTTGCAATGCGGACTGTGTTGGGCCATTTTGAAAAGAGAAGTAACATCTTTTATTAGGCTAACTGGGATGACACCAGAAAAGCAGAAGAAGCCCTTATATGCTTGGGAGTTTGTCTGGTTTTTCCAGCTGTATCGATCTAACAAAATCCCCCTGTGGCTATGGCAATACTACTGCTAGCACAACAAACAAAATGGTGCAGTTCTGCTCTTCATGGTGTCAGGGTTCCACCTGCCCTGGTGAAGACAGGCAGGCAGGATGAATTTGGAACCAGGCTTGATGGGTCAATGTGCTAATACAAGCAAACAAACACCCCACCCCATCCCCTTCCCCCCCAAAAAAAAATGTCTTGAGTGACTATTTTGTCTATTTCAAGCTAGAATTAATAATTTTTACTTTATTCAAAATACGACACCAAAGATTAGCTCTGTTTTCATAGAATCATAGAATTGCCTTGGTTGGAAGGGACCTTTCAGATCACCAAGTCTGCCATCAACAGGGTCTGAAGAGTTTTAACACGGCAAGCCGAACAAAGATTAAGACTTTAAAGGGAATGGGTAGAGATAGCAATTCCAATAGTAATCAAAAATCAGGAAGCTGAGAAAGAGGGATTCGTCTTTTCCTGTTTCTTTACTGAGCCGTTTAGTTTCTCTCCACTCACCTCTATACTGTGTCAGTGCTGATGTGCTCTCCCAATCGCTGCTACTTCTGTGCCACCATTGTTGCTGCTCTCACCATGGCAGACGCAGAAGGAAAACTGAAAGACCCTGTGTTGGGGAAGAGACTGGTAAAAGCAGAAGGGGCTTTGGGTTTTCAGAAACACCAAGATGAGAGTCAGAAACTGCAGTTTAAAAATATTTATCCTCAACCTCCACAGACCTCCATGTCCACAGCCCCTATGCGTGAGTTTGGGTCTCGACTCTTCGCTCAACATGCTCTGTGACCCTGATCCAATCCCTTCGTACTAATTACCTATTTTCTAAAACACTTTAACAAACCCATGATGTTGTAATCAGTTGGGTAGTGATAGAATCATCTGCACTGGACAGTGAGTTGAGCTGCACCATGCTGCCCCATGGCTAAGGGTCTGGGAGCATTACCTAAGCAACCGTGCTGAAGCACACCTGAGAATCCCAAAGGAGATGCATTTCACGGCAGGGAAGCATTTGCAGGCTGCAAAGTAGTGACTGCACTGGGTGTCCTTGATGTGTCTACGTGTGCTGCTAGGTGTGAGGACCCAACACTAGACTTGTGGGTCCTCCCCCATCTCCGGAGAGTCACAGAGTGTCGGCACCTGCTGTTCCCACTGGTTGCTGAGGGGTACTTAGCACAGTAAAGCAGGGATGTACAGCAAGTCCTAGCTTCCCGTGATCTGAGCAAAACCTCAGATTCAGCCTGCCTTCCGTGAGCGGTATTCACACATCTGAGCCTCAAGGCAAGCTCCCAGCCTAACTATCAGACTCTTGGCAGTAATTTCCACACCGGTTTGTTGTATTTGGACTCGAGATTCCCCCTTGACCCCAAAAGTCACACTAAAATGCTAAAAGTATTTTCTTTACTTGCTAAAGAAAACACAGAGGACTTTATTTAGTCATTCAGAACTCCTCAGCCATTCTTCAATCACTTCATGATTTCCAGAGATTGTATCTGTGCTGTTGTCTCCCAGCTCTGTTTGCTCGGAGCGGCTCGGAAGGGAAGGAAAGCTGTTACATTTCATTGTCCTCAAAAGAGGGGAGAAAAATCCGACTTGTGCTCCCAACCCAAACAACTCCGCTGCCTCACGCATTCTTGACAGCCAGCGAGGGTCCATTGAAAACTGTCTGTAGCCTTTAACTCCCTTCTAACAAGTTGGCCATTTCCATAGAGGAGATTTTTTCTCCACTGATTTATGAGCTTTAATTTATATGCAAGCCTGGAATACTTGCTTTGGGAAGAGTTGTACCTCAAGCCAAGCAAGCACTGAGATGTACAGCACTTCGCATGGTATGTTTGGTATTTTCATGGCCCAGTCTGTAGTGGGCCAAAAAAATTCCAGGTTAGGAGGGATGGTGTCGGTTGTAGGTGGTGTTGAGCGCTTTTGCTTCCCAGCCTGGCTGGGCCAAAAAGGTGCATTACTAAACTGAGTGGCTTTAACAGGTTTGGATACCCTCCATGTGCCCCAGGCAGGCACAACCTCTAAGTGTGGAAGCACTCCTCAGCCTGGGCTCCCATGCAGCCCATACGTGATCTGGGAAATGGTTTAGTGGTGTCTCTATGGGTGGTAACGGGATTTTCCAGTCCGGAGCTGGAGCCTGGGTGTAGGTAGGATTGTGCTGACTCTGACAATTGTACTGACTCCACCATTTCCTTTGGAAATGATCAAGAGCATTTGGCACTTCTTCACACTGAGGTCAGGAGCTCCTGACTTTTGATGTCTCAGCTGAGATACAGCAACTGGTGATGTGCATCCCCAGCCACAGCTGTATCCCATTTTGCTTCCCGTTTGTACCTGCTAGGAGGATCCGAATTGCTGCTACGGTGTCTCAGCTGAAGGTTGGCACCTTCTAGCTGAATGGTGGTGGGTTTACTAACTTCATCGCATGTGATGTAGGAGCAAAATGCTTTTCATCCACTGATTTGCTATCACCCTTTGTTGTTCTGTGTTACACACACAAATTAAGGGATTGCCATCTGTATACTTAAAATCTGAGGGAGTTGTGTTAAAGTCACTGGAGTTTGGTGGAGCAAGGCTCATCACACTCAGCCCTTCCTGTCCTCTTAAATATGAGTTGTAATGCCCAGGAAAAGTGCCCCATGGGCAGCCCTGTTTCTTTCACAAAGAGGAGAAATGTCACACTGTGTCTGGAGGAGCAGCCTCAGCTTGGAGGCTGCTGAGGTGGACGGGATCCCTATGGGCAACACTGGTTGCAGGGAAGGCAGTAGCAGGTTTCATTTTGCCAAGCAGAAATTGTCAGCCCACAGTGTTTTTTGGGAGGGCTTTCCTTCAGCCAGGTGAGCAGGGGAAGCACGGCTGCAACTCCATGATTGCTCATTCATGGCCACATGCCCTACAAGCCCTTGTAACTGTCCCCCAGATAAGCCACAGAGACCAGCTGCTGATCTGCAGGGAATTCCTGGTTGGCCTTGCACTGGCCAGGAGTGTGCACCCAGGTAGCAAGTACACAAGCACCTTTTGGGGCAGAGATGTACGGAGTTACTGTGGCTTGACCAGTTATAAGAGGTCAGCTCAGGCCTCAGGGAAGGTGATTAGATCTGAAGAGTTTGCGATTTGACCTCCAGGTTGAGTAACACAGGTGGTTACTGCTGTTCAGTGAACTTGCTAGCTGCAGTAATGGGACCATGGCTGAGCCTTCAAGGGCTTGGTCTAACAGCATGGCCAGAAGCCGTGCAGATGAGCACTTAACTGCCTGGGTAAATCCCTCCATGCTGGAAAAAACAGATCAACGTGTTGACAGTGAAACACATGTTTAAATGTTTCTCTAATCTCGGTGGCCCTAGGCCAGATCCCTCAAGCATATTAAACTCCTTGATTCCCACTGATTGCACCAAATACCTTCAAAGGCTTGACACCTGATCGTAGAGGAAGGAGGCATGTGTGCCTTGGAGGGTGGTAATGAAGCCCTGTAGGCTGGATTCACTGACTTAGCACTGGATAGTGATGCTTACACATCCTGGAGCTAGTGAGACCTGTTGGCCCAGTGGGTCACCTATGCAGAGCTGTAAACTAGCAGCAGCAGTGTGTTTACATGGTTGCAGTTGTCTAATCTTGACTGTTATCATTCATTTACACCACCTCTTTCAAAAGCCTCAAAATGTTTTGGATAGCACCTTGAGATGAGGGTGTTGCTACCAACTGTTATGCACCTCCTCCTTCGTACAGGAATACAGAGACCAAGCTCCAATGTATGCTCTGCTCTAGAGTAAAGCTGAGAAGGGTCTGGGTGGATGGGGAGAGCTGTTGTCTTCACAGATGAAACAGAGAGTTCACGCAACAGCGTTTGGTTCTTTGAAGCAGGTTTGTTCTGCTCAATGCCCAACAAACTGGTCAAGGGCTGGGTCACCTCCACCCTTTGGTGATGGAATTATCACTAATGGAATCAGAAGTTTGGAAGGATCCAGGAACACTTGAGAACCTCCTCTCATCTCATAGATGGTTTCTCTGACTATATAGCTCATGGAAGCCAACCAAGTCACCACTGACTGTAGGAGGAGGACTCACTGAAGTATACCTAGAAGGTCTCCCACAAATACAGTGTGGGGTTTATGGAACAGCCCAAGGTGGGGGTACATTCACGTCCTGAGGGGGCATGTGGGTCTGAATAAGACAGAGTGATGGACGTCCCAGGAGGCTGGGAGTGTAGATTTGGACCCAGGCACCAAGAGTTACTCACGCACTCATGATAAGAAGGCTTGGAGGAGAGGCATAGGGCTATTTATTTATTTGTCTGGCTGCAGACAAGGCAATAAAAGGTGATCTTTCAGAAAGCTCAGAATAAGGAAACCTGAGTCAGAGACAGCCGCAGCCTCCTTCGCTGTTATCTGTGTTGCACTAAACAATAATTCATCGCTCGCTCTGGCTTATATAAAATTGCACTCTTGGATGTGACGTCCCTCCCGGGACCCACTCCACCCAACAGTACCTCCCTGACCTCATCGCCCCTCTCCCTTCTCCACCCGCTGCTCACTCCTGCAGTGCTGGCCTGCTCGCCCCATCCTCGCAGCCGGGGACGGGTGCTTGCCAGCGGCCGAGCTCGCTCTTGCAAAGTTTGGCTCCTGTGTGGTTTTTCACCTCTGCCTGGAATCCCCTCCCCATCTCTCACCTTAATGCCTACCTTCCTGCTTTCCCTCTCCACCGCTTCCTGATCCTCCCTCTAAAAATAGGCTCTGTGGTTTGGGAGTTTCCAAACAAACAAAAACCAGTGGAAGGTTGTGGTTTCCCCTGCTTTCCTTTCACTTATGCAGAGTGGGAAGCTGCCTTTCACACAGAGACATTGCCACCCATCGCACCGAGCTAAGCCAGTGGAGAACACAGCAGGCATGGTACTTTGGCATGGCCATGGGTGTGTGTCATCTGAGATGGTCCTGGCAGAAGAGGGAGCACAGTCCTTGTGACGCCTTTCCCATCCCCGCCCTTCTGAGCTACAGCGATATCACGAGATCTGTGTTACTGGTAAAGAAAACAAACCTCAGAGGTGGTCGGTACAGCAGCTTGTTCATCACATGAGGAATATTCTTCACCAAATGAAGCAACACAGGATGAGTTGCGCAAGCTCCGGGTTGCGTTTGCTGTTGGGAAGCAGATAAAACGTTCATTGAAATGCCCAGGAACTAGGATCGTCTTACGGTGCACTACCTCCACGCTGTGATCAACAGCTGGATAGCTGGGGAAAAGGTCTCAGAAGCAAAACAACAAAAAATCTAAACATATTAGTCTGTATATAAATATATACCCATTATATCTCAGGAATATAACCTGTCTGATATTAAAAGCCCATATTCTGGATCCTGGCAGGGTCTTTCCCAGCAGCTTCCCGACTCTGCTTCCAGAGGTGGGCAGATGTGGGAATCTCAAGGACTCTACTGGCATGGCAAGGTGCCACTGTAACTATGTTGGGTGTCCAGAGGCTTTCATGCAAGAGGCAAGCAAAGACAGCCTCACTGAACAGACTGAATCCTACTCACCTTATTCATACTAGCCCTGGATGAAGAAAAAAGTGGCCAAATATATTGCTTTGAAGTTACTGTCTGATCATGATTCACTCTCTGGCTGCCTCAGTTATTAGGCTGCTTCTGCCATCTCTTGCTTTTCTTCACAAGCTCTGCAGCACTTTAATTTCCTCCGTGATTTAGCCTTTTGCTATAGGTCAGTGTCTGGCAGGGATGGATTCAACTACGTAACGGCTGTGTGGTGCTGCCTTGGTCGGGTCATCAAACCCCTACAGACATTGCTGCCTGAAGTGAGGAGCCATTCAATGCCCCAATCAGATGCTTTCCTGCTGAAAAATTTGATCAGTGTGAAGAGTTGTGCTAAGTGCATGTTTGCATGCAGGAACAATTGACCTGGCAGAATGGTCAGTGCTTGCACAGTCAGACTGGTGCTCCTGTGCCCTTTCCAGTGCTGATTGATCCCCTTGCCCAACCCATATACATCTTTGCATCAATAAACCCAAATTTGTTCGTGGTGTGACTTTTCCCTGTGGATTACAAAGATCTCAAACATAAACCAGACTGTGGATCCTTAGAGGGAAGATGTACTTCAGGCTGCCTGCTCCACACGTTATCCTTCTGCTGATGTTCCCTTAAAAAGCATTTGAACTGGGAGGACCTCTTGCATTTTGTGTAAGGGAAAAGGGTAAAAAGCCCAACTCTGTCCTAAAGCATTAGCAGTTGTGTTCCCACCACAATGGGCTGAGGGATAAAACCCCACACTTTTCAGACAGGAGTAATATCTTACGTATTTGTCCTATAGGCCTGAAGGCTTGGCAGGTTGTTTTCAGCTCCGTCAGCCTGTCCGATAAAATATCCTTCTGTTATCTCTGCAAAACTTCCTTTCCAGAAAGGTACACTGCACGATGTCCGTAATTCCTATGGTTTATGAGATTAATGGGGCAATCCCTGACCTCTGCAGTGTGGGAAACCAGCAAGGTATTGCAACATCCCCTGTTATGTTCTTGGTGTGCCAGGGATGAACACTGCTGTATAACCTATACATCATCCCCTTGTAGGTATTCTTTCTTTGCGACTTCTGAATCCACAGAGCTGCATGGCTTGGATTTCTTTGCATTTTGCAGGGTGAAGAAAAAACCCCAAAAGCCTCTAATGAAGAACCCTGCATTGGTCCCTTCCTTCACCTTTGCCTCTGTTTTCACAAGCTTCCAGGGGAGTGGAGTTGTGTGAGCAACTGAAGCAGCTCCATGCACTGATAGTCAATGATGAGTTTTTGCAGTGCACTTCACAGAGGAATGCCAAAATAAAGATATTAGAGAGTCAGATCAGGATTTTTTGTTCCCAAAACCTAGCACAAGCCTATCGTGAGCTACAATTTGATTTCTCCTAAAGAACCCCATTCACTGAGATGGGGAAAATGCAAACCAGGCACTGGGTTAAATTTTGCCCCCTGAAACTTGGGTAACTGGAATAGTCTCAGATGAGCTTGTCAGAGTTCAAAACTTTATGGAGCTCTGAACTAGAGTGGCTTCAAGTCCTACCTGTGAGGATGAAATACACTGAGCTGGAACCCCATTGATTTTCCACCAAAGAGAAACATGCTGGAGCATCCATGCCATGCTGACAGCCGTGTCATACTGGAACATCCTGTATGTTCTATGACTTTGAGGAACTCATTTGCTTAAATGGTGAAAGCAAAATGGTTTTGTTTTCTGTGATACATTGTAATCGAGTCTTTAGCCCTTGGATCTGCTGTTCTGTTTCAGAGCCAGCAGCAGTGATTGCCCTGTGGCTGTAGCTGTGTACGTGCAGTACATGGGAAACATAAAATGAAACTTTTTGTGTTTCAGAGAGTTGAAACAAAAAATGAAAACAAGAGGTGAACTAGGAAAGAAAAGGGTTAACCATTTAAAGGCTTGAGTTAAGCAAAATATATCTGCGCAAGAGTCTCCCCAAGGAAGCGTCTGAGACCACATCTCTTGGATCATTTAAAATTGGACTGTACAAAGCAATAGAGAAAATTCTGCAGGGAACAATCCTTCACTGGCAGGTGGGATGGACTCAATGACCTAATAAGTCTTTTCCATCTCTAAGTCTACGAGATGAGTCTGTAACTAGTGTAATATGGCTTGCCCAGAGTTCCCATGTGTTGGTTATGAACAGAGCCAAGCTGCACCAAACTGTATCTTGCTTAAGTTAACTATTTACGGGGTTCTTTTGCCCCACGCTGGTTCCCTTTTTTGTCAGAGTCCCTCCCCAAACAGATGATTCTTTTATACTGACTTCATTTTTGGTATGTAAAGCATGTTAAATCACATACTGTGTCATATATTTTCCTTAAAATAGAGCAAGAGGGCTGGAAAAAAAGCCCCTCTCTCTTCCATTTCTGCAAGTGACCCCAACTCTCACCTTGGAAAGCATTTGGACCACCCAGATCCTTGACCCTGTTGTCCATTGGGCAGTTCCCAGCATCTCATCAACCACATGGTACCATTCGGAGCCCTGCATGTCCCACTGGCACATGGTCACCCTGCCCAGATAGTGCCACTTTGGGGATCTCAGGGCTCAAAGTGCATTTGCTTTTGCTCTGAAGTGACTGAGTCTAGCTGGATAAACTCAAAGTCTATGCTGTCTGTTCTCTGCACCCAAACCCCCTCAAATTCCTAAAGGGAACGGCACCTGGGATGTGTCAATGGCCAATTTTGGGCTCGTCAGCAGAGGCAGAGGATTCAGCCCTGCCTGCAGTTGGAGGGAGCTTTAGGGGCTCTCTGCTTCTCCAAGGTCTTCTGAAGAAGCCTATGGCTCTGACAGAGGGCCTGCACCTAACCCCACTAGAGAGCAAGTGCGCCAGACACTGTACTTGGCTCCAGGCTTTTCTTCTGCTCCACCTCAGCAGCGTGTTGGCAGAAGGCAGGCAATGAGTTTGGATGGGCTGCTAGATGATGGGACTGACAGACATGATAAAAGGGTTGCTGCTGCAGAACCTGGGGCTGTGTTCAACTTTCTGCTGCTCTGCGTGCTTGTGCCGGCTGGAGAAGGTTTGGGCAGAGGTGGCCAAGCTTGGGACTCTCATGTCCTTCCCTGGCATAGAGATGTTCCACAGGAGGCATCAAGAAATTGGTGTTAAGCAGAGAAATTGTGGTAAGCTGTGACAGAATTGGGTGGCTTCCCAGGTGTTCACTGGAAGGGGAGGGTAGGCATGGAGCTTACCAAACTGTAATCACTCCTGGGGATCTCTGTTGCTTGAAGCCTCCTCCAGTCCCAAGGAGACAAAGCAAACTTCTCCTGAGCTAGGTGACAGTCCTTCGGGAAGAGAGAAGAAGATGTGACCTTGTGCTGAAGGTCTGACATGTTTCTCAACACCCTGCAGTGTGTCATGCTGTGCGGCTGCTGTTCCTTTCATAGCAGAGGATTGCACCTTCAACTCTCAGACCTGAGACCTGAAGAAGCTGAGGCTTAGTTTGATGGTTTTTAAAGGTAACCAGGACTTGAGGTCATTCTCATTTCACTAAGAGCCCAGAGCTGCATGGCAAAGGTCCACCTAAGCCCCTGTGCACCCTGTTGGTTAAGGTTTCCATGTCTGCTCTGGTAGGGTACTGAAAGTTCGTCTTTCCCTGCTGAGAGGCACAGCAGCTGTTGCTAGAACCATGTCCTTGCTGCCTGCATCTATGTCTCATCCTACTGTAGCTTCTCTGCTGTGATGGGCACTCCTGGAAGGGTTTCTAGAGAGGTGAGACAGGTAAAACAGGCTAAGCGATGAATCAGGCTCGTTGCCTGATGGTCTTCACCTAAGGACACCTCTCCTCAGCCCCTTGCAACTTGTGACCCTGGGTGTGATTTAGCAGAACATGCCTCATGGCTCTTCATGAAGGGACGCACCCTTGGATACAGGATACTGTACCCCTGGATGCAGCACCCATGCCAGGACCAGGCTTGGCACCCAGCACAGTACAGTAATGATGCTGGTCACTGGCCATGAATCTCGGAGAGCGTGAGGAGGTGCAGCTGCTCTGGCATCAGTAATGTAACTCTGTGACGCTCAAAAGTTCACGTTCTGGGAGAGTGCAGCAACCCACATCACCCGAGTTCCTGAGGCTGTGCCGAGCCCTTCCCCACCAGGAATACTTTCCTACCATGAAGTTCTTAAGGGATGCTGAGGCTGTTGTCTGCTGTGTCCATCCCTAGGAGAAATCCTTACTCTTAGGGGCTGATAAATAGACATAGGAACACACACTGTGGAAACCCAGTTAAGAATAAATGTGGTGGTGTCACCTGACTGGCCGAACACCTTTGGTTTCTACCTGGTTCAATGTGGGTGCTGCAGAGGGCTGCAGAGTCTCTCCATCTCCCTGCAACAGAAATGGCTCAACTGTCCTGGTATCTGTTGGTGTCTCCCCAGGGCTGTTGCGCTGTTCTTGGGCCTTGAGCAGGAAAACTTCCACCCTCTGCTTGCTACTGATGTTTTTTTCAGGTTTCATCTGATTGGGGAGAAATCTTTCCTCCCATCTGGATGCAGAGCTGAGGGAGAGACTTGCAGTGACCCGAGTACACAGCGCTCTGACAGACTGCACTGCTAGAAACTGGCCAGCGCTTGGAAAGGGCACGGCAACGGGGCGAGAAGATTCTGCTTTGTACCAAAATCTTCACCTCCTGCCTCTGTGCTCCAGCTCACGCCACCATTACAAAGCCCCTGCAGCCCTGTGAAGTGTCTCCAATGTGAGTCATCCGTGGCAGTGCTCTGGTGTGCGTGGAGCGTGCGAGGCTCGGGTCTCTCTCCTAGGAAAGCAAATTTCCCTTCACAGCTTTTCAGAGCTTTTAAATAGTTGTTGTGATGGCAGTACTAATTAAATTCAGCTGTTGCAGGTAATATAACTCCTAACAGCTTTCTTTTGGGTTTGGTTTTTTTGTAAGTTACTTTCTCCCTTTTAGAGGGCAAGCACGCAGCACTTAAAGGTATAGAGTCTGCCCACTGGGATGGCTGCTGGCAGACATGCAGAGCTTCGACTGAACTCTGAAATCATCACTTCAGCTGTGCCAGCTTGCCTCAGCCCTGTATGGAGAGGGATGGAGGTGCAGGGCTTTGACATGAAGGCACAGACACTACCTGCCTGTGTTTCCCCTGCCCATGCTTTAAATCCCAACAGACCCAATGGCCAGTGCATGTGACAGGAAAGGTGTCCATTGGCTGAGCTCTTCCCTTGCTTGCTGTGGGTTTTTCTGGACCTCAGCACCATCAATTCATCAACTTGTGCAAAGCAGAGGCTCCCCTGCCATCTCCGCTCCTTCATGAGGGTTATCCAGCATCCACTTTTGGGAGCATGGTTCCCATCTGTGGGCAAACTGCGTAGTTGAGAAGTTGGTGTCTTATGAGAAAACAGCATTTTTGTGGTCTTGTTCTGATTCTGTGTGGTGCTGCATGGGGGGGTCAGGGCTTCCCAGTGCTCACCTTTCAGGTTGTCAAGGAGAATTTCTGCTTGTCAAAAATGATTTCAAATGCCCTCTCTGTGTGTCCTCCTATGTTTTGAATTTTAAAGAGTAGCCCCAGGGCAGTATATTTAAAACATGATCTCAGAGAAACTGGTTCATTGCATTTGTAAGCCTGAAGAGCGAGCTCAGAATGACAACGATAAATAGACATTAGGGTTTGTGGAGTCACACTGAGGTCAGGCATCTCCCCCACCCTCTAGCTTCCCTCCCCCCCCATCCCCCACAATGTGGGCCAGTATTGCATTTCCTAACTCAATCCCGAGCCTGTTCCTTTGTGCTTTACAAGTACTCATCCCACTAGCTCTTCTAACACATTGTGTGAGGCATTGTGGCTGCTCCTGGTGCAGGAGGTTAGTGGCAGGGCATTGAAACCTGGGTACCTGAACCAGGCACGGGGCTAGATCAAGCCGTCTGTGCAAAGCTCCTTGATCTTCAGAAGGCTGGAGCACCTGCAAGCCCCACCGTTGCCAGTGGGACCTGCAAGCACTCCCCAGCCTTTGAAAAAAATCAAACCACCTCGTTAGAGAATAGAGATTGGGATGATAGTGGGTGATTGAGTTATTGCAACTTAATGAGTTGCTGCTCATCTGCCAAGCCACAGCAACTCTGTGTGTGCGCGCGTGCACGCACGCTCCTATTCATCTCAGCCGCAGGATTTGAACTAAAATAGTTCCTGTGGATTTGCACTGGTTTGGCAGGAGTCCTGGGGCCAGCTACCAGGCACTGCCAGTAAGTCTCGAGTTTAGAGCACTTGAGTTTGATCATCCCCGCTCTGCTTCAAGCATTTGGTGCTCCCAAGAGCAGAATTGGGTTGGGGGTCAGGGAGTGGGTGCAGCTCCTAGATGTGTTAAGTGACCTGGCTTCTGGCTTGTTCTGAGTTTTGGGATAAAGCAATGGGTTCAGAGAGAGTTGGAGTTGGAGCTTCTCTGGAACTATGAGTGGAGCTGCATCTGTATTTAACAAAGCACCAAACTGCCCCAGCAAATGCCACTGGGTACTAACCTACCTACAAACTGCAACCTCTGGCCTTCCTTCTGATGAAGAGTGAGAGACCTTTTGTGAGAGTTGGCCCTGGCTCCTTATTCCAATTTTCCTTCAATACAGCTCTTCATTTTTGGTTAAAGTCCATCCACTAGTGAAATGCAAAGGAAAAAAAGCCTTCTGGTCTGGTCCTCACAGTGCTTGGCTTTCCAGCACCAGTCTCCTTATTTACCCACCATGGAGTCAGGGAAAGGAGGACCTCTCTGGATAATAAGCCACCATTTTGTCCCATCCTTAAATGAAGCTTTCTGTGCTCCAAAGAGGCCAAATAACATTTTTCCCCCATAATTTTTTTAATGTTGGGCACCTTTGCAAATGACTCTGCTGGCTGGGATGGAGCCCGGGAGTGCCAGAACACCATGGGAAGAGGCCGCTCTGTGATACTGCCAACCTGAGGAGGAGGAGGAAATGCTGGAAATCCCCTAAGCATGCCTGTTTTCTTGAGATTCCCAACTCAATTTTGAAAACTCGGAAGATTTTGTATAATTTGGTTTCGTCAGCTCAGAGGTTTAAGGCACTTGGCTTTGCATCTGGATTGCATCTTGGGGGTGGGTGCTCCAAAAAAGAACCACGAACAGTTGGAAATTCAGCCATTGCTAGGAAAACTGAAGGAAAACAAGAGTGCGGGAAGGGATTTTCTACTTGGTGTACTGGACTCCGGATTTAAACCTGCCATCTGTCTCTGTACCTGTTTGAGCCACTGGGTAGAGGAGGAGAGGCAGGGAGTGCCTCAGTCGGCTCGAGGTGCCGTAAGAGCACTTTTGTCTAAGCTGATACTCCGTTCAGTGCCCATGCAGGAAACTTGAACTCCAGCTCTAGCTGCCTGTCTGTGCCACCTGAAGGTCTTTATCACCACAAACCACCACAAAGATTGAAATATAATTTCTAAATGTGCAAATAAATCTCCCGTGAGATGTGCAAGTGGAACAGGCACAGATCCCTGATGTAATGGTTTCTGCACAGGCACCAAAGGGCCTTATTCTGGCTTTCCAGTCTGCAACACCTAGGCCTTAAAAAGCCCTGAAACAAAATGCTTCAAGTTGAAAAGTCCAAGTTGATCCAAAATAGCAACAAAGCAAGTCAATTTTAAGAGGTCTTTAATTTTTAGCCTGTAAAAGCCAAGAAAGTTGCGTATTGATGAGACAGTGCCTCGAGACAAGTGAAACACAGCTCTGCAGCCTGCTGCTGGTGTTGACTATCCTCAGGTCTCTTTGTCTTCAAGGGCTGATAGAGATCAGCACCTCCAAGGTCTGAACCTTTAACCATGTGCCATGTTTTGCCTTACAGGCAGCTGCGCTTCAGTGGTGGGTGAAAGGATTCCTCTTTGTCTGAAAGAGCAGATTCTTCCCTTTAGATGTTTGCGCTCACCTCCCATTAACTTCGGCATGAGCTGAGCTCATGCTTCCAAGAGAAAAGTTTGGCTTATAATTTCTGCATGCTTCAGGATCCTCTGGGTACTATATAAACGTAAGACACAGTGATTCAGTGCTAAAGAGCAGAGAAAATACAACCCCCCTGGAGACGCTGTAAGAGAAAGATCATACAGAGCTTTTGTTTAAAGGGAAATAAAAAAAAAGGGAGAAAGATTAAGAAAAACGATTGAGATTCATTCCAAAACTGATTTCAGGGCAAACCAAGGATGAGAGCGCACATCTCTTACTTAATGTGATCTCTTCTTTGACTTTGGTGAGTTACGGGCCATCGGATCGGGCCGCAGTTTTCAAGGCATTATTGAAATGTCTTACCTCCTGTATTTCCTGTTTTTTAATCAAACTCACTGTGCTGCCAGAGGTGTTTCATTTACCGGGAGAGGGGTCAGCAAGGCAACCCTGAGCAGCAGGAAACAGCAAATGCAGAACAGTTCCTCCACACTCAGAAGCTCTCGGAGGGAAGCGTCGCTTGGAAGCTCGTTGTTATCTACCCTTGCTGCATCCTGTGCCAACTTTGGGCATCCTGCTGTCTGCCTCTCCTGGGGTGCCAGGGTCTGGACGGGGGGAATCAGAGGCTGCTGGGTTTGGGACTTTTGGTGATTGTCTCATTTCACTGACCAGCTCTGTGCCAGTGAAAAGAGTTAACAATGCACACATAGTATAATTTTGTTTTCTATCTGCTGCCATTTTATAGTTTCTTGGCTTGTTACAACTGTCATAAAATTACTTTATGATGTTTTCCCATCTGTTACGTTTTTGCCTCTTTACAGGGGGACATTGCATGATACACACAGACTAACCTAGCTTTATAATTATTGTATGGCTGTTGTTTATGGAAAGCAAACATTGTATTTGCAGAACAACATGTGGCTTCTCTGTAGCACCAAGGAGAACCTATGAAGTCAGCAAACACAAATGTCAGCAGATGGACGCTGCTGCCCCCTCCCCTCCTACCCCAGCTCCTTTGCTTCCATTTGTGGTCTCATCTACCTGAGGTAGAGCTGCAATTGTTCATTAATTTCTTCATCTGCTCTGCACTATCACTGTCTGGTGGAGGGATCTCCACCTCCATCTCCACTGGAGAGGTGCACCGCTTTTACTGGTGGTGGAGCTGTTCAAGCTCTGCTGCAAACTAAGCCACAGAAGAACTGATTTCACACAAAACAATCGGAAAGGAGTGACCAGCTGGATGTGCTCTCCCCATCTTTCTTTATTTTTCTGTTTTCTTTGCTGCTCAAGTTCAATTCAGCCAAAGCCTCTTGATTTGGCTATTCTTTCTCATACCAAGTGACCATCTAGAAGTATGAGCCACCCCTGATCTGCTCCCACCCCAAAAAGTGGGCTGTGACGCTATGGTCTGGGTAGCAGAAATGCCTGGGGATGCTCTGAGCACACACTGGGGCTTTATCAAGGAGGTGGACAAGTGGTTGTTTTGGGTTACAGCTAACAGGAAAGTCTGGCTGGATTTTCAACCTCTACAGTTGCCCAACTAATGGCAACGGCTTTGGAAAAGGAACTCCAGGTTTCCGACTTCCAAATAATTTTCACATATGTTCACTGCAGTAAGAAGGTTAAAAAACACCATCAGAGGAGATAACGTCACTCTTAGGCCTGACTGCAGCAGTGCAGGATCCTCCTTGCGCCGCCTCTCCTGTGGCTTCATTTCTCTGGCAGTAGGTATGTCTCTGGTGGATGCGGTTCCTCAGGCTTCGGAAAGGGAACAGACTGACCTAGACTTAACGTAGAATCATGGAGTCACTTGGGTTGCAAGACACCTTTAAGATCACCGAGTCCAACCACAGCCTAACCCTGACTAGCCCACCTCTAGACCATGTCCTCAAGAACAACATCTACACACTTTTAAAATCCCTCCAGGGATGGTGACTCCACCACTGACCTGGGCAGCCTGTTCTGATGCCTGACAGCCCTTTCAGTAAAGAAATTCTTCCTGATCTCTGACCTAAATCTCCCCAGTGCAATTTGAAACCATTTCCTCTTGTCCTACCTAAGAGAAGAGACCAAGCCCCACCTCTCTACACCCTCCTTGCAGGCAGTTGTAGTGAGCAGTAAGGTCTCCCCTCTGCCTCCCGTTCTCAAGACTAAAAGGCCTCAGCTCCCTCAGCCACTCCTCATAGGATTTGTGCTCCAGACCATTCACCAGCTTCACTGCCCTTCTCTGGACTCACTCCAGCATCTCAACATCCTTCTTGCAGTGCGGGACCCAAAACTGGACACAGCACTCGAGGTGTGGCCTCACCAGAGCTGAGACACCAGCTGCCACATCATGCTCCAGAGCCACATTGTGGCTTGTACTGGAGTTAGCTTGCTGAAGACCTCAGCCTGAACTGGTAAGTAGGTTTTGGCTTGAACCCAGCAGCCCCACGCTCAATTCCTTATTAACTTTTTCAATATGTTCTATTACAGTCCGGCGACAATATGGGAGCTATCCTGCAGCTAATTTAACACCTGTAAATTCCCATGGCTGGTAATGAAACGTTCTATAGGCGAGTGGATGAAGCATTTGCTTCATATATCAAAGGTCATTAGTTCAGTATTTGTTAACGCTGTAGCTTTATTAAATTTTTTTTTCAGCTTCAGTGTATTTAGAGTCTGATTAATTCTACTGCTTCCCAAAGCTAAACACAAAAACCGAGGATCATCTGACCCAGAACACTGGGGCTAAACTCCTTGTTGAAATCCTGAATTAACCTGCTTGAGACCGTACTTCCAAAGCTCCTCTCCTGTTCAGACTAGAAGGCAGGGTGAGAACAGGGGAAATGGGGAGGCGAGCATCACCCTCACTATCCCAGCTCCCATGGCAGGGAACAGTTGTGCCAAACCTTGGGGTTTTGTGTGTCTGATCTGGGAATCTCCACTTGGTCGTCATAATTCCTTATGTCCTCAGTGTGCATCTCAGTGCTGTGCTGGCCAAGGTCCCAGCAGGTACCATCTCAATTGTAAGGAGCAATGGCTAGAGGCAATTTGTGTGCCTCAGACATTTAAACTGACTCCCTCTGTGGCATGCTGAACAGCTCCACACCTCTCTAGTCCTATGTGATATTTTTTTCCCTTGGGCTCTGTTGCAGTAGCTTACCATTTTTGACTACCTGGAGGCAATCATGGAAAGACAGAAGGTGGTGGAAACAACCCAGCATGACCAAACCTGACCATCCCATCCTCCCTTGACGGCCTTGGCCATGCTGCCTGGCTACCACTTGGTGCTGCTGGATAGAGGGATGAACGCCACAATTGAGGGATGGTCTCCACCAGCGATTTCCTCTGGCCAGGCCTGTTGGTTGTGGTTTAACAAGCAGCACTGCTGCCTTACCCTATAGTGCTGGTGAAAGTACGATTTCCCCCTGCTCAGGGTGTGCTGTGTCATCACGGCTGTGCTGCCTGTGCTAAAAAGAGCTGACACAGTATGCTAATTGTCCTGCAGCTGGGTTTTCTGGATGTTTTGCATCTAAACTGACCCTTTCTCACCCCTGTCACGGGTTGGGTTCACCACAGTAGCCAACTTTTCAGAAAACACAACCAGCACAAAGCAACATTATAATGAAACCAAGCAGCTTCTGAAGATGAAATCACATGAACTCTGCATCCAAATGTGATGCTGCAGCTTCTGGGAAAAGCTGAGTGTGCGCTTCTTCACCTTGAAAGGTCTTGGCATGTATGCTGTTTATCAAAATAACAACTCACTGAAATACAGCCCAAAGCATTGCCAGAGAAGTTGAATGAACCACTGTTGTTTCCAGTCTACCATGGTCTCTACTGGCTTCTCCAGAGAAGAGGAATCACTGGGCTCCAAGAGCAATCCCTGTATGCAGGTCTCACCCAATTGTAGCTGTGTCCCTCATCAGCCTACAGCGAGTACTGCCCCATCATCATCAGCCCTTGAGGAAAGCTCAGATGCCTGCAGCTACCTGCAAGAGCCAGACCTTGTCCTTCACTTACCTTGAGAGCGATTCCAGACGTTGTACTCACCAACTGTGTGTCATTCCCCTCCTGCCCCCCCACCCCCAACATGCCTTTTAACGTTTCTGGTCATCAACAGAGAGAAGAAATTCTGGATGTGCTCCTGAGACTCATTATTAATTTAATCTGAAATGAGCTGTGCTTTTTATTAACATCTTTATAGCATTTGATAGGACACGGGGCTCTCTGTGAGACACACATGCTGTTTTACATCCCTGTCTGTGCCTGCCTTGGAGCTGGCTTTGTGATGCAACTTGTTAATTCAAGACTGAAATGGCTTTCTCATTCTCCATTTAGATGCCAGATATTTTCTACAGAGCTTCTTAAAACACAGTTTTCATCACTCACCATATTACCTACCAGAGAGTCACATCAGTGCATTCCTGCTGCTTGCATGTTCCACAGGAGAAGCTAATGATGACTGTTAGAGGGTCAGAGGATCTCCAGAATTATCAGCTGCTCCTGCCCGTATTCTGAATGAAAGAAATATTGATATGGAGAATGACAGAAATATGATTGGCAATAGCATCTCATCTAGTCACAAACGATCAGCATCGCTCCAGGAAGACAATCCAACAGCAGTGAAGCCCATTTGAGTGACAGGCTCAGCTTTTTGGTGATGGGGGCGATTGCACCCATCGTCTTTGGATGATGGAGCCAATGGCTCCAAGACTTCCTCCGTGCTGGCAGCCCCTCTAGCCTGGGTACCAGGGAAGTTACACCACCTCGTGCTCAGGGAGAGAAGGATGAGCTCAAAGGAGCTGGGAGTGTGTTTCACTCTGTTAGCACACCATTGCCATTGCCCCAGCCCGTCCTACTGCTGCCATATGAAGACATGATGCTGGCACCGGCACTGCTTAGCACCGAGTTGTCAGCCAACAGATACAAACTACAAATTACCTTTATAAAAGGTAAATTATACATTTTTAAATAAACTTTGTACTTTTTATATAGTTTTACAACTGTGAATTTTAAAAATAAATTGTAAATTTTAACTCAAATGTATAAATTAAAATTACCTTTGTAGGAAAGCAACGAAGAGCCCGCAGTGCCGAGAGGCAGTCTGGTCCTGAGCTTGGATCCCACAGCAGTGTCGTGCTCAACCCAGCACAGCAGCTTCCCTGCTCACTCCTGCACCCAGGGCCGCAGGCTCAGGCTCTGACAACCGCAGCTCCCACAAATGGTGGTTTGAAGTTATCTTTTCTTGAGTTAATCGTGGTTTTGTCGCAATTTCCCTGCATGAAACAACACAGGCCAGCCCTGCTGACTCTCCATGGGCAAAGCCAGGGCAGGCGCAAGCATCCCGCCTGGGATTAGATGGTGCTTCCCCCGCGAAGCTCTGGCGTGCACTTTTCAAAGCGTTTGAACCCAGATAGAAAACTCGCATTTGACAATGTTTCTGTATGTTTGATTGAACTTCTCAAATCTCTCTGTTTCTCTTCAGACGCGCAGAGCCCGTGAGCTAAAAGCCAAGCTTTTTCCACAGCTTATGTTCTTGTAAAAACAGCTCCAAGTACACACATTCTGCTCCTCGCTCCAGTCGGGGCTCTGCATGCCAAGTCAAGTATTTATTTTCGTTACTTTTGAGACCACCAAAATTAATGTATCTTTCAGACAGGAAGAATTTTATTTATTATGGTGGATTTGAATCCAAGAGATGAAAGAAGAGCAGCGTGCATCTCAAAAGCGATGGAGGCTGGAAGCAGGAGGAGACAGCCCGACCTGAGCTCCCCTCCCTCCCTGGCACCAGCCCCGACGTGTTTCCATAAGGATGGACCACAGCACTGTGATTTCCCCCCAAAACACTGCTGTAAAACCAAATTCCCGATTTTCCTAAGTTGCCAGTATAGCTGGCGGGTGATGGTGAAGCTGGGGTAGGGGGTAAGCTGCCTCAGGGAATCTGCTTGGCCCCAGGGAATCTGCTCAGCCTCAGGGAGAGGCACCCAGAGAGAAAAGAGCATTTTTTTCCTCCCTTTTCCATGTGCTGGTCCCTGAACTCTACACTGTGAGCACTTCCCCTGAGGCAATGGGGAAAATGGCCAAGCCAAGATGGGTCCCTTGGGTGCTGGCTGCAGTTGCACCTGAGGCTTCCTTTCATAAGCTTCACTCCAAGTGTGGATTGGGATTTCAGCATCAGGTTGTGATCCTGAAGGATGCTGGAGCATGACAGCTCAGCAGTTGGCATGAATTCAGACCCCGATGAGGTGATGGATGCTAACACACCTTTCACATTATTCCCAACCCAAGATGCCCCACCTGGCCTGGGCTGCTGGGGAGTGCCCATGTCCCTCGGGCTGGCTGCAACCAGGAGGGCATCAGCCTGGGTGTTTCGTCTGCGTTACGCTTCACTTACAAGAGGAACACGTTGCTCTTTACTAGAGTTGGCTAAGAACCACATTCAGAATTTGGGCTTGCTCAAGCACTTCAGCCAAGAGCTTGGGAGGTAATTTGGGCTTTAGGTACTGAGAGAGATCCCCACCCAAACCCTGCTCCCTGGCTCATGTGAACAAGCCCGGTACATTGAGGACGCTGGTCCCAGCAGTTGGCTTTTCATTCGCACCCTCCCTTTCTTTCAGTGTTTCGTGTGCTCCAATGACCAGTGCCAGAGGACATTACTGAGAGCTCTTACCGAACGCTCTGTTGATATTAAAGAGCTGTATAATTGTGTCGTTTTATTTCTCTAACCGGTGAATGAAATGCAATTCAAAGTAACTGAAGAGTGGAGCTGTTTGTGTAACGTACCCTCTGGTTAGCTTTGATTTCTCCTGACGACTGCTGCCTGAGCTTTGTCCTTCATGAAAGCTGCTCAGGAAATGGAATGACACGCCTGCCCATCAGCCAGGGCCACAGCCATTAAAAGTTTCATGGTGAAGCGATACAGAAAGCACCACAGAGCTGATGCATCCATCCAGGATCCATCCAGTGCTTCCCATTCACCAGCAGCTACAGCAGCTTCTTTGGCTGTGGATCCCATCCTGACCTTCTTTGAAAGAGCAAAAATTTAATTCTAGGTAAAGGGGAAAAAAATGCTAATGCTGTTGCTTTCCAAAGCATCTGGAGTTCACCAAAAGGTTGCCCAAGTCAACCTGCTCATCAGGAAGAAAAATGGATAACATCCCTGTAACAGCTTTTTAGAAAACATGATGTAAAAAAAAGCCCCATGAACTGCCAGACTGGAGCCAGTCCAAACATGGATCAGGTTGGTCACTGGCACTTTTCACTAAAAATATTCCCCCTGAGAAACCTCACTGATGGAACTGTACTTGAGGGTCTCCTACAGAGGGAAACAACCAGCTTACCTAATAGAGAAAAACGCGTGGTGCAACCAAAAGACAAACCACATGAGAAACCAGGCTTGGAAGTTGAACACCTCATACAGCAACTTGTTGCCTCTTCTGTTAAGCTCTCTGACGTTTCAGACAGGTCCTAAAAGCGCTAACAAGGCACCCGGACCCGGATGCACTTGCCTGAAGTAACGCCCCTTTGCAAGTCTTTGAGATACTGGCTCATTAGATGGCATCAGATCCTTTCCAGGCTGTATTTGGTGTCATTTCTCATCGCAAAACCTCAAATGGAACTGTGATTTTTAGTTGCTTTCATCATCTCTGGTAACACCTCAAGCCTAGGTCCCAGTTCTTTAACAGCCCAAAGAAAAAAGTCATGTATTGGACACCCAATAAAAGAGCATTTGTGCTATCCGCAGTTAGTTTGAATTCAACTTAATTGTTTATTACTCTGAGGTCTCTGAAGGATAAAGAATATGGAATAAAATACTTCTACCACCTCAGCCTTTGTGAAAACATTCACAACCTGCTAAACACTAAGGTCACTAACTTTGAAATGATCTCACAATTTGATTTCATTATATTTTAATTGTAAATGATATATTGCAGGGCTCAGGGAGGGTGAGAAGCTGGGACTAAGGGAACATTAAACCCTTTTTTTTTTAATAAAAAAAAATTTTCTCCAGCCAGATGTACTGCAGGCAGGTGCAAAACAAACTCCCAAATACCCTGCTAACGTAACTAAAGTCTGACCTAGAGGGACCGATCTGAACGGGCTTTTCAGCCTGCATGCTTATTCAATTCGGTCTGCGGAAAGGCTGCCAACCGAGGGGACGCAGTGCCAGAAGTGTGGTGGTTTTTTTAATGCAAAGTTGCAAAACCACAAAACTCATTTTTACTAGTGACCTTTTTACCACTAATTGTCGGGGTACTTTAAAAAAAAAAAAAAAAAAGTTGTTACTTTGGTCAGGGCTGAAACGACATCCCAGAATTGCTCCTCCGGCAGCTGCTCCCTAACCCCGCGCTGTTTTCCCAGCGTCCCCATCCAAACTTAGCTGGGGTCCTGCTTGGATGAGTCAGACAGTTTTTTGGGTTGTCATTTTCTTTGGAATTTGTCTTTTTTTTTCTTCCTTGCAAAGCAGCTTTTGATTGTGAAATACATCACCAAAAACCAGCAGGAGTGTTGGGGAGAGGGAGCAGGGAGTCGGGGCGGGGATACAGGCACAGAGAGCACAGGCACAGGCTTCTGCGCCGGCTGTGCACCAAACGCTGTGTGAAGGTGGTTGGTCTTTTTCCCCTTGATTTTGCTGGTTTTCCCCCAAGAACACACAGGTCTATTTCATTTCATTTCTACAGCTTCTGAGGCAGGGATCAGCCAGGCGTTACAGCCGGGCCCACTCTCCCTGTGAGAGTTCAACCCGGTTTTTGATCTCCTCTGCCCAGGTTTTCATGCAGATCCCTTCCCTAATTTCATTAGAATTGGCGACATGTAAGAGGTGTATTTATGCGCAGAAATTGACCTACTTTTTCCACCTTCTCTGCTGAGCGCTTTATGAAGGGATTTGGCCGGCGCTCGGCTGGGGGCAGCGGGACTCTCAGCCCAGTGACCTTTCAAGCCCGTCTGGCTCTGCGCTCTCCATACACCTCCATGGAGATTCCTAATTTCAAGGGAAGAAAAGGCAACCAGTCTACACTGAGCAGAGACAACAAGCTAAAACAACTCCTGGTGTCTGTTCCTGGGCTACTTTGCTCAGAATTTTTGCCATGTTGAGTTTCAGCTGAAACAGCGTAAAGACTGGTCTGCATAAATCACTTCCACGCACCAAGATACTCTGGAAATGCCTTAAAACGTGGACGGTATTTCCATAAAAACACCTAATGGAAAGCCAAGTGGCAAGAACCTGAGCCAGCAAGTACCTCACAGGGCACACATGCTCCTGCTTTAGTAAGAAATCCCCAAATTAAAGGACTAACCTGCTGTGCTGCATGGCCCCAAGGTGCTACAAAGCTGTACCGTGGTGGGTTTCTGGTGGTGCTTTCGCAGACAGGGAATTGGGAAATTACCAGCCTAAGTGAGAAAGAACCATGACCTACAATAAAGCATCTGATGGGTATCGCACTCAGCCACATCCATGCAAATCTGTCCCCCACAGTGAAGGAAATACGCCTTACTGAGGGACTGGGTTACTGCCGGGTTGGTTTGCTATTTTCAGCCTTTGTCTCCAGAAAATGGTAATGTGGTCCAAAAGTCCTGAGGTGATTTCCTCTCCTGCTCCAAAGCCGCGTCTTCACTAAGCCCAGCAACCGCTGCGGGACGGCTTGTTTGTAAACATGGGGAGAAGCACTTTGCTCTGGCTTTTCTTTCTGTCAGCACATCCCAAGTTTCTTTCTCCTTTTTTCCTCACTTCCCAGTATTTACAATTATCTCTGGAAAACATTCTTGGCTTCTAGCTTCTCCAAGCTGGTCTATGGCAGCATTTAACATTCAAAACCAGCCCTGTTGATTGGCTGGTGGCTGTGTCCACTGAGCCCAACACATTGGGATGCTAAATCCTAACCAGGAGCAGGCGCTGAGCTGAGCAGCAAGGTGAGGAAGGGCAGGACCAGCCCCGCGTGTGCTTGGCTAATTCCATCCCCATCCCATCTCACTGTGTCTTCACATGCTTGCTGCTGAAAGCTCTCGGCTTTCGGAAACACGATTCGAGGGGTAAAGAGTTTATGGAGTTATTTACAGCTCCGTTGACCGAGCATCCTACCGGAACAACGAAGGAATGCTGCAGCATGCACTGTCTGTCGAGCAGGGTCAGCAAAAGAGGTGACTGCTCTGAAGCTTTTAGCGCATTTTGAAGCCCTCTCCTTCCTCCAGTCCACCACCAGCTGAGCAGTTCTGGTGTGAGCCTTGCTCTTGGGAAAACTGAATGGAGAACGTGACAGGAACCTAGAAAAGCAATCAAAGAAAAGCTGAAAAGCAATAACCTATACTTTTTCCTCCTTTTCTTCTTAATTATTCCTAGGATCCATATTGAGCTCTGCCAGAAGCCTAGGAAGATAGGCAACTTGTTGGAACAAAGTACCATGCCACCACGGCCACGTTTGAGGGAGATGCTACCAGGGCAAGGCTCCTCACCCGGGATGAGCGTCTGGTTTCGCCTGGACTAGATTTTGAATTTTACTTTTATTACCTTTGAGCCTGAAATTTTTCAATCAGCCCTTCAAAATCTTTGAACCTTTGCTCTCATTTGAAGGCAGGGAAAGTTCCACCCCCAATTTAAGTGGGTGCAGAGACTGGAAAGCCCACATTAGATTAGGGAACATGCAGCTGAGGTCTCCTGTGATCTCCGTCACAGCATGGGGCTGCTCAGCACTTCCCAGCCAACCCCGCTGACCTGAGGCTTAATTCATTAACATTTGGAGCTCCTTTACCAAAAGCATCTAGAAACGCACAAATGGCCTCTACCTTAAAAAAGCCCAGGTATGTCTGAAGTACAGGAAGGTGGAGGATGCTTCCCAGGGACCAGCTTTAGAAATGAGCTCTCCAGAGCTGCAGCAGCACCATGGTCTTGCTCCTGGTTTGGAGCCAGTTCTGCCAAAGACACAGCAGTGACCCTGTACCCCAGGTAAAGGGACATCATCCCCATCAAGACCTAAGGCGCAGCGCTCCCCATCTGAATCACGACTGGGGTTTCTCAGACCTAGCCAATAGATATTCTCTAGATGGTGTGATGGGCACCACTGATCCCGCAACAGGGCAGGACAGTTAGGCTGGGTGAACCTGCAGAGGGTCTTTCAGGCAGGAGCAGAGCCTTCAGGCAAAGCAGTGAGCCATGCTCCATGCTCCAGGCACAGCTCAAAGCTCTGCAGCAGCAGCAGCCATGGGGTGCTGGCACCACAGCCAACGAGCAGCGATGGCAGCCAAATGTATGAGGTCGCCAGGCACCCTGCAGCTGCAGCTGGCTGGGCTCTGCTAGCTTCCCTGGCCCTGGGAGGGGACGTGGTGGCATTCAGCCGCTTCGCTTTCTGCACATCGCTCAGATCAGCGCTCCTGAGCTCCAGTTCCCACTGAAACCCATCTCCCCACTCAATTCAGCCAACACATTTTAACCCAACGTACCACTGGCACCATGAAACGCTGGCACCCGTGATGTGTATGCAGCCCAATGCCATCCACCCAGCTATTCCACATGCCTTTGGCTCCTGGGATGCTCTCGTCATTGAGCGCTTGCTGTCACTCTCCCAGGTGAGCCTGCTGGCATGAGAGAAGCAGGTAGTCCTACCTCCTCAGCTGGGCTAGGGCCGTGCAGCGCTGCCATTACCAGGGTTGCATCAGCTTTTACCAGCTGCAGATACCGCCCACAGCTGTTGTATGTGACCTCTCCTCCCTGCACCATCTGAATTTTCTGGGCTTTGGGAAAGCATGTACTCGTATAAACAAAACCAGACACAGGAGGAAAGGAACCTGCTTAAGATTTGAGATGACAACTCTGCCCTCAGTTACACTTTCTTGAACGAGAGCAGATTTGGTTAGTAACAAGATACAGACCTAATTCTGATTATTTTTACACCAGCAAGGCCAATGGCTCTGGGAGAATAAGTGTTTCGCACTGGCACCGGTGCAACACCCACCGCCGCTGCCGTAGAGTGTCCTGGACGTTTTCTCTGCAATACAGTTCTGAACACTTGTGAGAGCTGAAAACAAAGGAATGAAATACCAGCCTCGTGCAGGCTTCAGAAATGAAAAATAAAATGTCCAGGAAATCCCTGCAAGGGTTTGGCCTGAACAGGAAAATACATTACAGGACTTTTTCAACTTTTGGGTATTTTTTTTCCCCAACTTCCAAGCAGCAGAATGCCAAAATGCTAACAGGCAGGGCAAATTGAGCAAAAATAAAATATATTCTGTGGACTGGGTTAGAAATTGAGGCAGTGGTTATTTATTTAATTTTTAAAAAAATTTTTTTAATGCTTTACACTTTGGCCAGCATTTATCCCGAATCAAGGCAGCAAATGTTATTAGATTTCATGGAATGTAAATAAACAGTTATTGGTAAATACATTTTGGTGGTCTGCTTGTTACACTGCATGTCAGGAAAACTATAGGGAACTGGCAGGAGTTCAGACGTCTTCAAGGAACACAGAAAACAGACATATTTTACTAATTATAGCTAACAAAAACACTCTGAGATTACAGTTAAATTACATTAAAACATAACTTGTTGGCAGAGGCTGTGAGCATAATGCTTTGCCTATATCTTTCTGTATAATGTTTCATCAGAGCAGAGCAGTAACATCGGGAAACGCTGGCACAGACCAAACTGCTGCAGCCCCTCGGGGCTGGTCCAGCCTGTCTCTTCGGTTCCTGTGGGGCTGGTGTGGTTTCTGGGAGGGTGAAGATGTGGCTTTGCTGCAGCAGGTATTGCGGAAGGGTGACCTGACAGCTCTGCACCCGCGCAGGTGGGGAGGGGAGGAGAAAGAGGCACCTGCTAAGACACAACGCGCAGTGCAGTGTGGGGAGCAAGAGCAGAAGCAGTGATAGGGGCAGGGCTGCAGCTCACAGGAGCTGCCACATCCACACCACCTTACCTGGATGGACTGACATCCCCAGCCGAGTTGGAGGCGGGTGTGGTGGCTGCACCACAGCGATGCTCCGCTGCAGCATTTGCTTCCGTCCTCTGGGTCTTCTCTGCAGCACATCTATGGGACAAGGGGAGAGAGAAGTGATAGCTCAGGTTTGGAGGCTATGGTGGGGCGCAAGGGCATGTTTCAGCTGTGTAGGTACAAAGGGACCTCCAGCAGTTGATTGCATAGCTAATATCAGAACTGCGCCTCGACCCAGGGCAGGAATTCCCACAGGCCTATCAACCACCCCACCTACTGCTTAGGGAATGGAAATGGGCAACGTCCCCACGTGTGGGATGCCCAGGCCGTGTTTGTGGCATGGCTGCTGAAGTCTCCATACAAACCCTGGGAGAGGCTCTGGCCTCACTCCCCAACACCGCTCCCCAATGCCGCTCCTGGACCTGCCTGCTGCCACCCCTGCCCCACCATCAGCACAAACCATTTCTGCAAGGGCAGAGCCCTCTCAGCCACAGGAGGAGAACCTTCTGCAGGCCTTTCTGTAGAAATCGTCTGCCTTGATGATGTCCTGAATTTCCATGATGAATGAGTGGTGTCCCGTCACACATCCGCAGCGAACGGCCCACTGCACGGAGCACGCGTGAGAACAAACTGCAGAGACGCCTGTGCTACACAGAACAAGATTTTAAACTCTTACTGGTTTCAGCACCGTTGGCATGATGGAACTCAGTACAGAGAAGATGCTCAGAAGCGCTGGGTTGTGCGACCTGCGACTCTGTTCTCCCGCCGCTGGACATCAGCAGATGACAGTGTCATTCCTAGAACAATTTCCTCCTAGATTGGGATACAAACATGGACCGAGCCCTGGCAGCATGATATGGGGGGTGCTGGCAACACTGTGCCATGTCAAATATCAATTTTAAAGCCAGGTACATCGGGGTGGGCATTTAATCTGGCCACAGTTCAGAAGGGCAGAAAGGTGCCTATCATTTTGCCTGCCGAGTGACTGGAAGGAGAAATCATGGGCTTATCTCCTGGGAATAACAGTCCTGCCACTGTGCCCTGCTTCAGGAGCACACAGCTCCCGTCACACACATTATTCCCGTGTCCATGCCCGTACATAAAGAAATCTTCTAAGGAAATCATGCTCTGCGATTCCCCCATGGTAATCCCTTCCCTTGAATTGTCTTTGTGTCACATTTATGGCCTGCTCTTTGCTGGGAAGATTTTTACAGGGGATCTGAAGTTTAAAAGAAGACAGATGACAAGCTGTGATCGCGAGGAGGAGAGGCTCACCATATGGAAATAGAAAGCCCTGGCTCCCTCCTCCATCCCTCCTCCCCCCTCCCCTGCTGAGCTTCTCTACTTCACATGGTGCTATTGGGATTTGAAGATCAGAATACAAATTAAATTATTAAACGAGGAACAAAAAAAAACCAACCCCAAAAAACCCAACAACTCGGGCTTTTCCTCTCCATCCGTAATTATAAATCAAAGCGGGGAAAGCAGCCCCACTGGAAGCTGGCATTTGGGATGCAGCCCAGGATACAATGCTCAGGCAACACGTATGTGCCTCTGTATGTTGCAGGGGGGGTGGTGGTGTTCATGCATGAATTGCCTCTATAGGAATTATTTCAATGCCAGGGATCTATTCATAGGGTGTGTTTATTGCATTATTTATTTTCTTACTGGGAAAAGCAGAAGCATTGCTCCTCACTCAGCTGCTTCTCCAACATCGGACTCCCAGTCACCAAAAAGCCATGCATTGTCCCCAAAACAGAACAGGTGACCCCCCCCATCGATGTTTTTTAGTCATCAAGCACTGGAACAGCAGTGTGCATCAGCAATCTGTTCAAGCCTGGGCAAAGAGAGAAGGATTGAATCCATTTCAGTGGGGCAGCACTTGGGACGGGCTAGCTGGGGTGTGTGGTATGGCAAATTTCATACAGGCTGGTTTCTCATCTATACATCAAGGTGTGACAAGGCCAGGTAAGAGCAGAGAAACAGCCGCCACATCCTCAGCCCATCCCGGGGAAGGAAACAGGCCGTGAGCCCAGAGGGGACTCGCTGCTTGTGCTCCAGCTGTCTCCCCATGGGAGTTGCAGGGCATTCTGTGTTCTTGAAAACCCCCAACCACACACCGCAGGCCCCAATTTCTGAAAAACTCAGCCCCATTTCCAACATCGGCTTTGCAAGGCTTGGGCCAAGCTGCTGGCCTTGGTAGCCAGACAGACCAACCAGGCACTTTGTCCCCTTAGTGCAGATTTTGGGCTACAGACATCCCGTTAAGGCACCCGTGTTTGAACACTGTTTCCTTGTAGCCAAAACAAATAGCCGAATCAGAGCTCAGCAGAGTTTAATCTAAACACGCCATGGAGCCTAATTCAGATACACGCTGTATTCCATCGGCAGGTCCTGAAGATGGCAAACTGAAGCCTGCTTTTATAGTGTGCCAGCTCAGGGACCTGTTCCCAATTTGCAGATTTGGCCTGTTGCATTCTAAAAGATGTTTAATATACTCGATGCCTGTTTGTGTTAATGTTTACCATTGAAGTTTTTCATTATTTGATGTTATATTTGGCCACAGAATTAAAATTCCATTGGATCGACTGAAATCTAGTGTCAAATCAAAGCCAAAGAATCGTCTCAGCGATAGGCCTTCAGCTCCCATCCAACCATGGTAAAAACAGATTTAAAAAAAAATCTATTGTAGGTGCTTTCTTTGAAGCTTTCTTTCCTTTTGCCAAAGAAACAGCAAATTTATCTATCAGCTGTTGTTTCCACACATGCAGCCCTGCAAGAGCAGAGCCTGAAGCCATGGGCTAGCAGGAAGGCACAAGCCACTCTGGCAGGTGGGCACAGCTCCATCCTCTGCCAAGGTCAAGTGTGAGCAAGGACAGCTGTCCCCTTTCTCCTCTGAGACCTTCTCCAGGGCTCCTCATCTGGGCCAAGCAGGATAAAGACAGAAAAAGACTAAGGGGGGACCTAATTAATGTTTATAAATATCTTAAGCATGGGATGTAGGGGGAATTGGCCAGCCCCTTTTCAGTGTCTGTGGGGACAGGACAAGGGGCAATGGCTGCCAATTGGAGCACAGGAAGTTCTGAACCAACATGGGGAAGAACTTTGACACAGCGAGGGTGACAGAGCCCTGGGACAGGCTGCCCAGGGAGGTGGTAGAGTCTCCTTCTCTGGAGATATTCAAGACCTGTCTGGACGCCGACCTGTGCGATATGAGCTGGGGAGCTGCTCTGGCAGGGGGGTTGGACCCGATGATCTCTCCAGGTCCCCTCCAACCCCTACGATTATGTGATTCTGTGATTACCTGCAGCCTGTCATACCTATACACCAGCGTGCTCCAGGGACAGCTCACGGGCTACAAGGATTTTTCTGCTGCTTGGAAATTAGCATTCCTTGGATGGAATCTCTGAAGCCTGAACAAAGCCCTATTTCCCTCCGCACCAGACCCCTGTGTGGCAAGGGGAGAAGTCCTGTCCACAGGAAGCCTAAAGCCTTGATGCACAAAACAACTTAAGCAGTAAATTACAGGGAAAAAATTAAATGAGATGAAAAACGAGATTGCCACACTAAGACATGCTCAAAACGATGTGCTTGCCTTACCCCACGCCTAACGAGAGAGCTCGCCTGACGAGAGGCCTGGTGCTGGGTCCTGCCCTCCCCTCTCTCAGCATGCCTGCTTCTGCTCGCAGGCTGAGAGGAGGATGTTTTTGTGGAAATCCAGTGCTACAGGCTCAGGAGTTGAGCCCCAAGCGCTGTGGGGAGTCACAAACCTTGGGGGGAGATGCTGGCGACTCTGGACGCTGGCAGCCTCAGAGCCTGCAAATCCCACAGATGCTCTCCCAAGCCCTGGCATGGCTCCGCAAGTCCAGAGAGAAAATAAATGAAGGAGGCTTGCCTAAGTCCAGATGTGTCTGGATTCGAAGGGACCTGGAAAATATGATGGCCTGGATGAAAATCTGGGAAACAGCATTTAAACATAAAGCCACGAGGGTAGGTTCGAAAAACAGTCAACAGATACTCTCTCAGCTAGTTAAATCGGGGAGCTTGGCGAATAACCCCAGAACTGCCAAGGCAGACGACGATGTTTCAAACTGTGTCCCTTCCCCAGAACAGTTTCTTCAACTTCCTCATCAAAATTAAGATCAGACATTCTATATTTCAGGCAACTTCACTTATTTCTATTTTTTTCCCCCGGATGGTGCTTTTTGATTTTAAAGATTATAAATTAAATTATGCAAATGTCATCTCAATGCATAAGAACATTTATTTTGACAGTCTTAAAATGGCATATTTTGATTAATGAAGAGTTCCCACTTTGCTCCAAGCTGCGTTTCTTTCTGCAATGGGAAAAAAAAAATCTCTGCCTGCAAAACTTTGTTCAGCTCTAGTTAAATGCCAAGACACCAAGACAGAAACCTGCAGCATTACATCAAGTTCTGAAAACTTCGTTAATCCCCAAAGGTGTCACCATAGTATGTCATTCCTGAAGGAGCCAATTTACTAAGAGCCTCTGAGATCCTGACATTATTGGTTGAGATGTTGTACAGAAGGGAAGTAAACTGCCTTCCCCCTATGCTGGAAATGATTTTAGGGATCTGGTTAGGATGCTTTACCAGGTGAGAGGGACCTGGGGGACAGCAGGATGACCATGAGCCAGCAATGTGCCCTCATGGCCAAGAAGGCCAATGATATCCTGGGGTGTATTATAAGGGCTGTGGTTAGTAGGTCAAGAGAGGTCCTTCTCCCCCTCTGCTCTGCCCTGGTGAGACCCCACCTGGAATACTGGGTCCAGTTCTGGGCCCCTCAGTTCAAGAAAAACAGAACTCCTTGAAAGAGTCCAGTTCAGGGCCATCAAGATGATGAAGGGAGTGGAACACCTTCCTTATGAGAAGAGCCTGAGGGAGCTGAGCCTTTTCAGCTTGGAGAAGAGGAGACTGAGGGGTGACCTTTTTAATTTTTACAAATATGTAAAGGGCAAGAGTCAGGAGGATGGAGCCAGGCTCTTCTCAGTGATGGCCAGTGACAGGCCAAGGGGCAACAGGTGCAAGCTGGAGCAGAGGAAAATTCCATGTGAATACAAGGAGAAACTTTTTCACTGTGAGGGTGCCAGAGCCCTGGGACAGGCTGCACAGAGAGGTTGTGGAGTCTCCTTCTCTGTAGACATTCAAACCTGCCTGGATGTGTTCCTGTGCGATTTAGTCTGGGTGATCCTACTCTGGCAGGGGGTTGGACTAGATGATCTCCAGAGGTCCCTTCCAACTCCTGACATGTGATTCTCTCAAATCTGTCTCTAATTTTTTAGTATTTCTGCTAAAAAAAACTTCTCAAAGGGATGACCAGGTTCAGGTTGATTTGTGACTTGTTTCTGCTGCTAGCTGTGTGCTGCCACAAATATGTTAGTTATCTGAAAGCTGGGTAAAATGTTCCCATTAGAGAGAAAACACTTTGACACTGTACTGAACGAGGTGTGCAAAGCTGCTGACACTGGCGCTGGTGCTCAGCAATGAGCTTCTCTTCCCATCATCACTGCTGCCTCTCCCTTTGCCAGGTATCCCCATTTACAGCACCTTGTGCATGAGCTGCGTCCCTGCCCTGGAGCCACCCACTGGCTGCGAGCACCGTCCCTGGGTTTGCCAGTGACCACCCGCAGTTGGTCAGCGTGAAACCATTTTCCTCTCATGTTTCTCTATCTCCCCAGCACTGGTTTCATGGCAGTAGAACTTGCTTACTACAGGACAGCCTGGAGTAACAGACTGATTCCCATAAGGCCTCGAAAAAATACAAGGGTGGAAAGGCCCCTTGCAGCAATGAGTGCCTTTACATGCTGCTAACGTAAATCGGGTAGCATGGGCTGGGGGCTGGCAGACTTCTGTAGTTACAGCTTTGGCCACCACCGACTCTTTCACCTTCTTGAGCTGAAAAGCCCATCTCACCCAGGGCCGACCCCTCAGAGGATGCTCCTTGCTTGATGCAGACAAGAGAAGGCTTTGTGCTTCTTTACTAGTAGCAGGCACTGTTTTTCCCTTCTAGTAAAAATACTACTGACCTTACAAGAGGCTTGAAGCAACCTCTAGCCTAAGTCAGCAGAAAGACTTAGGAACTTGAAGCTGGCCATTACACAGCGGCAGCCCGGGCCAGGCTCTTGGATGTAAATTGGATTGCTCCATCAGCTCTCCTTTTCATTAGCTGAGGGCCTAGCCTGCACAACACCAGAGCTCGTGGCAGCTATCCCGATATCCGTACTGTAGAGCTATGGATCTAGTCTCCAGACACAACTGTCACATCTGCCACTTCTAAATAAACTGGGCTCCTAGCATCAATGAAATACCATCAGAAAAAGCTTGTACCAAACAGAGCATGTGAAGCATTAACCACAATGCTCACAGTCCTAGAAAGGTCTGATAAGCCACGATTAAACTTAATTACGGATTATTTTATATTACCTACCTCCAAGCACTGTGGAAAATTGCTTCCTTTTAACTGCCTTGGCTGGCTTTCTCTGACCACACACATACCAGGGGATATTTTCCCATGATTGATGTATTTGTTTACCGAGCTCCTTGCTCAGATACAGGCTGATTCTCCCTTTAATCAGAGGTGTGAATACCTTAACAGTTGTCAGAGCCCGCATTAACCTCTTGATTAAAAGACATCCTCACACTTACCATTACAGAAATACATGGAACAAAGCAACTTCACAGTCCTGGTATAAAACTCATGATGGGCAAAGAGTTTTATGTCAGTGTGCATTTCATCAAGTCGTATCTTACAACAGAAATACGTTTTTCTCTATTCTTTTTCCCCTTTAACCAATGAGTAGATGGAAGAGGTTTGGTGGGTTGGGGTTTTTTACCTTTGCCTAAGGGTGAAAAGCTCCATGAACATCAGTTTTCACTCGACTTCCTTTGAGGGCTTACCTACTCTGGCTGTTACTCTCGCTGGCTACAGCAATTATTACCAATACAATAAACATGTCAAAATTCAGAGGCACAAACAAGTTCGTCTGTGACACTAATTTTGCCTGGCAAATAATTCTCCTTGTTTCTGCAAGGCCTTCAGTTTCTTGTGGATTCAAAGCAAATTCATCTTTAATTTGATGCCTCGGTCTTATTTTTCTTTCCCAATCTCATTAGAGTAAAAATAGCAAGGATATCCATATGATTAAAGACTTCATGTGCAAGAAAGCAATCTGGTCATAGTGCTCCTTAGCTTTATGTACTTCTTTCTATTTGACAACATTAATTTGCCATCTGTCAGCTCAGTTACATAGTTTACTTGCTGCTTGCTTGGTGTTCACCTCCCCCTTTTTCGTTGTCAGCTGGTTTTAATAGTCAGGCCTCCTTGAGTGGGCCATTTATGCGGATTTGAAACAGGAGAAATCCTAAAAACTGACCGTGTGGGAAACCACTTTGTGCTCCCCAGGCTGACATAGCCATGTACGGACCTCCTCCCTCTCCCATGCACTTAAAAAAATCACCTACTTCCATACATCCCTAGTACCTTTCACCCAGGGGACACCAGAGCATCACACAACAGGTACCACCAGATGAATTTTGCTCTCTTGGGTAGATCTGCAAGGGGTCAGCTGAACTGTAGATTTCCCAGGAGCCTCGTTCAGCCCTAAGCGTGCTGTCAAATAAATGAGAGAGATCATTAAGATCACACAAGGAAGGTGCCCAGTACAAAACAAGAATGGCCAGGCAACTCGCACCACAGTCTGGCACCACCAATGGTATCTGATGGGACCACGCACTTCGCTGCCTGGCCCCTTGTGCAACATAGGTGCAACGTACAGCTAGCATTACTCTCACACAGACATCTGCACTAAGGGTGACAAATACATCCCCTAACCGAGTTTTCAGTGGTTTGTGGCAACTGTCTGAATTCCTAAAAAAGTTCCTTTTTCATCTAGAAGACTGAATTCTAGGGGGAAAAAAAAACCCACACCAAACTGTGAGATGGTGAGGAGAACTGGGAGATGATGCTTTGCATCCAACATCTGTAGTGCTTTGGAGAGGAATGGGAGCCTCTAGTTCCCAGCTTCCAACTCCCACCAGGCACCCAGTGGAGTGGCAGAGAAGAAGCAGGCTTTCACCTGGAATACCTGATTTTTTAGAAACTCTCCCCAAAACTCTTTTCTTCTGTTGGTGCTACTCCTTCATCAGCGTTATTGTCCACTCCATATGTGGTGTTTCTGAAAACGGTCCCTTAGTATTTTTAAAGCGATCTTGCAAACCCTTGAGGATGTCTGTAAAATGTCACTGTTAGAATTAGCATCCTATGTGTCGCAGAACCCACTGCAGAGAGCAGAACGCACTGGCTCAACTGAACAACCACGTCTACCACTCCTCCTTTTCTTGGAAAGGCTCTGGCTTTGGGCACAGGAGGCTTTTAGAAAAGATCTCGAGAGCATCTGGGACAAGGGACTGATGCGGAAGGTGAACCTAGCAGTCAGACTGACAGGTCCCCATCAATCATCAACAAGGAGTATTTTTTTCCAGACCTCCAACATATAACCTTCCAAAACTTGTATCTGATGTTAAGAATTATGCTGATAAAGGGAACCACACTAGCTTATGTATCTGAAAGTGTCCCAATGTGTTGCAATACGCAGCAAAACCAATTCTGTCCATTTTTTTCCCATGCCATTTTTCTGCCAGCTAAAGAGTTTCAGGATACTTGGGGGCACTGAAATGGGAAGACCAACTTTTCTCCTGAGCAGAAAGCCAATGCCAAGACTCTTTACTGCTTGACTTGGAGAGGAAAACAGATTTGCGCATGGCCAGTGCTCTGCCCATGAGGTTCATGGCCCCCCCGACGTGGAGCACCCCAGCTGCCTAGCACGGCCCTTTGCCTATCACGCTGGCCCACGCTGCTCCTTCTCCACCTGAACTGTATAAGGGGAAGCATACATAAAGGGGTTTGCCTCCTCAGGGGCAGCTAAATTACTTGCAGGTAAGTGAATTAAGTGGTTTGTATTGATTCATTACACTCCAGAGCTGCCGTTTGCTTTGCTCACGCTCCATTGCAGGAAAAAGTTATGTTATTAGGGCTCCTGTCTGGTTTGCACTGGTGGCCAGTTGGTTTTCTTTTTCCTGGTTGCCTTCTCAGAAACTCATTGCCAAGTGGTTAGAGAAAAGTGTAAAAAGGTTTAAGTCTTTTAAACAAAAAAGCCAGTAGCAGATGTAGAACAGCATCTTGGGTTGAGATTAAACAGAGAGGGCCCTGCTCCTTCCTCACAGCCCCGCAGGGAGGGCGCAAAGGTCAATGGGATGTTAGCCTGGGTAACCTCTACCCACTTCGAGCCTCTCTGCTAAGGTCAGTCCAGCAACCCAGCACAAAGGCTGGAGACAAGCAGATGCTGTCCAAGCTCACACTGTGCTGACCAGTTTTGATCTGTACCCCAGGCAGAAAGAAGGCCAGCGCTGGTGCAGGTCCTTGTCAAGGAAGCCAGAGGAGAGCTGCTGGTGATGGGGAGATGAGGGTGATCCAAACCTCAGGCAGGTTGGATGGGGGGTAAGAGGTCAGGCATGGAGGCTGACATCACTTCACATCGGGGTCAGTATTTCCAGAAAAGCTGAAGTGGAAATGGCTTCCCAGCTCTGACAGCCTAAGCAGCCATGAGAAGATGAGGAGGAGTCCAACTGCAAGCCAGAGCTGAAGGAACACCTCCAGCACTGCTCCCTGAAGGGAGCCTGGCCAGATGTATGCCTGCCTTGGGGGCCAGAGCACTCTTGTAATTTGTAACAGGCTCCAGGCTGCTCTCATTTACGTTGGGGGCCAACACACAGCTCACTCCAGACAGAGTTCAAAGGCTGCCCCGAGCCGCTCTGCACCCAGGTCAGCAGCTGGCACCATCCCCTCACCAGAGCCCAGCCCCACGTGCAGCCACCTCATACCAACAGGGCCAGCAAGCAGCCAGCTGCTCTGAGGAACTACCCAGTCATCCCTCACACCCCGCCCCAGGCATCCTGTGAGTACGGCTGTGCATCACCTCCCCGTACCACACAGATACAGCCGCACTCATGTGGCTGGTGCAGAAACATAATCCCACACCAATAGCCAAACCTGGTTTTAGGGTCACAAAGCTCATCCCATCGCTGCGGGGCAAAGATGCTGAAGCTCTGTACTGAAGGCAGCATTTCACAGCTTTGGAAGGTAACCACTGCTCCAGACATTTCCCAGAGGCAGCACATGCTGGATTCAGATATCCAAAAGTTTAAGAGCATCTTTTGGGACTGTCAGCTCTGCACCACTGGCGAAAACCTCCCTTGTGAGGACAGTGTGCTCGTATAGATGGGAGAAGCTGTAATGGCCAAAGAAATTCATCAAGACTTTGACCAAAACATAAATTGTGGGGATAAAAAGAACATCAACATGGTGCTGTTGGCAAAATTTGGCAGAAATGTCCAGTTTAAGAATGTTAAGCCATTTACATTTATGAGAAGGCCTGATGGCTTCTGGGACACTGTCTTTACAGAGGCTGGATTAATTTTAGGAGCTTGATCATTTGCAGGGGGTTAGTGAACCAACCAGTCCTCTTCCTCCTCTCTGGGAGACTCATTAGCTCCAGGGAAACCCAGTGTGGAGGGGAGGTGTGTGTGGGGTACGGGTAATTACACAGGCACCTCAGGAATAAATCACGAACCTACCGTTGATGGGACTGCAAACCTGGAACTGATCGTCATTTTAGCCTGGGAGAAGGTCTTCAGCGACACTCTATAAACTACAAAGAAAAGAGAAGGAAATTGACTTTAAAACCAACATTTTAATAATACTGAGGTGTTGACAAAACCCTCGGAGAGCAAAGGAGCTCCATCACATTGGACGGACTCACTGCCTGAGAAAGTGGCTGCCAGCATCAGCTTGGGGCCACAGTTTTGTTAGCTCAGCAGCTACTGCTCTCATCATGTGAAGAGGATGAGGTGCTGGGAAACAGGCTCCACAGACACCTCACCTGGTACTGGCTATCACCCCGGCAGAAGCAATGGCAGAGGCAGGACTGCCCTCACCCGAATCGCAGAGCTGTGGTGCTGAGCAGCACCCTGAGATGAGGAATGGGAGTTCAGCGCTGCTGCATTCGACAGCGGGAATTGGGATGTGCACTCCCGAAGCATGTGTGCCGTCAGCCACGCGTGCCTGGGATGGGAACATGACCACAAGCTGCAAATCTGCTGTCTAGCACACAGACTTTGAGTCTGTAACACCCAAGATGCGCTAGCCTTGTGGTGCGTGCACTGCCCTGCTCAATGCGCACATGCGGTGACTATTTACCCTGGAAACGTGTTCGCCAGGCTCTTGGTCACACTGCATATCCCAAAATAACACTCCAAGTCCCGCTCTGGATTTTGGCAGACCACCTGACATCCAGATGTCCTATAGATGCAATGCAGTGGCAGTGCTAATAAGGACACGGTGATGCTGCTGGAAAGGATGGACCTGTGATATTTCCCCTGGTCACATCAGGGATGTTCAGGATGCTCTTCAAAAAGCCATGTTACATTAATTCAATGCCCGGAGAACATCTGAGCTAGCCCAAATTGCAGGAGCCACACCTGTAATAACCTATGTTATATTTAGGGTTCTGTTCCCTTCCTGGGATGATAGCTTTGACTTCCTTTTTGGCAACGGCTGTCTCCTACAAAGGAGACACTGAATGTCTCAGCCAGCACATCTATAACCTTTACAGCAGCCAGGCTGACAGCAACCAAACAAAAAATCACGCTGATTCTGCGCTCGCCTGCAGCGCAGAGCGCTTGCCTTGATGCTCTGCTCTCCACAGCAAGGCAGGCTGTCAGAGCCAAACCCACGAGGCACTGGAGTCCCGACGTGAAAACCTGTGTAATGCAATAAAAAAAGAAAGCCACAGAAAAACTCCAAGAGAACACAGCGGCCCAGACTCACAGCTGATGCAGCCTGCTACCTCCTGACTGGTTTTGATAAAATCACAGCGTTCCCAGCCAGCTGACAGTCTCTCTCCAGTCCATGGCTCAGGCACACAATAGCCCCAGTCATTTTTGAGAGGAGGGCTGCTAAGCACAGCGCCCTGAGCAGAGAGGACAGGCAGCGATGGCTCCGGGTTGCCACCTCATCATTTATCATGTCAGTCATGCTTAGGTAGCCTTGAGGAATTAGTTTTCCATTTAATTTGGGAAATCTTCACAGAAAATCTCAACTCCTGCGTATGACTACAAGTTGCTTAGAAAACACTTGACTGCACTTAGCTACCTTTCAGCACAGCCCCGAGCTGGACAAGTAGCCCCTGGGTAGACCAGCCTGAGTCACTTTTCTGAATGTCCCTGCAGCCAGCCATGAGTTGAGCCCATGAGGAGCCCAACGGGCCAGAGGTCTTTCGCAAACACCCACTGGTACCTGGGGGGCATCAAAAGGAGCGTGGCCAGCAGGTCAAAGGAGGTGAACCTCTGCTCTGGCCTGGTCAGGCCCCACGTGGAGTACTATGTCCAGTTTTGGGCTCCCCAGTACAAAAAAGACAGGAATCTCCTGGAGAGAGTCCAGCAGAAGGCTACAAAGGTGATGAAGGGCCCGGAGCATCTCCCCTATGAGGAAAGGCTGAGTGACCTGGGGCTGTTCAGCCTGGAGAAAAGAAGACTGAGGGGGGATCTGATCAATGGTGATCAATATCTGAAGTGTGGGACACAGGGGGAAATGGCCAGCCTCTTCTCAGTGGTCTGCGGCAACAGGACAAGGGGCGATGGCCTCACATTGGAGCACAGGAAGTTCCACACCAATATATGGAAAAACTTCTTCCCAGTGAGGGTGATGGAGCCCTGGTACAGGCTGCCCAGGGGGTGTGGAGTCTCCTTCTCTGGAGATATTCCAGACCCATCTGGACGCCGACCTGTGTGACCTGTCCTAGGGACCCTGCTTTGGCAGGGGGTTGGACTTGATCTCTGGACACGTCCCTTCCAACCTCTATGATTCTGTGATAATCAGCATTATGCTTGTGAATCTGACCTGGTTTCTTGACACCAGACTCTATGAATGTGGGGTATTGCGTATTTACAAACAGCACTGGCATTACCCAAGGCATGGCTGCAGAGACAGCTCGCTGCCGCTCGCCTGAGCAGCCTGAGGCTGGCATGCTGCTGCATGTGTCATTACACACTGTGAGCCCAGGGCAGCTCATCTGGCAAAGGGCAGCAGTCATTTTCTCGCTGTGCTTCAAGTCTTGCAGCGTAAGGGGTCAGATCACAATCTAGCCGCTGAGGTAATGCTTAAATCCAGTCTCTAGAGTCACTGGATATGCAGTGGATTATGACCATAATGCCATAATGCAATTTATTTATCGCAGCTAAACCACGTTGTGCAGTGGATATCTGCTATTAATTAATAAGGAAGAATTTTGTGGGGGTGATGAGTACGAGGGTGCTGATGCAGCCCTTGCTGTTTGTACACGTTCATGGCAACCAAATGCACTATTATTTCCTCCATATCAGACCACTAAAACGCACCATCAGCGTCCAGCACCTGCACATCCTCGGTAGCATGACCCTTGATCACCTCCTCTTCCACCCCTCACTGCGACCCCCCACCAGGTACAGCACAGGGCACCTGCCAGTCCCTGCCCACCGCCTCTTCCTGTGCAACACCTGCAGCACCACCACTCGCTTCGGGCTCGCTACAGGTACAAAGGAGCTGCGCTTCCACACATTTGGGTCCTGCCCTGCTATTTCATCCTGCGAAAAGGGAACTAAAACCCCTTAAATAACTGAGGGCTACAGATCTTCCCATCCTTAAGGTGTGCTGCCTGCCTGGCTCCTGGCTGGGTCTGCAGGAGAGAGGGAACTGATGTATGGAGCAAAACCCAGCACCACTCCCATACTCTGCTCCACGCTGCCCGACCTCCCTCCCTGTGTCTCCCTCTCAGCTTTGCTTTCCTTAAAAACTTTGAAGCTTCTTTTGCATTGTGGTTGGTTTTCAGATGCACCATAAAAATCTGCATGCTGGGAATACTGTGGTTAAGCCATGGGAATGCAAACATTGTGGAAATAACTTGGGTTTTGTTTTTCTTTTCCTTCCCCTTTTTTCCCTTCTATAAACTAACTTTTCCACTTCTTCAGTACGCTGGCACTTAGAACTTGTTTGGTCTCTTAATAGAAACAAGGACTCAAGGGGTCACACAAACGATGTGCTCTGAGAAAGGAGCAGGGGTCTGTTGCAAGCGCCCAGCCAGGACTCAAGCAGGTAATTTTGGGTGTTGGGACTTGCACATCTACATCTTCAGCTGTGTGAAACTCACATGGCTGTGACTCTGGACCCTCCATTCATCCCCCAGCCCATGCCTGGCCACCCCTCTCCCAGAAGCCTGCCCTCACCCATCCCTGGCCAGCTCTTACCCAAGGGCCCTCTCCCAGCCATCCCACCTTGGTTCCTTCTCCCGGCTTTGAGAAGGTGACCATTGGCTCTTCTTGCTGTCCACAAGCTTACACTTCCAGGTCCTTGCTTGGGATAGGTCCATAGTCGATGCCACTCAATACTGAGGAGCTGGTGGACTGGCTCTGCAGCAGCTCAGTGTTCACTGTCAACACACTCTGTACTCTTTGGAAGAAAACAGACAAATATTCTCATGTTGTTAGGGCTTGGGTTTTTGCAGTGGTTCTTACAGATCTCTCCTACATCAGCTCAGAGACTAATTTGGTTTAAAAAAAGCAAATTATTTGCACCAAATAATAAAAAGACAAACCATTTTCTTGGGAGTACATTTTCCCATCAGTGGCTCCTCTCATCATGTCAGCACCCATTGCACAACCTTCCCCATAGCACCTCCTGCCTTCACCTGCATACATGCTGAAGGAACACATGGCTAAGCTGCCCTGTCACCCACAGACTAAGACTTGGGCAGCCTGTGTGCAGTCGTGGACAGAGGGCATGTGCTGCCAAGGGCCAAGCCAGGTCCCCAGCCACTTGCCTCCTCCCAAGGCCTCACCCTGCTTCCTAGGAAGTAGAGAAAACAGGACTTTGGTTTTCACATTTTTAGTACAGAAAACATTCCCACAGCTTTTCAGAAAGGACTCAGGATGTGATACCGTGAAAAAAGAAGGTTAAAAAAGGCCCATTACTTCTTTATGATCTTGACATGTATCTCCTGAACGTTTTGGTTTGGTTGTACCATGTCACTCTTCATCGATGTCTCGGGGATGTCTGCGTGCAGGCTTCTTTCTGAAGGGCTTTGGACACTGATGACTGTTCCAAAACATTTCTGGAGGGTGATCCTCTCTGCCTCTGACCTCTCTGCAAAGTGGCTGCTATAGTGCTGTTGTAGGCAGATCATAATTAATAATTAGGATTATTTATAGTGGGGCCTGCAGAATAGAATTGAAAGTGTCATCAGATTTTACATCCAAAATATTGTCTAAGTTAGTCCTGTCTAATTCCCAGGCATTGCTGTGGGAAGATACAATTGCACATGTGAATACTTTCCCATGCCTCCTCGCCATGTGCGTCCTTCGCATGTGTAAAGCATATGGGAATGTACGTAGGGCCTCGTTGGAAATGTAGTGTGTGTGTAAATTGTTGCTTGTCTACATCTGTGTATCTAATTGCATGTGAAAATCACTACTTTAGTTGCATCAATGAAATACAACTTTTTGAAAATATAGCTTGCATATGGTTCTCATTCCTTGTAGTGAGGCACAAGATGATCCAGTTGAAAAACAGTAGCTAAGACCAGATGTTCTTCTGTTCCTCCAGCGTGAGAGAAGCAGCTTGGCGTTAAGAAATGCAAAGCTGCTTAGCTTTGGATACTTGCAGTACCATGGGAGAGGAAGATCATCTGCTTCAGTGGCCTCCCTTCCCAAGGACTCAGACCTGCTCCAAAACAACAGACATGGCAGAAGTTCACCCTTGCTTGCAGTAATTTAGAGTCCAGCACCAGGTCTTCTTCAAGTGCTGCTAAGCAATGGCTAGAACCACTGAGCTGTGGTCACATAGTGGGTTCTGAGGCAACCAGGGGATGCTCCTGGCCAACTCAGACTGGACATGTGGCAGAGCTTTAATGTAATGTATGATGGGAAGGGTAACTCACCCAGCTATGCCAAAATGTCGTTTTAAAGCTATAGGCTTAATTTCTAAACAATTGAGTTTTAAAGATTTTTTAATAACTCCTTAAATTTTTCCACAGCTCTTCTGCTGCTGTGGTCATATTTCCAAACTCAAACTCCCTCTTACTTCTCCACTTAAAACATTCACTTTCATTTAAACCTGTAGGAAAAACAAAATCTGGACTACTTTCAAATTATTGGCCAAGCTCAAAGAGACATCCTAGCCCTTTATGGGGCGCAGATAAAAGAGCTCACAGTCCCTGCTCTGCCAGGAAAAACGTTCACTTTCTGTGAAAAACATTAAGAAATCAAATCAAGAGCTTATTAAACTTTTAGATGCAAGAATTTGCGAATTGGACAACGATGCATGTATATGTCAGACCCTTGAGATGAGATGGTGCCTGTCATAAACTGCTGCTGGATGCGTAAATAAGACTCAGTGTGCTCTCCCTGAGCCGTAGAGTACTGAAGCAGGAGCTAGGGCTGAAAGCACTCTTTGTAAGGATCAGCTCCAAAGATTTATGTGGAAGAACCTTTCCTTTATTTACCAGCTTGCTGAGACTGACAAAGTATTCGATAGCTTGGAGCTTCCAGCCTCAACATCTGGCTTGCAAGAGGATTTGTCAGTGATTGTACCTGCTCTGCTATTTGTTTTTCAGTGCCCCAACCTCCAAGTGCCCTCTCGTCCTGCTGATGAAGGACCTTACATGAAAGCCATCTGCCCCACACTCTCTTCCCTTCCACCTTTGCCGAAAGCCTCAAAGGAAACCATCTTGGGTGCTTTATTCCAGGGCATATGAACCTAATCCTCCACTTCTCAAAGAAGCATTAGTTATTCTAATAGTTATTCTAAAGCATTAGTTATTCTTCTGAAGAGAGATGTTTTAGTTGGCAGAGATGCTTTGGCCATTGCAGGTGTTGGAAGTGTAGTTGTACCCGAGGGAGTGATGACTATTAAAAAGCGCTCCTTCTTACCCATCAGTACTGGAAGGTTACTTTCACAAATAATTGTGGTCTATACAGGGGAGACAAGTCATCTCTATGCTTATCAACCCAACAGACCTTCCTTGCTACTGCTCATAAACGCATGAGCAGCTCTGACGTGCAGAGCCTGCTCTGAGTCTGCAAGGTCAGCAGCTGCAAAAAGCTCTTTGCTTCTGACTGGTAAACTTACTACACTTGATCTGTGCAGGGAGATGGATCAATGTCCTGATTTATAGATGCAAAGAGGCAAACAGGGTTGCCGCAAACAAGGGTGTGAATGACCCCAGGCATACACCTGACACTGCAGCAGACATCTGCCCAGTTACCCTGGGCATTGAGTGTGAAAAGCAGTTGGGTCTTTTCTCCTTGACCAGGCAAATACAATACATGCACTGCTGGAGGATATTTAATGGAAGTATCCATTTGTAAGTCTTCCTAAATGAGTACATTAAACTGAGATCTTTGCTAAAGGTTTGCATGAGAGCTCATACTGTTTGTCCTTGAGGTTAGGTGCACGGGTAAGAAGACTGAGAGACCACTTACCTTGGAATACACTGCTTAGGATACTGCATGCATTGTTCTCCCTTTCTCATAGCACGACCATCTCCAGCTTCCTGATCAATCCTGTTCTAAATCCAACTCATATAGAGCACGTGAAATATCTGGAAAGTTTACCTGCTTTTTTGTGCATGTATTTTTGCTCCTATACTGGACTGACTTCGCGTGCAGGCCGTGAGCCCATGAACAAGTATTGTTAAAATGTCTGGGTCAGCCCGCCAGGGTTTTCAAACACTTCAGGACCACCTGGTATCAACCCTAAAAGGTTGCAGATCAGTTTGCTCCACTCACATAAAACTCATATTCAGTCAGGCTCTTCTTTGGCCCAGCAGTGTAACTCTCTGCTCCTGGAGCTGCCATGGGCTCCTTGGAGCAAGCTGCTGTCCTCCTCTTCTTGAGCATTTCAGAGTCTCCATCCCACAGAGCCCTGCTTTACAAGACAGCTGGAGAAGAGTCTCATCTTTGCTCAAGGACTTTCCTTCTGGCACATTCCTCACAGCTGTCCTGAGCCCTGAACTCCACAGCCGGAACCTTCCACGCTGGGTTAGCGAGCAGGGTCCCAGAGAAGAGAGGGCTTGCACCATGGATCTGCCCAAAGCAGCCCTGGGTAAGAGGCCTTCTTTGATATCACCGTGTGATCTATTTAGGTACCTGTAGGTATCCTCTGATAGCACAAAAAAGATCTGAAAGCACTGTTCTCCTCTAAAACACAGGCAACAGTACTTCTGGGTGACCCCTGGGTAGTCTCCCTCATCTTCTCCGCAAGAAGGGCAGCACCTGGATCCAACAGAGGACTCAGTGAAGGACGGTCCATAAGAGTCTTCCTGGCCAAGCTTCTGCCACCTATTTCTTTTCCCAGTTTTACGTGGCAGTTCACATGACCTAAAATCATCTTTAAATGTCCCGGGACATTTTCCACCTGCTGTGTGTGACTCCGCAATCCCCCCACGATGAGAAAGAAACACACCTTACAAGTCAGCTTTCTCCAGGTGCCCACCTGGCTGACTCGATGAGCTCTCTAGTGCTCCGAGTGATGGAGTGCAAACCTGATGATGCCACGTACCTCGAAACAGAGCACTGATTTATTTCAGAGTGATTTCCTAAGAGCCAGCAGCCTTCAACCAAGAAGCAAGTAGGCTATGGCAGAATGGTGGTTGGAGTCTCCCTCTGCTCATTCAGAACATGTAATGACCAGTAATGCTGCTTCCAAAGAAAACACTCGCTTTACTGTATCTGGTGTTTTGAAGTGTACGAAAATAAGTTATTTATTATCATGACTTTTTGGGCTGAACCTGTTTATATGGGCTTGCATCTGTCTGATCTGAAGACTGAGTCACTGACTGACAGACACCCTCTTGGCTGGTCCAGTTACTTACATTATGTCCATACTGTTCCAACAGCTTAAATAAAAATAGCAAGTTTGAAACTTCTCCTCTGTTGGCATTTCTTCATAGAGATGGGGTGTTGCTTAAAGAAACATCAGATCACTCTTAAAGAGGTCAGATCTACGGGGTGAAATGGTAGAATTAATGGTAAGACTCCCTGGCTGCACATTTGCAGTCCAGCTTTAGACCCCTCAGCAGCTGTGCTGGGTGCCAAGGGAATGGGTGAGGAGGTTTGGATGATGTGCAAACAGCCTCAGACCTTCCCGCAAAGTATTGGCCAATGAGAATTAAAACCTTGCTGCAGCCCAAAACTTGCAGCCCTTCTGGCACTGCCAGCCACTTCCACGTCTGGCAGCTGGGGCAAGCTCAAGAGTAGTATTTCCACAGGCGCCAAGCTAATTCTATTTCCTCCTCTTTTCTTTGTACCCCCTCAGACCCAGTGAAGACTGAACTGAGAGGTGCAGGTGAGAGCTACTTGAAATATTTGGACATCTATGCAGATCCTCAGGTGTGAGCTGAAGAACGGCGACCTGGATTGGCCAAGAGAGGTGAAAAAGGGCTCGAGGTAAGATGCTGGCCTTCCTCCTTATGTGTCTGACTAGTGAGAACTGGAAGTGGCTGCCAGCTAATGCTGCCTCCTATAAACAAGGAAAAAGTCCTGGCACATCCTGGCGTTCCCATGGATGGCTTTTCTGGGATATACTACAGCAGTAAATACCGCAAAATCCTACTCATGCTGCAGCCCGTAGCAAGGAAGGAAGAAGAGCCTTGGGCATTTTGAAGGGCAGAGGCAATAATGCCATTGCAGTGCGGAGGTATCAGAAGAGGCATTAGACATCTCATGGCCTCTTCCTGGAGACTTCAGTACAGATACTAGAAATACCATGGTAAGGGATAGTCCTAATGCTCTAGCGAGCCTGTGACCTCTTTCAATACTGTGAAGGCTACAATGCCTTATCTGGCACATCCTTTTGGTAGCTACCCTGCAGTATCTCGAGGGCACAAAGCATTAACAATACCTATTTACACTGCAGCGCATGCCCGAGTGTCCCGGCTGCCAGGAACCAAGCAAAAACCCAAACCATAGGCGTGCCTCAGTTTGACTCGTTCAACATTTTCATTGCAAATGCTCTGGTCAGGATTAGGAGCCCAAACATTTCAGGTGTGACTTGCCTGTTGCCCGTGACTTGTCTCAGAAGAACTCCGAATTCAGGGAGTACAGCCACTTGTGAGCTAGGTCTATATGTCACCAGACTGGCTTTTCATACCTGAAGGTGAAACCCATTTTTATGTCACTGAAGCAAATGTCTAATGACAGTTTCTCCCTTGATTTCATAGATTATTTTTAAAGAAGAGGAAGGAATTCAATACGGCCTGGACTTCTGTGACCGAGAGGAACATGCAAAGATGAAGAGGATCTCCTGCTTAACACACATACCCTGGGGCAACAGCCAATATCTAAGTGAAGTATAATATTCTCCACTCGCTCTGCACTTGCAAGCATGGAAGACTATGAGTAGGATGTGTGTTTGTGGTTGAGGAGGTATGCAAGCTATGCTCTGTGTGGATGGAATATGCCTGGTGTTGAAAGCTGTGGGATGGAAGAATGAATGCAGTTGTATTGGGAGAAGGAGGAATGCTTACAGTATTTTGTGTCCTCAAATGTGGATTAGCTTGGACAGCGATGTAAGGTGGGAAAGACATATCCTGAACACCTGTTTCTACATCTGTTTCTTTGGGGTTTTTTTTTAACTCGTTTTGGAGACAGCATGCCTTGCTTCACGCTCCCCATCCTCATTCTGCACTCAGGTCCTTTCCATGTTGTGCAAAACCAGCTTCTCCTCTCATGAAACTCAGCTCTGTTTCTAAGCAGGGCAAAGCTGAGTGGGGAGCGGTGCCCACCTCCAGGTATCAGGGCTGCAGGACACACATTTGCCTACAGAAGCGCTGGGGAGCTGGAGGAGCAGAGAAGCACCATCCTGGGACCCAAACCTCCCACTGCTGTGCTGAGTACACTCCATCTCTGGTAACTTCCTTCATGCTGGTTTTTGCTGTTGTTTTCCCTGCCTGGCTTGGGCTGGGACTGAAGTCGGGGGGAAATTTGCTTGAGTGAAGGTATTCAGGGTGGACTGTAAGGGGAATGCAACGAAAACGTGCATGTTTTGAGTTGGGAAACAGCCTTATTCTCCCTTTTGTCACCAAAAGGAAATGTAATTGATTTATCAAGAAACTAAGGCTAAAAATCTCTCTGGCGGCAGTGGAAATATATGTGCTTTCACTGACCTCTGGAAAGCCATGATTTATGGGAATACCACTTATCTAAATTCCCACAAACTGACCTGAAGAAATTAGCCATTGATCCCCAATGGCAAGGGACCTCACTGCAGTACAGTCACTGAAGGAGGAAGAACCGAAACCAGACTTGAAAGTGCTATTTAAACCCAGAAATACATTGAAGGGATGGACAATGATTTGTACAAAGCAGTGTAAGAAACCAGTGCTTGGCAATGTTGTCAGGCTGCGGGTGGACACAGAGACTCAGGGCTTCAAGTGAGTTTGGTTTGGCTGTTGGTAATCAGGAATTTGAAAGGAAATTTGAAAACATGGCAATGACAGTTTCAATGTGGAAATGCTACAGTTCCACAGACCCGCAGCCACACGCCTGACCTCTGCTCCCCAGGAACCTCCAATGCACACCCCTTGGCAGGGCTGCCCCACTTGATGAAGTCACTCTCCACTTTGGAAATACGTTCTTCACAGGATGGGTCCCACCCTCAATGTGATGCAAGGTGTCTGGCTGCCAGTGCTCTCTAACTGACCACAGATTTTAAGAGAAGCACTTTTGTGAAAAACTCAATGTTCTCTTATGTTATTTCTACAACGATGACGGGACTCCGACTCTTTAGATGTTCACTAATTTAGTAGACTGGCAGCATGTAGTGCCTCTGTCCTGGAAAGATGGAGAGTTTTGTTCAGTCTGTTAATGCTCCTCCTTGCAGCACCATCAGCTCCCCTGTATTCAGTCAAGAAATATGAAGAAAACGAGCTATTTCAGATGCCAGATCCAAGATGCATGCTGTTCTACCCGTAAAGAAGCCATTGCAAAGGTGAGATGGACCACCATCAGTTTTAATGTGCAATGCTTGAATTGAACTGGGATCTTCTATGGATCTGGGAACTGAGGGCAGGAGAAGTAAAAGCCCAGAAGACATGAAAATTAGATGAGAATAAAATCTGTAAATTTCTTTGTCTGGAGAGTGCAAAGTTGGTTAGGCCACACTCTGTGATGGCTCTAAACCAGGACTGGACGTTCTGTCAGCCCTCAGAGGTCTAATCTGAAGTTACATCTCCTCATAGTGTTTTATGTAACGAAGCCCCAGAGTCCATCAGAATCAGACCGTGGGAGCCTGAAGCCAGATTTGGATCTGGACTCTGTGGGTTTGGCTAGTTTCTAGGCGTAAGTGAAAATGCGTTTGGTGGTCTGATTCAAGTCTCCAGCCAACAGGTGAGTTGCCTTTGTTCAAAACCACTGCATAATTCTGCATGATTGGCACCTTTCTCTTAAAAGAAGCCTGAGCTGTGTTAGCCCACAACGAATTACACTGGGAAAAGCTTGGGGAGGTTTGTAAAGCAGTTGGCTCTGTTCAAGGCTTCGATTCTCTGAGTTTCAGGAACCCAAACCCACAGTGGAATAGAAAGCAAAAGAATAAACTACCTACCCAGCATCTGATAGCAAGAAGAATGCCGTTCCTTTTAAAACAAACAAACAAAAAAATCCCTCCTAATGTGATAATCTTACAATAACTAATTATTCTGATGAACAAATGACACCAAGACAAGAAGTATCCTGGAGTCAGAGGCATGAACTTTTAGCTGGTAGGTCAACGGTAACAGATCTTGTTTGAACAAGCCTGACAAAGATCTGCTGAGCAATATCCACTGGGGCCAACAGTGCTTGGCTGTCTGCATTGTGGTGGAGAGATAGACTTGGATAACGGTGTCACTCACTCCTTCGTTGACACCAGCCAAGCATAATGAAGCAGGGCCAAAGCCTTCTTCTGCATGATGGCTAGAGTGAAATGCTGTAAAGACCTAGAAATGGTTGATATGGATGAATTAGAATGAAATGGTTGCAGTAACAATGATCTGAGACGGCATGTCCAGCGTCGAAGCCAACACAACCCTGTTCCAACCCCCTCTTTCCTCTCTAACAGCCTTCATGCTGCATTTTCATCTATGCTGCAAAAAATTATGCAAGTACGTCCAGCCCACAGCGGTGTCAAAGGGATGTCTACACCGCAGACTACAGCATAATGCTGAGGTATCTGGATGGGCTGTATTTGAGCTCATGGAGTACCAACTGCAGCTTCAGAATTTGCTTTGCGTAACTTGTTATTTTGAATAACTAATAGTGAGTGTTATTTTTAATGCTGATAACAGCACTGTGACAGAGTTAAGGGGTCTTAGGCCAGGGACCTGCTGGTTTAAAGACAGAGCACATCTGCCCCAAACCCTCTGAAATAAGATCAGGCAGTGTGAGTGGATACGCAGAGACAAGCAGGCCAAGCACAAAGAACTTGGCTGAACTGAGAACTACTTCTCTGGAGATATTCAAGACCTGTCCGGATGCCGACCTGTGCAACCTGTCCTAGGGATCCTGCTTTGGCAGGGGGTTGGACTTGATAAGCTCTGGAGGTCCCTTCTAACCCCTACAATTCTGGGATTCTGCGAATCTCTGCACTAGCTTAGCTCTTGCAGGAAGCCCTTGCTGCTATTAAATCCAAGTATTAGCCAAAAATGAAGACAAAAGGGGAACAGAAAATGAAATCTTTTTTTTCCTTTCTGTTTTGATGGAGAGTTTTGCTGGGCTCTCATCCTGAAATGAAGAATCAAAGTTTCACCAGATGCATCCAGTAAATTCTAGTCTTTAATAGAAACTACACTACAAAGAGGTGTTTTCTCGTGCATGAACATCCAGCCCGAATTCTTCAGGAGCAATTGCTATTTTTAGCTGTTTCCCAAACCTGGCCTAGAGTGTATGACTTTTTGGCAGTAGAAGAAGAGATACCACTGAGAGCACCATCATCCCTTTTCAGAGGAAGGTCAGATGACCATCAGCATCCAATTTCTGGGACCACAGACTCTCTTCTAGACTGCATTCTACAGTAGGTGAGGCACCACATCGTATTGGCTTTGGCCAATGTTGGTGAGTAGGGTCAGCCCAAGGGAAGGGCAGCCCAGCCCTTGGAAGCTCCATGTTGAAATGGGAAGCACAGACTCAACCCAAGGAATCTGCTTCACCCAGTAGGCACCTTTTCAACCAGTCAGGAAGACTGCTGCCTCAGCCACGTGAAAGAGCTCAAAAGAAGGCAACAGGGATTTTAATTGTTTAATTTTTTTTGTGAGCGAACTGAGGAAATGTTAAGACCATAATCATCATGGCCGAGGACAAGGAGGATGCAATGGCTGAGGATGACTTCCAAGTGTAACTGAGGAAGTAAAGGGATACTATGTGGTACAGCTCTGTGACGGTAAGACATTAGCGCAGATTAACACACTTCTCGGTTCCTAGGTGTTGGTTTGGCACCATGAGCGACCCAAGAAAGAAATTTTAATGTGTTATGTGTGTGGAATGTACTCAGGAGCTGAAGGAAGCCACAAAACCCAGACTGATACTTCTCTGTAACACTAGCTGATGGCTGTTTTCAGCCCTCCTCTTTCTCCAGTGCATCTTAGAAAAAAGCTTTTAAATTCATCAGATCTTGGACATCCAGCATGGGTAACATTCCAGCAAGTAGCCGTTTATTTTATAAGGGGATTTAAATATTGTAAAACTGAATAAAACGCAGGTGTTTGCATTACAGACAAATGAACCTTGTGTAAGCTCTAAAAAGACGTGACTTCCAGATTAAAACTCTGCACAATTTGTGCCGCCTCAGTGAAGGAGGTGGATTTTTGGATCAGGATCTTCCGTTGCATTACGAGGTTCCCGGATTGAAACCTCTGCTCCGTTTAGGCACCAGGGAAAGGCGGGTGGTAAGACAGATGGTGGCCATATTTACATCTGCACAGTTTTGTTAACTTTGAAATTTGGCTCCATGAGTTCAACCACCAGGCTGCCCAAACACAAGTAATCCCATCTAGCGTCTGGAGCTGCCAGGCTTTCTGCAAAGGACGGGCGCTAACCCCATGCTGCGCTACTATTCAGATGACCCAGCCCAGGCCTCTACCAAGGGGGTGCTGGGATTAACCAAAGCGAGAGCATAAATACACGCGAAAAATAGATTCACTGGTCTTCACACAAGGAAAGAATTACAGCTACCTCTTGGAAAACTGCCCCAGTGATCAAACCCAAACCTTCTGGCCCGTGCAGGATCAGCCTCCTCAAGAAGAGTGACGACAGGGGAAACCTTTAGGGTTTAAAGACAATGAAAGTCCTCCCGTGTCAGCCCACTGACTCCGGCCTTACACCAGTAAGAGTGAACAAGGTAAGACTAGTTAATTATTAAATATATAATCAGTGTAACCATGCCCTCTAGAGGACTAAATTTACCTTCATAGAGTCAAAACCAGCCCTTGGGTCTAAACACTCCTAAAATTTGGGGGAAAGGCATTTTGGAGGTTTGCATCTTCCTTCCACATCTGAATCTAGACATCAGTCGCCATTTCCCCACCAGTGCCATACCCAACAGTGGGCTGAACCATCCCTCAAAATGGCACTGACTCACTGGTGTATCTGCCAAACAATGAATTCAGCTAATCCCCACCCAGAGACTGAAGGACCAGTCCGGGGTCTTACTCTCTACTAACGGGAAAGACACTTTCACAGACATTTCTGAGGCCTGACCCTAGTCAACAGGCTGAGTATTAAGAGTGTTCATTTTCTTACCTCCTGCTTTCCACATCTTCCTTCCTCTTCTTTTTTTCTGCATTCGCTGGCAATTTCCCCAACTTTCCTTGGTCAGTGTGGTTTACATTCCCAGTTGGCTTGAGCTGCAAAAATGAGAGTGAAATCAATCTGCGTGCAGTTTGTTTGCTGTGGCTGTGATTGCCCGAGTCAGATGGGATGCTGGTGGCAGGATCAGCTAGCTGGGTTCGTGGGTACACGGTGCAGGATGTAACACAGCTCTGAAGGAGCCAATAAAACACATGTGGAGTTTGGTCTGAAAAGGTTTTGGGCTGAAAGGTCCCCATTTTGAGATGAGGAACCCACCACTGTGAGGCACATGCCACCAGCTGTGCGGGCAGCTGCTCTGAAAAACAGAATTGAGAAAGCAACAGGGAACGGGGTCAAAGGTATGAGCTAATGGGAGGCAGCGCAAAGGAAATTCTCTCTCATGGGTTCAGAAGGTTTCTGCTGGTCAGGCTGGTCCATGCAGAGCTGCAGATATTCCCTGGCCTTCGTCCAGGCTGCTGAGGGACATGCACACAGCAGAGTGGACACCCACTTGCTTCCTACTGGGGATTATTCTGACATCTTTCCCGTGGCACCTTACCTTGCGCCTCAAGTTAGACTGTTCCCCAGTAGTTCGAGGGACAAACGTAACCAGAACGCAGCTGTATTTTAATAGTGTTGCTGAGTAAACCCAAAATAGCTCGGACATGGGATTTTCAGAGCTCATACCATTAACTTTGCTTTTCTCATTGAGCTGTTGGGATGTTAGACACCAAATATGCTACAGCTGTCAGACACCAGCTTTCAAACCCACTCTGTGGATGTTTTCTTTATTTTTTTTTAAATAAAACCTCATTTTACTGTATACATTTTTTTCTGACTTTTCTCCCAAGACAAGGACATGTGGTTTTTTCCCTTGGTTACTTCCACTCTGCTGACCTGGTTTCTTGCCTTCCTTTGGAAATGTTTAGGTGTCTCGGCAATGGAGAGGATGAATCAGTGAACATACAGTGGGTTTGGGAAAACCCCAGCAGAGAGGAGTGCATGGGGAGCAGAAAGGATTGCAGAGCCTTCAGAAGCGGCTCGGCAGTGATGGGTGATGCCATTTTCCTCTCCCTTTAAATTTTCATCACCAGCCAGCGTTGCTGCTCTGAGCAGATGCTGCCCTTAGTTCAGAGAGACCTTTTGTGCCCACTTCAGAGGACAGAACTCAAAACATTTTAGTGGCAACCAAAAAACGTACAACACACTGGAAGTTTTCTGGCATTTCCTAGGAAGGTCCTGGGATATTGGAAACCAAAGGTAGTTTTGTTGGGAAGGCACAGATCTAGCCTTCACAGAGGGCTAAGCATGGATGAGCTTACTTAGGTCTCAGTTGATTCTCAGAAGCACCGACTGCTTCATGTCGGGACCGTGTCTGCATGGCACGGTGCTCGGTCACAGCCTACTGGAGGTATGGCCCTTTGCTTCACCCACAGCAAACACACAGAAACAGGCAGGGATTTGCAGACAGCTCGTTAACAGAAAGAACAGGCCACATCTGTCAAGTAAATTAGATGACATAAAGGACGATGAAAATCTGACACACAAATATTGGAGAAATGCAGAACAATGAAATGCAATGATCTAATGATTGAATTGTTAAATTACAATTGAGGTGTAAGCTGTGGACACTCTCCCTACCAAAGGCCCAGAGCAACGTTCCAATGTATTTTTTCTTCTTTTTTAAGAGTTGCCCAGAGAAAAGAGTGAATGAACTGCAATTTAGGCCAAACCCCCAGCGCTAAGCATCCTATATCTTGGCCCTGGGGCAGGGATGAACATCATTTGAAGAATTTTGAGTCATCCCACTGATTTCAGCCAGATTAGTCATCCGCACAGACTCAGCACAGCGCTCAGGACCATGTGCGATCAGACTTTTTACTTCAAAAAAGAACAAGACAGTTCAGACTCAGGCGTACAGAAGCTCCCTCCCTTAACCCGAGACATGCCTGTACCCTGACCATCTGAGAATGGCTTTACAAAAATCAGATCAGCCTTACTGCAGGCAAATACTTCTTTTTTTCACGCCTCGAATCAGCTGAATCTGAATCAAAGGAATAGGTGTGTTGAAATGAAGACTGAAAAACAAGGGCGAGTCGTGTAAACTGATAGTGCTACTATTAGGGTTGAGTAACACACTAGACCTTTTCCTGTGTGGGGTGCATGTTTTTCGATGCCTGAGTGTTTGATACAGCCATGGTGACTGACATTCTGGTTTACAGCATGACTAAATCACACCATAAAGGAAATTTAAAGACAGTTAACAAAATAATCTTTATGTCAAATGGGTGAAATGTGTGTTCACCAGGTGAAAATGTCATTCTTTGGTTTTGTAGTGTCCCTTAAAGGCTAATCTAAAAGAAAATTAAATTAATCTCATGCTCACCACCTTTAAATTGCAGAAGCAAAAACCTTTCAGGACTTGCCAATTACTAAAGAAACTTCATAGCTGGATTATTCCCAAATTGCACACCCTTTATTTTAACCACTAAAGGCAAACACATGGTTTCGATGGGTCGTAAAAGAACAGGTTGCTTTTTCAGGCCTGAAAGAAGCTGTAATTACTTCCCTTGTTCGGTGACTTCCTGATTTACTTAGGTTGTTATGGGGTGGGGAGGGGATACTATTCTGCTAAGGTAATTGGAGCTGCCCAGCGGAGCTGATGACCTGAGGGAATGACCAGCCGCTTTTCAGTCCGAGGACTGGCACCTAATGAGTGGAATCCAGCTTCCCAGGAAAGGAGGACACTTTAACTGCCTTAAGTGCTTGGTATGTGTACTTTAAAGGCTTATGTTTCGCAGTCCAAGCAAATTATGTCTCTGTATGATATCCAGAAACCAAGCTAAGGCAGTTCCAGGCGCAGATAAAAGAAAGGCCTTTTCCTCAGACACAGTATGAGAAATAGATCACGCCAGAAAGGTGAGCTCCAGATACCTCTCTGGACAACGAAACACCAACATACTAATGCCAGGAGGTAACCAACAGCTCCCGAAATCAGTTCTTGTCTGTAACAAACCACAGAACAAAACATAGCTGCAATGATTGGCAATAGGCTATTCCAGTATGAATGAAACGACCCAACTCAAGGGCTAGAAAGGAGAGCACAGAAGGTTTCCAAGGCTAGCACAGACTTAGGGAGGGTGTCATCCCCAGAGGACAGAAAAAGCTGCACGCAGAAAGACTGGCCACTCCTGAATAGAAGTCCAATCCTTGCCTGTCTCATCTGCTCACCTTTGGCTTGCTGCATGCTGTCAGAAATTGAGGTTCCTGATTGAAACCCGTGGCTCCCGATTCAAAGTATCCTACACCTCACGTGTTTTGAAACTAGTGCTGGCATGGCTTATTGTGCAACATGCTACTTGCTCCAAGTAAACTGATGGGAAGAGGTTAAATCAGCCAACTCTGAGCCTGAGTGTCTTGCACTATGAATCATACACAGCTTCTCTCTTCACATCCCCTGTGTAGTCTGGTGGATTCATCCAGGTATGAAATCTTGCAAGAGGTGTGGGTACACAGAGAAGTTACAGTGAGATAAACACAATTTACACTGCTGTGTAAATGCCACTTACAGCACCTTACAGCTGTCTGCTACTCCAAAAACAAAAACTCATATACTTTCACTCCAGGAGAAAAGCAAGCATGGGCAAAGACTGAAGAGCAACTGAGATGCTGATGGTGAACACCTAAGTCCATCTCACACTAACTCAGCCATGTCCAGAGATTCATGGTCTCTGCTGGCAGGTCACTCATGAAGATGCAAGTGTGCAGAGCCCAAACCACAGGTCTCAGACACTCTGCATCTATAGGCTGACGTTAAAACACCAACTGGGAAAGAGTTTGGTTATGGCACCTCTTCAAAGTGGCCAGAACACGCTAACACTTACGCTACCCAAATCTTCCAGCATCTTAATTTCAGAAGTTATTTCAGAAGACATCTCGCCTCTTAATGCAAGGGGCCACAGAAAAATACATTTATAGCTAAGGTTCTTCCACAGCTGTGGGCCCCAACAGAAAGTCTGGCATACGGTGTCCAGATGTCCTGCATGGCTGGAAAAGGTATAGAGAGCACTGCGTCCTCCCGACGTCACCACGCACAGTGCTCCATGGGGAGGCAGGTGGCCACTTAATAGTTGCGAAGGCTTGATCCCCCATCTTTTCCTCCCCAAAGTTCAACTGAAAACCTTTTCAGGGTATTAGAAAACCTGGCTGTTGCTTTTAAGTATCCTAACAGCTCAAGCCTTCCCAGTGAAACACAACCAGATGGCATTTCCAGCAGCTGGCATACAAACTGGATGCCAGAACAGCATTGTGTAGCACTTTGCTTGAACCATGGATCAAAATTAGTGATTGAGGAGATGCTCCCTAACTTAGGGAGCTCCAGGAGCCTTTTCTGAGCCGATCAACTGAGTAACGTCACCATGTTAAAGGCTAAAAGATGATCCAAAGAACAAATTATTTTAATTCATTATGGATTCTGAAATAGGAGCAGCAGAGCCACTACTGATGATACTGAAATAAGAGTTAGGGGAGGCAGGAGTTAAAGCCTGAAACCTGAGCCTGAGCTTGGGAGGGCACACATGCCTCTGACACACGAAGCCCGGTGACAGGGGAAATCCAGAGAAGCGATAACACAGAGACAGGTAATGAATTGCAGTTTGCAATGCTGTGTGGCAGGGGAAAAAAATAGATCCTATCTATTAATAGGACCAGGTAAGCTTTCTTTCCCACACGAAGTAATGAGGCAGAGGTTTGGGTCCCCCGTCCAGCTGGGACTGTGGGCACTGCCAGGGCCACCACCATGCCCAGGCTGCAGCGTCAGGTAGGCGGGGGATGCCCTGTGACAAGGTGCCACCCACTTCCTCCACCATCTCACACTGATCAAACTCCGGAAATTCACTCCCACTGCAGCTCCCAGCCTGGCTGAGGGCTGTGGAAACAGGTCTGTCTTTCCTGCTCTCCAGGATGGACTCAGGGACCCCAGAGCTGTGTGCCACATCACCAGAGAACCTGGGGGCAGGAGGGGTGTTCTCCCACCCCCAAGTCCAACAGCTTTGTCAGAGCCGTGCACAAGCAGCACCCAGTGAGGACCAAAGCATCAGCCACACATGTGTCCCTTGGGAAAAGTGGAGCATCTCTGGATTCCCTCACCCAGGCACTGTGGAAATCACTGCTGAGTTTAACAACCTGCATCATCAGCCATGCCAAAAGCTACTGGAAAATCCCACTAGGTAACTGGTTACCTGGGATCTTACCTAGGTTGTCTCCTTCAAGGAGACAACAATCACTGGCCCAGCCGGCTGGGACTCAGGCCATGCCCAGGAGAGGGACAGCACCAGCCAGGAATAACAATGCAGCCAGAGCCCTTGTGGACACACATAGTTTGCCACAGGGTCCTTGTCCGGTCTCCAACCTCCCCGAAGGAAGAGGAACCTCCGGGCAGCATCCCCGGGGGAGGTGCCCAGGCAGGGAACAGATGGTCTCCGCTTCTCTGCCCACCTTCCCTCCAAAATGAAGAAAGCAGAGGGTGATTAATGGCTTTGTTTACTCCTTTCTGATATGTTATACCAGCCAAGGAGATAATGTTTGTTGAAATACAGATCTGCCCTAAAAATAAGCAACCAAAAATACAAGTAAAACAGAACAGTCTTTGGGCCATAACTTTCCAGATGTAGGTTTCTGAGTTCCCACTTGGGTTGTTATTATTACTACTATTACTGTAATAATAGGATCCCCAGTCCTGGAGCGGAACCAGCACACGTATGGAAATGTCAGACTGGAGACAAGAGGCAAGCGTGGCCAGCCAGGGGAGCAGCCGGTGCCTCGCTGCTCTTTTCAACGGGCCAAGCCCTCGGCAGCACCATGTCCTCTGCAGAGCTATGGCAGGGCGGGCAAACTGGCCAGAGACCTCGCCTAGCAGAAGGGACTCCAAATCCTCTTATGGCCACGGGTTATGACAGCATCAGCCACGGTTGTTAGGAAAGAGAAGGAGGCGGAGATTCAGGAACAGCCTCAAAGATCTTTAAGGAACAGTCTGTCTCTCTAGGGCTTTCCCTTCAAACACTGGGTTGAGTTGGAAGATTTGGAACCAGGCTTGGGTGGTTTGGGGCTCAATCTTCTCCCAAACCCTGGGTCGGTTTGGATTTAGGGCTCTGACCTCTGTCTGTCAACGGGAGGAAGGCTAGCTGCAGGCTTTGGACCTAAATCCACCCTTCCCGAGGTTACGCGGGAATGCTCTGACCCATCTCTATTTGTCTTGGGTAGGGGAGTCGCTGTGATGCTATCTGCAGTGGAACTTTCCATTAGCAACAACACGAGAGACAAAGAGCTCATGCTCTGACCTTTATAAAACTATTCCTTAACAAAATTTACTCAAGTAAGGAATCCACAGTCCTCTTTGGTTTTACTCATTTAATTGATACGGACATAAAATATTTGGTGTTGTTTTAATAATAGTTTGGTTTTCTGCTATTTTAAAAAAAAGTTCATTTCCCTGAACATATTTTTAGCAAAAATATTTTGCTTGAACTTTTTTCCTCTGCCTTCAAAGGCTGCTGCACAGTTCTGGGGTGCTAAATACTAAACTCACATTCTACCACTCCATCTCCTCCCATTTGGATGGTAATCACAGGATCCTGATGCCAAACTCTGGAAGATATTTTTTCCAGCAGCAGCATCTGGCTTCTTGGCAGAGCCAGCGAGCAGTTGTGTTGGCAGCGGCGGGAGCTGCTCGAGTCTGTCATGTGTTTAGGCTGCTGCGGAGCTGTCTGAACCGCCTCGCTGCCTTAGACAGTATGTTCTCCTGACTTCCATTTCATTTTGATAAATTCGTACTCTCTGTCGTCCGCCTGGTAACCAAACCCCCGTCGATCCCAAAAGGGATCCTATATATAGATTCTCTAATCAAGAATAACACCGGATGTTTGCGGAGCGCTTTTCAGCCCACCAGAGACCCGGCTCCTGCTCGGCAGACGAAAACTGCTCCGTGACCTCCGCAGCGGGATCGGTTTGCATCCCGCTGAACTGCAGCCACCTCTCCAAGGGATCGCGGGAGCCATCAAACTCACGGGAGACCCTCGGGGTCCAGGCACTCGCTCCCCTGTCCCGCCACATGCCAGGAACACTCTGACTAATGCTTGTCACGGGAAGACCAAGGCTCCAGCCCGCAGGCTGACTCACACAGCCTGGTCGAGAAGCCCCTTTTTGCCTCCTGAGTCCCTTACATGGTGTATTTGGGAGAGGGCACATAGGGAGGGATCTGCTGCTCCTGCTTTACAGACACTGGAACACCCTGAACTTCCCTTCCTTTCCAGCTAAACGAAGACAGAAGTGAAGAACGGATTTATTCCCTACAATGCAAATACTTAAACCTAATCCACGGCTCTGGAGAAAGGCGCGTACGAATAAAGGAATCTCTGCTTAGCTACAGATCCCCCACTAAGCTTGAATTTTTCTCTTGGTTTCATCCACCGAAAACCCACCCGGGGTGCTCGTGCAGCTCTCTGGGCTGTGATTCAGTGCAGAACATGTCCCTCCCGTTCCCACGGCTGGAAATCCCTGACTTAGGAGATGTATTTCTTTAGACATACACTTTCCTCCCCGAGGCTCAAAATCACTTTGATTCAAAGACCAATATTTTGTTGTGCACTTACTCCTGCAGACTGCTGGCTGTCCTCGCTGAGGAACATGGATGAGTCTCTGCATGGCCAGGTAAGAGCTTCTCATGGCATGAGCACACCCAGGACCTCCTAATGCCAGGAGAAAGTCACCCCAGGCTGGAAGAGTGGGGCTCTGCTTCACCTGAACATAAAACAGTAATTATCTGTGCTGTTCAGTACGGCGGGTGTTTGCCAAGGCTACAGAAGGGTCTGGTGGGTCCTGTTCTTGGAGGATGGAGCGTGTCTGGATTGATGACCAAGACTTTGGCTCTGAGGAGTAACGAGGCTCTGGACACTAGCTCAGGCTATTACAACAGGACACACAGAGTGCTGCATGCTGTCCAATTGCAACTGGGAGTTGCAATTTAGACTTTTTTCCTTAATGTTATGGTTTGTCCAAGATTTTCAGTTAAGTACCTGAAATCTTTAGAAAATACCCCTTAATGCAGCTAAGAGAAATCTTGGTTTCAGTGGAACGCAGCGCTCTGAGAGCTGGAGGTGCCCTGGAAATTCTCCCCCTAAAGGAGTGTGTTGAAGCAGCCACCGCGCAGAAGCCAGTTACACTTACCTAACATGCAGCTTCTCTCGGGGAGCCAGGGCCACAATCACTACAGCATCCTTGGCAGGTCCAAACAGGAGACGTCTCAACTAGCACAGGGCTCGATTTAGGTTTCACAGGGTACCACAAATCATAGAATCATAGCATGGTCTGGGTTGGAAGGGATCATAGAGCTCCAATCCCCCTGCCACAGGCAGGGCCACCAACCTCAGGCCTGGATCTACACAAGGTTTCCCAGGGCCCCATCCAACCTGGCCTTGAACATTTTCAGGGACGGGGCATCCACCACCACTCTGGACAGCCTGTTCCAGCCCCTCACCACTCTCTCTGTAAAAAACCTCCCCCTAATATCTAATTTAAACCTTTCTTCCTTTAGTTTTAATCCATTCCCCCTTGTCCTGCCATTGTCTATCCTTTCAAAAAGTTGATTCCCCTCCTGTTTCTTTGCTCCCTTCAGGGACTGGAAGGCTGCAATGAGGTCCCCTCAAAGCCTTCTCTTCTCTGGGCTGAACAAGTCCAGCTCCCCCAGCCTCTCTTCGTAGGGGAGCTGCTCCAGCCCTCTAATCATCTTTGTGGCCCTCTTCTGAACCCTCTCCAACTGTTCCACATCTCTCTTGTATTGGGGGCCCCAGATCTGGACACAGGACTCCAGCTGGGGCCTCACGAGGGCAGAGCAGAGAGAGACAATCACCTCCCTGTCCCTCCTGGCCACCCCTCTTCTGATGGAGCCCAGGATACCATTGGCTTTCTGAGCTGCAAGAGCCACTGCTGGCTCATGTGAAGTTTCTCATCTACCAGAATCCCCAGGTCCTTCTCAGCAGGGCTGCCCTTCCGGAGCTCTTCTCCCAGTCTGTATCTATGTCTGGGATTCTTCCTGCCCAAGTGCATGACCTTACACTTTGCAGTGCTGAACCTCATTAGGTTCCCTCGGGCCCACCTTTCCAGCCTGTCAAGATCCCTCTGGATGGCTTCCTTTCCTTCTAGGGTATCAACCACACCACTCAGCTTGGTGTCGTCCGCAAACTCGCTGAGGGTGCACTCAATTCCATCATCCATGTCATTGATAAAGATGTTAAAGAGCACCAGTCCCAAGACAGAACCCTGAGGGACACTGCTTGTCACCGGCTCCACCTGGACATAGACCCATTGATCACCATTGACAGGTCCCCTGATGCTTTGGTGAGGACCTTTGACATGGAGCTGCCCCTTCCATAATCCAGGAGCTCACTCAGCACCCATCTATTGAGGGATGAGATCCAGGAGAGCTTTTTCCCCACCAAACACTCCTGCACAGTGACCCCATCGCTGGAGAAGATACCGAAGGAGGGCGAGTGAGCATTGCGAGACCTCATCACCTAAAAAAAGCGGAAATAAAGCTCCTTTGAGGAACTCACTGGAAACGGCACAAAGATGGGTCCTGCTGTAGGTGGAGACACAGAGACAGAGCTGCTCTTAGATCACAGGATCACAGAGAGCAGAAAAGAACCCCAGTGGCTCTAAATCAAGAAGTCTCCTCTCCCACCCTGCTACAAAACTGATCCTACAGGAATTAAGCTGAGGCCTAGTTGTAGGCCAGACTATCACTGGGGGTCACTGTGGGGTATGCCAATGATCCATTGTTCTAACAGGATGTAGCAGCCCCTAAGTAACCAGGATCCAACTATGTAGTAAATTGTGCTCTCTCCTGGGCTGCCTCTCCTGCCCGTACTTTGCTGGCAGACCAGGGCCAGGCAGGGGAGTCCTTCCATTGTAAGGACAACCGCAAAGTTGAAATTAAGAGGTCAGAGCTAACAGAGCACTTACTGGGCAAGGATCGGACCAGGGAGGATCTCTGGCTTCATGCTCCTCAGGAGGAACACTGTGGCCCAGCATGCCATGACAGCATCTATGCCGAAGTTCTTCTACAAAATCTAACTAAAATCATGCTACACCAGCCCCAAAGCTGACTTCTATAGAGAGACATGTGAAAAGCTACTTGTGGTCTGACAAGAGCCGTTAAGAGGAAAATAAAACTAAAGTCTGGAAATGACTTGTGTTGTTTATTTATTAAGTCTGCATTGGGAACTTATTTTGTTTCCCCTGCTTTTATATTCCCTTCTGCAGCTCCAGTGTGGTTGAGGCATTTGGGTGACTGTCTCCAAAAGATCAAAATCATACAAAATTTAGGAACGAGTTTGTTCTTGATTCTTTACGGGTTCAACTCACCACCCCTGCTTTCTTAGCACTTGCTGAGATATGGCTGGTATCCAGCCTCGCAGATCTGGATGCCTCAGAAGGACGTCTGAACGAGAACCCTGACTCAGACGTACTTCCAGGCAGTTTTGCTGACACAGGGATTCAGAGAGACCCGATCGGGTTTCAAACTTGTTCAGTTCTTTTTCTAAGATCAACACACAACGCCAGACGTTTTGCGATTCACTCATCACTAAGAAACAACCATTTGACTCTTGCAAAACCTCATCTGACTGCTATTCCCAACCCGTATCAGAAACGCCGCTATAATAAACTCAATTCATACGTTTCGTCTGAGCTCACAGGAGTTACCCCAGGGGTGATTTTTGGATCAACGTGTTTAATTTGTTTTGTGGGATGGAGGAACGTTCCTTCCTCATATATGTGGTTTATTTGTGTCTATGCCTTCTGCAAAGGAGAACATAAGTCATTCAGGGAGCCAGCTTAGGAAATGTAAGGAACCACATTAAGAAATTAGGGAGATGGATTATTTGGAGGGGCTCCTTGTAAGCCCCAACATAAGCTATTTTGTTGAACACTTTATGAAGAACTGGCCCCTGCAGCATCTCAACGTATTTCCAGAAATTCCAGAAATGTTTAATCAGATATTTAGAATTTCCAGTATTAACCAGAAGTGCTGCCAGTGGAAAGTTGGACTTCTAGCACAAGACTTTTGTCTTATTAAGGCAGGTTTGCTTGTTGTTAAAAGGTGTTACTTCCCGGAATTTTATTATGGAAGGGATGGAGAAGTAACAGCTCATGGCCGTCATGGATTTTATAGATAGCCAGTAGTCAGAAGAAATCCCAAGACATGGGGTTTGTTTTTACTTAACAACAGAAAAGCACAGAGATAAGTTCCTAAAAGGAACTCAAGGGATGCACGTCATTCCCATTGAGTCCAGACGTTACCGACACATACCTCTCCCAAAGTCTTTTGGAAATCCCAGTTTAAATTTCAGCATTTGAAACGCCTTCAGTGAAGCAAGTGGGTCCCGTCTGACGAATTTGCTATGAGCTATAAAGAGCTGAATGCTTTCAGCTGTCTTTTTTTTTTATCTGGGAGTCAAGCAAGGTCAAGTCCTCCCAAGAGCGGCCGAACCACTTGCAGGATTAGCGGTTGAGACAAGAAACGGCTTTTGCAATACGGGTCTGGCCTGGACAGGAGAAGGGGGAAGAACACAGGTGAGATCTTCACTCCACTGACATTCATCAATACCCTCCTCTGCCTCCAACAGGACCAAGGCTTTGAGCCAGTATCTCTGCATTCCATAACCTCAGAAAATGGCTGAGTTCCCTTCACACAGTTAACACAGATTCAAGGTTGAATTTTTCTTACTGAGCTGGGCAGGTTTACCCCTTCCCACTCAGTCAGTTCTTTGGGACACCACCTATTCCTTGGAAATGGAGAGAAAAGTCTTTCCAGATACTCATATGAATGTCACCATCTTTCTACGTGGGCCTGAATGGTTCTGGCAATGCAGCTTTCCATGTGTGAGTTCAGAAAAGGCTCAGAGCAATCAATCACGCACGAGTATAGCACAGGTGGGCATTTACTCCCTAGGAATACAAGCAATGTCTCTGATCTCTCTCCTCCCTGTGCTGTGATCAGGTGGTATCAGAGCTTTGTCATGAAGATTTACTGAGAGATAAAACAGACCATGACTGAGGGATGCAGCACAAAGCCAAAAGGATGCTGGGCAACAAAAGGTTGCCTGCTACCCCTGGTGGGTGAGAGCATCCCAGGGAGGCAAGGAGCAGGCAGGCGGTACCTGTTTCACAGGCTGGGGTGGGCATCCCATGCATGGTGAGCTGGGAGCATCATCCCAGGGGTTTTGCAGAACACAGTGAGCTCCCTGCACATCACTCTTGGCTTGCTCCCACCCCACAGTATGAAAACAGGGAGCCTAAATTAAAGTCACTGGGAGGCACCTTGGGACAGCAATCAGTTAACACAAGTTTTGACATCTCCTGCCTGCAACTTTTATGCTGTCAGAAGGCAAAAGACACTGCTTGAAGGCCAACCCAAAGCTTTCAATTCCCACCCACCTTGCACTATTTTCCCTCCCCAGTCTGGGCTGCCTGTCCTGGAGCTCTGGGAAATCAAGAGATCAGTTCACATAGATTACTTGGGTAGTTTCCACAGAGGATAATGAAGAAGTTCAGAGGCACCCTGTTACCTTTTCATTAAATAGAAGCGTCTTTTATCTGCTATATTATCAGCTATGAACATCTCAGCTGGGATTTAAGTATGAATCTAACCTTTTGTAAACAAAGTTCATCTGGTGTGAACCATCTGCCAACCCAAGTTCATATCACTAAACCAAGGGAGATCAACAGCCCCAGAACCAGAACAGTACCACACAGATTATCCCAATGTATAACAAAAAGAAGCATTACAAAAAGTTTCTACATTTTAGTAACCAAAGCTTCCATTGCTGATGGCCGAGAAGCTTGTTAGGGGTTAGAAAGGAGCAGTTGGCTTACAATAACGGCAAATTATTCTTTAAGTGGTTCACACCTCCTGATGCCCCATTGTTAGCAACTACTTTTTCCTAGTTGCCAGCCTCCGCTTATTCAGAATGATGCCTATAACTTGGTGCTCCTCTGCAAAGGCCACCCAGAAGGTACAGAGCCATTTAGCTGATTTGTATGTATCTCAGCTAAACCCTGAGGGGTCCAGGGTCCCAAATTAGGGACCTGAAAAGCTGTGTGATAAAAGGCGTGAGCGATGGGGACAGGATGCCTGGTACAGGAGACATGGAGATGTTGGAGCGAACCCTGAGGAGGCCAGGAAGATGATCAGGGGGCTGGAGCACCTCTCCTGTGAAGACAGGCTGAGAGAGTTGGGCTGGTTCAGCCTGGAGAAGAGAAGCCTCCAGGGAGACCTAATTGCAGGCTACCAATACTTAAAGCGTCCTACAGGGAAGTGGAGAGGGGCTGTTCCCCAGGGAGTGCAGGGACAGGGCAGGGGACGATGGCTTCCAGCAGAGAGAGGGCAGGGTTAGGTGAGACGTTGGGAAGAAATTCTTTTCTCTGAGGGTGGGGAGGCCCTGGCACAGGGTGCCCAGAGAGGCTGTGGGAGCCCCTGGATCCCTGGAGGTGTTCCAGGCTGGGTTGGATGGGGCTTTGGGCAGTCTGGGCTAGTGGATTTGGAACTAGATGATCTTTGAGGTCCCTTCCAACCCAGAGCATCCTGTGATACTATGTGCAGGGGCAATTTTCTCTTCTGACTTTGCTCCTGAAAGAGGACTGTTCAGATGATACCTAACAAAGCATAACTGAAAGAGATCTGGCCTCTCCAAAGCCAACGTGGCTGCTCATCTGGGCAAGAGCCCTGGGCCAGGCTTTCAGTCTGCTCCAAATCCTCTCCCACTTGCTGTTGGCCATCACCAGACATGAGATCCATGCAAATGACTCTGCAGCAGGGGGCAACGTGACAAACCTGCATCACAAGGTAATACCTGGTGGTGACACTGAGGGGTCTTCTGCTCCCTGGGGGTGAAAGATCTGCCGCTTTGGCATAAGGACATGGACATACACGTAGAAATTAAGACTTTTTTAAAAATAAATTATTTGAAAGTAGGAAAAAATCTCCTCGCAGTAACCTGTTCATAGGCACTGGCTAATTTAGCATTAAATCACATACTCTCCTTGGCACTGGTGCAGGGGAAGGTATTTCCTGAACAGCTCGTTTCAAGTTTCATTCATAGGTACTGTCTAAAATTAGATCCACCACTTTCATTCAGGTCCAAACCCTTTGCCTAGTGTAACATTTTTTAGAAACAGAAACTCAAGTTAAATGTGCTCCATCACCCGTGCTATTCCCCTGAGCTGGCTGAGGGCTGCGAGTCCCACTGAGGGAAGCAAGAGAGCTCGGCTGTCAGCGGAGCCTCATAAACCTGTAGCTAAAGGGAGAGTACCTGTTTTATGGGTGATTGCAAATGCAAAAAGGGGGAAAAAAAAAGGGAAAGGAAGAAATAAGCACTCCCTTTGACTGTAAAACACGTCCTGGGCCAGAGAGGTAAACAGATGTTCGGTGGCCAGTCTCTCTTTTGATGGCAGAGCCCGGGAAAATGCTCTTCTCAACAACAAGGAGCTTCAGGAAGCATTTGAGCCACACATCCCAGAATGTCTTCCTGCAGACAGCCTGGGTTGCTGATGGAAGTGAACATTGAATCCCTTAGAGGGAAGGGCTTCACCAACAATCACAGAATCAGAGAACTGCCTTGGTGGGAAGGGACCCTTCAGATAACCCAGTCACCCTAACCTGTCATCCACTACTAGACCCTGCTCCTCAGCACCACATCTAAAAATCACCATAACACCAGCAGTAAGGCAAAAAAACCCCCACCACAGGGTGTTTCAGCCCCCTGCCCAGGACAGCTGTGCCCTGACGCATGCAGCTGATGCTCGTCGAGGGGGAAACACGCTCTGACGGCGCAGGGAGCATGAGGCACGAATGGCTGGCAAGCGAACAGCAAACAGACTTTTTTTGGCAAAATCCACAAGGGAGAGCACGCTGCCTATTTTTAGCACTTGTTAATTGTTTTAAAACCCATCTGGCAATGGCTGCTAAATAATTTAGCATTTTGACCCACATGTCTGAAGCAGTAAGTAACATAATCCCTTGCAATGGTCGGCTGAGAGGTACGGTGGTGGGAAGTGTGTGCCTTTCAGCAAGCCCTGAGCTCCCTGTGACCACAGCAACATCCCCAGGGATGGATGGTCCTCACCTGCTCCAGGTCACCAAAAGCGGGGCGATCAGCCAAGGCAGCTGGTGGGGCTCTTCCTCAGGACACGGACAGAGAGGTGCCTCCATCAAAGGGTTCATCCTCCCTACTGTGAACATCTCTGAGGATGGGACACCAGCCTGCTTGCTTCATAGGTAAGAGAGGGAGCCAAAATTATTAGTGCAGATCAGAAGCTTAAAGTTTAGCTGGTCAAAGTCATTTGAGGTTTCTGACCTGACTATTAGGTCAAAGCCCTCGGTATCTGCTCCAAAGCACACCCGAGTGGGACGCTCCTGGGAAATCCCAGGGCCAGGACAGATGGAGCACGCAGCGGTAGGACGAAAGGGCCCTGCTGCTGTTTATGTGCTGACACC
>VZTU01012256.1:215-11655 GCA_013400835.1 Zapornia atra
CTGAGCTATTAGATAGTAAATAAATAATGGAAGTTTTGTTTTGCCTTTGGAAGGACTGTTGTGTCCTACAATAACTTTCTTTAAATTTGTCTTAGGATTTAATTTTTAATTTTCTTCTATTTGTTTGTAATTTAAAAACCCACCAAGCAAAAACTCTTGAGACCATCTTCAGCAGTCACCAGTGTTTTAATTTTTAATTCCGAGGGCATTTTAAATTTCTTTCTGCATGCTTAAATGTAATTGAGTCTGTCCTGTGTTTTGCTCAACTTTTGTTAAATTTGGATGTGGCCGTATGCTGGGTTTAAGTCCATTCCAATCTTAACTGTCTTCCAAAAAGGCAATCATATTCTGCCCCCAGCTGCATCTTCCTGCCTCTTCCTTTGAGTTGCCCTCTGCATTTGTGTAGCTTCACAGGGAAGAAGGCACATTTCTTCTTGTGGCATCTCAGGGTAAGACTGGTGTAGTGAGTTAAGTTGTGAGTAAGCACACTCACCTGTTTTATGCTTGCAGCAGCCAGGTGATGGGGTCAATCTGGAGAGGTTGCAAGTGCTTTGGAATTTAGGATGTGATTTTTAATAATGACTTGAAATCATTAAGTTGAAGTTCAATAGTAAGTGCGAAGTAATACAGGAAGAGAGATGCAGTGTGCAAATAACAATTGGGAAAAGCTCAGAGAACTGTTTTCTGTTTATAGTGATACCAGCTCACATTTAGTAATACAAAACCCACTGAGATTTAGAAAGAAACACCACTTCAAGCTTTAGCCATACAAGTAATTATTGTCTGTCCTGCTGGTGCTCTGCTGCCCCTGTGGATCTGTTGAATGACCAGGCTCAGTAGACAATCTTAATTTATTACAGGCAAAATGAACTATTTTGACTCAGACCACAATATAAACTTTATTCTAATAATCTGCCTATTCTGAACTGGTGTGTTGAGTGGAGAGATGGAAGAGTGAACTCCAAGTAGGGGTGATGGTTAGAAGGGTTGAGAAGCAAATGAGTGCTTCCACAGTATAACTAAGTCCTCTTTATCAAAAACTTGAGGAAACATGAAGCTTGGAAGGAAAAAAAAAGTTGATGGGAAAGAGTATTTAATTAAATATGAAAAATACAGGTCATGCTAACTACTGATATTGTCTCTTCTGCAGATATATTTAGAAACAGGAGTATTTCCATACTTCTGTCTCACCCGAAGGGAATGAGCTAGATTCTTCCAGTGAGGACTCTTCCAGACAATGTAATTAATCTATCAAATATGAGGTATGTACACAATAGGGGAGGCACCAGAAAAGAGAGTAACAAATAAGCAAAAAAGATACGCTTTGAGAATATTTTTAATAAATCTAGAGTTTAGATTATATGAATGAGAAAGGCCAGATGTGGTAGAAATGACACATTTGGCTGATGAAAATACATTTTGGGGTGAATGAAGTGTAACGTGCCAAAATAGTAATTTACACATATGGGGCACATTTTAAATAGCTCCCTGCATGTATTTGAAAATTACTGCTTTTAATAAGTATTGGATATATATTTCAAGCAATGCAAATATTTAGAGTTAGGTTGTGCACTTAATAAATATTTTAAATTAAACAAACCAGACAAATGTGCACAGTTAATCTGGGCGAATATGAAAAGGAGTGTGCAGGAGCTGAGAATCCCAGGCCTTGTGAATACTGTAGAATCCCAGAAAGTGATGTTGCAGTTTTCTACTAATATCTAGCATTCTTTTGTACAACTGTTACTATATACAGATATATACAGAGCTCTGCCTTTTTTAATGTCGTATTGCTTGCCCATAAAGCAGAGAATGCTTTGGTTGTAAGAGTGTGCTAATGACATACTCCTTTGCAAATGCACTGTGATAGCTTTTAATGAAATGATCAAACAGTTTCTCAAAAATACCTGACTTTCAATTTTCACCACCTGAAATGCATATTTATATTCTCAGAAATTTCTAACCTGATACATTTTATTGGAGTTCTAATGTTAAGAAGTGTCAGCAATTGAAAAAGCTGACAAGGATGTAGGAAACCCCTCATTATCATTCTAAAGCTAGTATTACATATGGCTGCTTCTTTACAGGACTACAGTGTTAGACAGAGTTATGACTAAACCTTTTATTAGGACTTTTGTCTTCTAAGGTCTCAACTTGGATACAGTCTCAATAAATGTTTCTAACCAATTTTGTCTTTCTTCCTATTTTATACAATTCGGTATTGTTGCAGGGACTGAGGCTTCTGCTTTTCATCAGGCAGAAGAAAATCCCCAGTTATGTTAACAAGCCTTGCTAATGAATTATTATATGCTTCTCAGCAAGGTACTTTATCTCTGCAGTTCTACATACATATTCACAGCTGGTTTTCTAGAAGAGTTTTTCATTATCACGGTGATAAGGAAGTCATGGCAGTAATGAATACAGAGTTCCTGCCTCCAGAGAATGGTAGTGGAGATACAAAATCAAGGTCTTATGCAATAAATGGTAAAAGCAATTACACTAATAGCAGCTTCTTTCCAAATTGTCTTAAATGTGTTTTCCTATACACTATGTATGGTCTGTTGCTGCTAACAATATTTTAAATCTAACCTCTAAAACAGATTTTTTTTAAATAGGTGACTTTTTTGTTTTATAGTATGTTTCTGATATTTCTTCATCTGTACAACTATACGGTAGTACAAAACTGCCTAATACAAACATTTATACTCTGCATGACTGTGAAGCACTGGAGAGCAAGGAAAGGAAAGGAAGTAGCTTTGTAATTTCTTTTATGTTAACAGTGGATCTCTGGAATGTTATTTGTTGGGCAGTAACTCTTTGGAGGCTTCAGGCATAGAGGAGATACTGTAGAGGTGATGTTAAGGAAAAAAAGGCTTTTTGTTGGTGTACATTTTTCTCCTCTGGATTCAGTATATGTGTGTTTGTAGTTGGATACTGAAAAAAACAATGTTGACCAGATTCACAGATCCACAGAATTGTAGGGGTTGGAAGGGACCTCCAGAGATCATTGAGACAAGGGATGTGACACACTCACTCAGTGCCAGGCTCTTTGGCCCAGGTGTCTGTGAGGATGTTTTGGAAATGAGTCCCACTGTCTGACTCAGTTTTTTCCAGGGTGCCACGTTGCCACAGGACTTGCTTTCCAAGGCCGAGGATAGTGTTCTGGGTGGTGGCATGGGACATGGGATGTTTCCAGCCATCTGGTAGTTGCAACAGGACTTACTGCTTCTCACTTTCTGGCACTTTATTCTACAGTGAGGTCTCTTTAGCGTGTGTCACCTCCTGCCCTGGTGACATTCTGTTGGGATCTGGCAATTCCCATCCCTCCTCTGTGCAGGTCCCTTGACCTGAGAGCCAGTTTCACCATAAAATGAAATAAGAAGAATTTGAGCTATGTTCTTCCTGTTTCTCAGAAGCTTCTTCTGACTTGTCCCATAAAATGATGTCAGCTTATTAGGGTCCTGTTGTTGTTCAGGAGTGGAGTTCCAAACCACTGAGGGTGGGTAAGTCTCTAGATACCTGCCCATACTCTCACATGCCATGCCATTCATGGCTGTCCAGCCTTAGGGCAGATCTTGGGTGGCATTCTTAAAACAATTTTATAACCCTTAGCAGGACTCGAAACACATTCAGGACACACAACAACAGAAACATGCTGGATACTTATCACAACTTTGTGAGCCCCTCCTTGGGCATCAGCAAGGACCCTCTGTGGTTCAGTCCCAGCCTGCAGCTGAGCACCACATGTTGGTCACTCACACCTCATCCAGCAGAATGGGGAGCAGAATGGGCAGACAAAGGCAGTCCTTGGGGGTTGAGATAAGGGACAGCACAGGGAGAGGGGGAAAAACAGGACTAAGGATAGACAAAGCAGGTGATGCACAATGCAGTTGGCTCACTGCCCAGCAGATCTTGGAGCAGTGACTCCTCCTCTCCGGCCAGCTTCCCCCTCATATACTGAATTAACTCTATCCCAGCTGAAAACCAGGATGCATGGCATTTCCTTGGACTTCTCCAGTGTTCTTTATAATACGATTTTTTGTTTATTGTTCAAGATTATACCATCTGAAGTCTTTATATTTAAAACACCATGGTTGATTATTCGAGTTTGCTATACAGTCATAAAGTAACTCCTACATTTCAAAAGCTAAAGTTGGGGAAAGGATTGCATAATTAACTTTTAAAGCATACACAACTACCCTGTCTTAAAACTGTAGTGTGTGAAGTAAGTTTCTTTCCCACTTAGCAAAGTGCTAAGTAGGACTATCTCAAATTACTTGAGACGCCACCTCGCTTCATAGGCTGCAACTCCCATTGTGAGGCCATTTGTGGAGGAGTGAAATTATCACTTGTTACAGAGGAATGCTGTATAACAGAAGACAGAGCTTTTTTCTAATTGAATATCAAGATGAAATTATCAAAATATAGTACAAAACGACAAAGATATTCAAATGAGTGAGTCCCCAGCACCATAAGAATAGAATAATTTATCAGGTGCTTAGATGCACATTTCTAATGTTCTGTAGGCTCCTTAAAATACAGCATTAAAAAATTCATGATAGGCTCAGGAGCCAAGACACTTGAAAACATCCATTCAAATTCACTTGGTAGTTCTTGGAGTTAGAGAGTCTATGAACAGGTTTTGAAAGCTGAGGTATGTAAAGGTGATTTGAGATGTGGTTAAACAGTGTTAAATGGTGTTACATCTGAATTGAAATTCAGTGTCAAAGTGTATGCAGTTAATAGTTGTTACTTGTCTACAAGTGTGTTCCTCCTGTCTGTTGCCCTGTTATGTAAACAGGGTCAGATGTGTTATCTCCACCAAAGAGAAGTGTTGATCTGAAACTTCAAACAGTAGGAAATGAATGTCCAATCTACATGGTTTTTACCCTCACTGACCTTTGTTTTCAGTTGTCTCAGATCTCGTGGAATTCATGTGTTGGTATGAATTATTTTGAAGAGGATTTCTACTTATACAGTTGAGTTTTTTATAATGCTTCAATTAATTGTGGGGGTTTGTCTTTTAATTTAGTCTGAGTTGTATGGCATCATTTCTCACCTTTTAATCTGCCTAGTTAATGTTAAATGAGTCTGTCAGTACTCTAAATAAAAAATTTTGGTTTTGTAGACCTTGAACTGGAACTTTATTTCAGAGGAGCTTCTTACTTCTGAGAGGTAATGTAAGTTAGTGTCATATCTTAATACTTTTGAGGTAAGAAATTATTCATATCTTCCAAATGGAAAAGATAAAAACAGGAATATAAATGCTTATTAATAGTATAGCACAGTTATTGTTACTGTAGAATTCACATTTTGTAAAATGTATCAGTAGTATGTAATACCCTGTTTTCAAATTAGAAGATGTAAGTATTTGTGCAAAAAATAAGGACTCTGTAATGCCAGTTCAGTGTTGTATTTTTTTCCCCACCAAGTCACTTTATTTCTTTCTGTGCCACCAATACTTGGATAACCTGTGAGAAGACCTAAGGTTTCAGTAGTCAGAAGAAAATCCAGGTAAAGGCTGGATAGTTCAGTCCACAGTGACAATGCACTGCCCATGTTGCAGCATTTAGAACCTTTGTTTGCTCTGCTGCTATTCCCAGTTAGGTGTCAAGGACTTGGTTGTGATGGCCATATGCTATTTACAGACATTGAGTGTTCATAGAATGATAGAATGGCATGGGTTGGAAGGGACCCCAAGAATCATAGAGCTCCAACTCCCCTGCCACAGGCAGAGCCACCAACCTCAGGCCTGGATCTACACAAGGTTGCCCAGGGCCCCATTCAACCTGGCCTTGGACCCCTCCAGGGATGGGGCATCCTCCACCTCTCTGGGCAGCCTGTTCCAGCACCTCACCACTCTTTCTGTAAAAAACTTCCCCCTAATATCTAATCTAAACCTTCCCTCCTTTAGCTTCAATCCATTCCCCTTGTCCTGCCATTGTCTACCCTTTTAAAAAGTTGTTTCCCCTCCTGTTTGTATGCTCCCTTCAGGTACTGGAAGGCTGCAGTGAGGTTCCCCCACAGCCTTCTCTTCTCCAGGCTGAACAAGCCCAGCTCCCTCAGCCTCTCTTTGTAGGGCAGGTGCTCCAGCCCTCTAACCATCTTTGTGGCCCTCCTCTGAACCCTCTCCAACAGTTCCACATCTTTCTTGTATTGGGGGCCCCAGATCTGGACACAGTACTCCAGATGGGGCCTCACGAGGGCAGAGTAGAGAGGGACAATCACCTCCCTGTCCCTGCTGGCCACCCCTCTTCTAATGGAGCCCAGGATACCATTGGCCTTGCGAGCTGCAAGAGCACACTGCTGGCTCATATTACTAATGCTGGCTCATTCACCAAGCTGAGGTTTGCTGTATCTCCACTCAGCCTTTCCTACAGGTCTTCTTAAATTCTTTAGTTCCACTTCTGTACAATTTCCCAAACTTCCTTAGATTAAGTAGAAAGCAGTCATGATGATGGTATTAGGGCCCTAATGCATCTCAGGGTACTTAATTCTTTACCTTCACTCATTGCCTTTGTCAAACTAGCAAAACCAGATCAACATAGCATGTATATCTGCAAAGATAATTGACCTTTGTAAAGCTGCAGTGAAATCACTGGGACTCTGCAGGAACTCATGATTCTGCTTTTGGATCCTGATACAAGGTTGAATTCTGAAAGTGCATAGATGTACCCATCAGTTAAGGCAGTGCAAGTTGCAAGGGTTTTCTTGCATATAAGTGAAATTTGAAAGCACTCAGAATACTGAACTGTTATGATGAATGAGGAGATTAAATTCTTGTTAAGTAACAGGGAAAACTTCCAAATAGAGAATGGAGAAGTATCTACTGGAAGCAGTTCAAAAAATATGAGTGTGTTTTCTAGGCAATCCTCAAATTACTCTGAATTTACTGGAGTATTTCAGTAAAATAGGGTTTTCAGAAGTGAGGTTGGTGCTCTATTATGTCTGCAGAAGTGCAGGAGGATTGCTATAAAAATGAAAGAGATTTTTCTCAGCTTGCCTTCAAAGAATCCCCACTAATTGTTATTTCTGACTGGTAGGAAGCTGTCAGAAGAAAGAAGGGAGATACTTCCTATGTTTTGTGTGCTTTGTGTTAAGCTAGTTCAGGGAGCAGTATAGATAATTTTCTTGGCATGATGCTAACTTGATCACATGCCCTGGACTCCTACGAAAGAAATACCCAGTCTTGGGGGAGCCTGGGTTCCTCTCTGTGCTAATGCTGAGAACTCCAAAAACTGACTTTGCGTGCTGTAAGTCTATGATGAGGCTGTGAAACTGTGAAACAATGTCACAAGGGAGTATCTGTTCACTTAAAGCACTTAAAAACAGACTTGGCTGCCTGTCGTGAACTGGCAGGGAGAGAACTGCACGTCTTCACAGTTGCTTCTTCCTCTGATTTCTATTTCCAGGACTCTAGTGAGCTAAAAGTGCGTAATTTTAACTTGGTGGTCATAGCAAAGCAGAGAATGCCTGATGGTTATATATTTGTGATGAACCTGCCTGTGGTTGCAACAAATGTGGCACATTGCGGTATTTTCTTGCATTTATCGGTATTTGCATATTTTCCAGTGAGAAGACCTTTATTATTTAAGATGTTATTATCATGAGTGCTAGTGGGTTTCTGGTTAGTAAATGCAACCGTGTACTTCATGTAAATTAAGTATGCCACTATGCATTTGAAAAATCTTCATAAACATTCTCAAAGGAATACTTGGAATGCACACATAGTAAATGGGCTCTTTCACTTGTATTTTACTATAAGTGCAGGTATGATAGCAGTTGGAATGTGGAGAGGATGTTAATCCATGAAGATACATTGTATTTATGAAGTTATTTCTCTAAAACTTTGAGACAATATGAGATGATTTAGACTTACTCTTATTTACAGTCACAGTAGAAATAATCTTTTGAGGTAATGAAGATAAGTACAGAAACCTTAAAAACAAACAGAGTAGTAATAAATAAAATTAGATGTTGCATACCTGTCTTGTGTGATGGTGCACCCACAGGAGTCACACACACACACAGAGAAGGCCTACAGTAAGGGGTTTCTTTCTTTGTGTTTGTAAAAGCTGTCTACAAATGCTTTCAGTTCAAAGCTTCTCTGAAAAATAAAGCCCGTGGTTATTGACAGAAAATCCTGAAGTACATTCTCTGGAGACACAATCACCCTTTGACTGTACTTTTTTAAATAAAGGCAACTGGAATTTACATAACTTGTAGATTTAATGCATTTTAGAAACAGTTGTGAAACAATTACCTGATTTTCTTTTTCTTGGTTTTTTTTTAATAGAATATGAGAAGTGGAGGAACTGCAGTTGATGTACATACTGTAATATTAAATCAAAATTAGTGTTGGCACTGAGAGGCTGAATATCCTTGCTTGTTATGGCAACATCATATGTAAGGAATGTCTGAGAGTCTGTTATGAAACTGTTGCCGAGCAGACCGGAACATGGAAACACAACTAGATCCCATGAAGGATGACTTACCCTTAATGGCCAACACTAGCTACATGCTTGTTAAGCACTATATATTGGACTTGGATGTGGATTTTCAAAGTAAAGTCATTGAAGGCATCATAGTTTTATTCCTTGAGCCTGGGAGCTGGTACAGGAAAACCAGCAGCACTGGCAGAGGTGGCTGCCAGTCACAGTGTGATGAAACCTGTAAAACGAGGGCACCTGAACCCTGCCACATTCCTGTGACAAATGCAGCGGCCTGTTCATCTGAAACGGAGTATGGTGATTTTGCTGTCTGTGGTAAAGGTGACGAAGATACTTCTGATAAAAATGGTAACCATAGCAACGAGGAACAGGCTTCTGGGATTTCTAGTTCAAAGGACTGCTGTGACATAGGGAATGATGGGAACAAGGATTTTCTGCTGGTATTGGACTGCTGTGATTTAACTGTGCTAAAGGTTGAGGAGGTAGATGTTGCTGCTGTGTCAGGCATTGAAAAATTTATGAGGTCTGACAAGCTAACTGATGTTCCAAAGGAACAGGAGAGTCTCAGGAATCTGATTGTGCATGAACTTGTGACTTTACCTGCGGATTGCTGGGAGGAACAGTTACACTATTTTACTCGCTGCAGCCAGGCACCTGGCTGTGGAGAGCTTCTGTTTACTACTGGCACTTGGAGCTTGGAGATATGGAAATCAGGAATTCAGACCCCAGCAGACTTTCCTCATGCAATAAGAATATGGTACAAAACCAAACCGGAGGGAAGCTCTGTTACATGGACTACAGACCAGAGTGGCAGGTACGTAACTATTAGCTGAAAGCTTTGCACATGTTAATTTTAAACATAGGTGCAGGAACACAGAATTGTATAATGCTGTGAAGATGATGAGTGCTCTCTCACTCTGTTATAATTTCATCCTTGGTTTGAATCCTGTTGCTGTCCTGTAGGAGAACAAACTCTCTGCTCAAGAAACCCCAGTGGACTTGCAGACTTGAGGCCTAAGTGATTGCATTTGCTCATTCGGAGTGGGAGTAATAATTGTGCATCGGTGTAAGTGTGCCAGGAACAGGGAATTACCACGTGGTGGAAGAGAAAATATGTGTGACAGGTTTTGTTCACTTCAGTACTTTGTGTTCTTTTTCCTTCCTGGCTTATACAACTGATCACACAGTATCAAGATCAGCCTACATAATACTTAATAGAATTGCTTCACAACTAGTCTTTTATCAATATTGTAATAAGTTTAGAGATGCAGTCTTTTCCTGTTTAGTCTCTCATAATCAACTATTAACATCTTCTATTATGTAAAGTACATGATAGCAAATGGACTGCAAACTGAAATGGCAAGGAGAAGGGACATTTTATCTAGCTTTTTTGAAAGTACAGAAATCTTCAAGATAAGCTCTGTGTAGTAGGGAAGCAGCAATCCAATCTTGACTTTCACAACTGTAATTGTTTAATTTTCAGAGCTGGATTTTAATGCCTGCTAGTTCGTTATGATACCTGAAAAACAGAAACAAAGTTGGAAGATGAGAAAGAAATTTGGTCTAGTTCAATACTTTGTTGTAATTCTCAAGCTAGAGATACATGGTTACCTCTCATGTGAGTTCTGCTAATAGAAATGAGGCCTTTTAATTGTGCATCTGCTAGTTAGGTACTTCTACTGCTAAGCTATGAGAAACATCTAGTCCAGGAATGTCTGGTTAACGTTCAATACCTCTTCCCCTTCCCTCTCCCTTTCTCACTCCCCAAGGAGTTGTTTTTGGTATGAGTTTAGGAAACTTAACTCAACATAGTATCTGCAGTTATGAACAGTCTGAATTTTGACTGCATGCAAAGGTAGGGTGGTTGCCTGTGATCATGCAATGTGTGTGGACCTGTATACCTGCCTCTTACGAAAGTCTTTGAGACAAATGTTAGCAACATCCATGCTTTAGGACTCCTCCTCTGTGTGTTCTCTGTGTCTGGTGAGCATTCAGAGGTTACTTTTAAGTATCTAAATCACTGATGTCTTTCAGTTCTGACTCCTTTTCCTGCAAAGCAGTGTTCTTACTTTGGAGACGTTTCATGGCAGCTGTACACGAACACATGGAATTTTGTGAATCACTAATGAAGCAGGAGAAGATGGCTTGATGTGGGCCAGGCTGTCTGATGGTAGCAAATCATCTCAAGTCGATTCATTTCCTGTCTTCTGTAGAGTATTCCAGAAAATGCTGCCTGTCAGGAAATAAGTTTTCTATCACAGTCATTACAGTCTTTCTCGCTAAGTTTTTGAGATCAAATTATTTGTGTGATGAATCTATAAATACAGCAGCAACGCTGGTTGGTCAAAATGCTGTCATGTTTTTTTCCTTCACTTTCCAAAAATAAAGCCTGTTTAGAGTGTATGGGAAAAATACCATTACATTATATTCTGAGAGGGGAATTCTTTAAATTGTTCCGAATTATGCAGATGGTGATTTTTCATTACTGTGTCAAATCCTTTCCCAGAGGAGCCTTGAATCTCTAGTTCTAGCCCTGATGAAAAGTGAAGCAGATAACAAAGTGCCAGCATTGTGTGGCCACCTCTATTATGTCTCCTCTGACTTAACACTAGTATGATGTTTTGAAATTTAACATGTGCACTATTTTATAAAGACTTCTATTTTATTTGATTTAAACAATGCTGCATTGCAGTACACAAAAGAATCCGTTTAAACAAAGCTTTGTGGTATGAGTTTAGGCAAGTTGAGATATGTGTATGCACACCTGATGTCGGCACAGCAGGGCACACCTCTGTTTTCAGCAGAGGAACTGAACATGCAGGAGTTATGCATTTCCCTGTTTTGGATTTTGACACTAGAAAATAGATTAGTGATAGGTTTTCTTTAGCCTTAGTGTTTTGCAGTAACATGATTTCTGGGTCCTTTATGCAGAGGTAGTAAAAATGGGGCAAAATAGGAATTGAGTATGTAGGTGAGTACATGTGGGTATG
>VZTU01012256.1:11668-23019 GCA_013400835.1 Zapornia atra
GACATGTGGGTATGCACATATATATACCTACCTGTATAAATATACTCATTAATTAGTATAAATATACTAACTCCCAAAAGTTATACTTACAAAGACTATCTCAGTTCTTAAAATTGGCATGTAACTTTGTAACAGAGATCAATAATTACTAAAATATGAAAAAGTAAGTGTTGTTTATAATGTGTGTAATGTATTTCTCAGGGACAAAGAACAGTTCTGTTTCAAGGTTCTTCAGTTGTTCCCCAGCACACTATGGCGCTGGGGTTTCAAACTAAGAAAGTAGTGTTGCAATTTGAACAAATTATACTTTTGTTTGAAGTACTTTTGCTAATAATAAGTATTACAAAATGATTTTAGACACTGCAAAAAACACTTTGTGGAGGGAATAATGTGTGCAAAACATCTTTTATTTACTGGTAATGAGAAAGTTCTTGCAGCCTATCAAGGCATTAAGTAGTTTTGCTAAACTCTCAGGAGTATGTAGCAGTATTGAATTGACTACTAGTATATTTTGAATTAAATGCTCTGACAGGATAATTTTTTAAAGCTTTATTATTTGTTAAAATGTCCTGGGATCCCATTTCTTTATTGTTTAATAAAAGGATTAAACACATTTGAGTTAAAATTAAAGAAGTAATTTTCCTAGCAGACAGCTTTTTAAATTCACCTCTGATAGGAGATTCCTCACACCTTTTTTCTGCTTTACTTATTGCCACTTCTAGTGCTGTTGTAAATTAGTGGCTTTGTTGGTTTTAGTGAAGAACTAAATGGAATGGAACTAATTTTCTCATTGTGGGATTAGGAGTGAAAGAGTATTTTTGATACCAAGGACATCAGTGAAAGACATTCCATGACACTGAAACCTTTCAGCACTGGTTCCTAATCCTGTAGGCTGCCTGTGCATTATTTACCTTGGTGTATATGAATAGGTACATCCATCAGTCAGGCACATGCATTTGTTTTTTCAGGTTGAGCTCTAGATACTGTATATATAGAAAAGTTCTGGGAAGGGGATAGGTTGAATTACTTTAGAGTGTATGATTTTCATTAGAATGCTATAGAAAAGGTATATTTTTAACAGTTATTAAAGGATGATTGAGCAGTTTTAATGAAACATCCTAGAAAGACCTTGTGCTAACTTCCCAAACTGGGAAATGTTGGGAAATGTGAAACAATCACGTGAAAAAAAAAATGATCATATGTGGCTATTTATGTTACCAACTTTAATGTCTTTTACAAAATGTTTTGTACCTGTCTATCTGTATGATACCTTATTATTAGATTAAAATGTCAGTGTGTTTTTAAAGAATTCAATAAATATTTTTGGTTTTATGAAAGCTGTGCAGGTGAATACAGCAAGCATAAATATACAGTTTGGTAGGAGTGCTAATTCTAGCTTATGCTTTGTAATTAAATGATTGCAGGTTTCTGAAGCACCTGAGGCAGTACCTAATGTATCAATAAAACAGACCTTGGTTTCCTGTTTAAATAATTTGTTGTTACTGATCCTGCTGAATAGGAGAAGAGTTCAGTCAGACTTACTGTGTTGTGTTTTATGGACCTGTGTTAGGAGTTCATGTCAGGCTGGATCCCACTGGCATGGAGGCTAACACTGTTTTGTCTGCAGATTAAAAAAAGGAATGATTTTACCTCTTTCGAAACTGTTTCAAGGCTGCCTCTCCTTAAGACACACGTTTTGAAATGCGAGAGTCATGTTCAAAGAGAGCAGTTGTAGGCATTCAGATGCATGGGTGCCAAGAGCTATTAATAAATTTTTATACTTCTGAATATAATCTCTTCAAAGTCATACCTTTCTATGGCAGATCAGTCAGACTGTGTTATGTAGTGTGTTGCATCCAGCAAGTAATAAATAAAACCTGTATAAAAGAACACATAGGAACATCGACATTTTTCTTTTTTTACTATTTCAACATTGAACTCATAGTTGATACTCCATTCTGAATGAGGTTGAAATTTTTATGAATATTCCAAACTTGATATTTTTAAGAAATATTCAGCAACTTTGTAAACATATATCTAGAATTTTCAGCTAGAGCTTGAAGTTGGAAGTGAATTCTTGAGCAGTGACCTCTAATTTCCAGGATGTTAGGCATAGAAATCCATGTTTATGAACTTTCCATATATGGAAAAATAAACTAGTAAAATATATTGTGTACTTGTAAGCACCATGTTTCTAGGGTCAGTCACAACAACATTTACTAAAAATCAAGAAGTGGGGTTTAATACCTGTTAGTATATGTGATTTCCTTAAGTTTCAGGATAGTTTGCAACAGTTATGAAATGGCTTCATCTGGAGACTGCTGGAGAAGCAAAATGTCACCATTTTGCATGTGGAAGGATTGCTTTCCAATCATAAGTCTTCAAAGTTTTGATTTAGAATTGTTTAAGTCTGTGATTTTTTTATGTCCCACAGAGATCAACTGACCACCTAAAGGTTGCAAAATTGTTCGATGTGTCCTTAGTGATTGGTATTTAAGAGTGAAGGATTGCATTTGACTGTGGTGAGCTAGGAGTTTGCAGTGAGTAATATCTAGGTGTTGGCTACCAGTCATTCCGTGTTCATGTACCTGGGCATTTTATGTCATACTTGGAGCATTTGTGGTAGGCCTGCAAAGAAAAGAGGGTAATCTAGTGATTCCCAGGCCGGTTCACAAAGTTTCTTCTTGCTTCATCTGAAGTCTTTCTGATTACCCACGAAGTTCAGCGTAATGCTTTGTGTTTGTATTTTCTGTCTCCAAAGTGTATTAACTATATAAAGTCAAGCACAGAGCTATTTTGTATTAAAGGGGGAAGGAGGAAGAACCAAGAAGGAATGAGGAAGACGCCTACCAAAACATACTCGCAGAAAGAAACACTCGACCTCTATAAACCTGGATGTTGGTTCCCTCCACCACTGGCATGATGACCTAGATGTGTGTACAGATGTGTGATAAGGCATATTATGGAGCTAATCTATGTGAAAATAAGCATGGAGGGAAAGGGAATGCCTTATGGGAGTTGTTTGGAATATGCTACTGAGGTTAGTGTGGAAGGTAGAGTTACAGGTAATGCAGGTTTGTGCCAATGTAACTATAGCCTTTATGGAGTCTGAGGCATCCATTGAATTTCCATAATATATTTGATATTTTCAAAGCAGTCTTTTTCCAGGGTAGATATTGGAAAAATGAGTCAGATTTTCATAGTTTCATACTGCAAATTAGAAAATGTGATGAAAATAGGTGTTTCTCAGTGTCATGAGTTAGCATCGTGCTGTGCTCTTGTGCTGGAAATGCAGGAAAGGAATGGGCAAGGCTTGGGAGAATAAGATGCTCCAGAGTTCAGGCAAGTCACAGGCTAAATCCTAAGTAGTTGCAATCAGCTGTGCAGAATTCTCTCCTGTTATTTTGTGTGATTTTGTTCCCAGTGATGAATATTTATAATTGAATAATTAATGAAGCAGTCTGAGGTTTGTTGGATTACTCATGTCTGACGCAGTGATTTCTCAGGAAGAACAAATGGTATCAGGAATAGAATGGAAAAGTAAAATAAAAATAAACCAAAAAAACCTAGGCAGACCTTGAGTAGAAAATGAACTGACTTGATATTTCTGGAATATGGATGGCAACAAGCAAGTATTTCTACGAAATTTAAAATAGCTCTTCTGTATTAGTTGTACCAACTAAAAAGTAAGACTGTGAGAAACAAGGTCTTTTTCAGTGTACTTAGTACTTTTTTAGAGTTATAACAAGTTTTCTGGCCTGGCAGGATGTGTGGTACTGAGATGTAAGTTGGGTAGGTGGATGCCTAGGGGCCGGGACAGTGCTGGGCACTCAGAGGCAGTGCATGCCAGCAGAGTACAAGAGGCAAAGCTGAGGAGGCTAAGAATGATGTAATCTAATAAAAGTACTATTATCTGTATAAACAATAAAAGTCTAAGAGTTTTAATTTTAAAATCTAAAAATGAAGTAAAACCACAGAAGACTTAAGAGCCAGTGATACGGAGAATGAAGAGTCAAACAAGCACTTGAGTGTTGAGCACTGGAACCCACTGCCTGGAGTGGTTGTGGGGTCTCCTCTGGAGACATTCAAAACCTGCCTGGACGCATTCCTGTGTGACCTACTCTTGGTGAACCTACTCTGGCAGGGGAATATGATTAGATGATCTTTCAAGGTCCCTTTCAACTCCTACCATTCTGTGATTCTGTGTTTGTCAAGTGGCCAGCCAAGAAATAAAAGCAACCTTTGATTTCAAAAAAGAGCTGAGAAAGTCCAGCTGTATCACAGCTCATGTCCAAAGGAAAACTGTCTTCTGTCTTTAAAGATGGAGGCTTAACAGGGGTTGGAATTTTTTGCTCACAGCTGTGGTTAGTGAATCTCTATTTTTTTTCTGCCAGTGGTCAGTTACTTCCAGTCATTGCTGCCGTTTAAACAGAAGCTATGGGTATGAATTTAAATTTTGTTTAAACAGAGTCAGGCGGTACTTCCTAAGGTGTTATAGAAGTAGTATTAAAAGATGTACAGGGAATGGAATACCTAAGGAATTGGTCAGATACGTGACTTTAAATTTAGGAAACTATCATAGTAACACTGAACAAGCTGATAAGTGTATTCTAATTCAACAAGAATACAGGTCAGAGGAAAGTAAATTGATTTACTTTGGTTGAATAAAGTATGCCCTGTCTTAACTTTATTATCCTTACTTCCCAGTGGTGGCTGTACCAAAAGATAAAACTTTTGAGCAGGAGATTGTGCATGTAACTATGTTTAGAAGAAGTGGGGTTGATATACCTGATGTGGACCACAAATTAGTGAGAAAAAGTAAAAAATAATTACAGTATCAGCTTAGAAATACAGCTATCCAGCCATTTGTTAGAATACCAGCACCAGAGAAACTGGAAGCCTGTGGAATCTCATTCATCTCATAAACATTCAGTATTTTTAAATTGGAGAATGGTTTGAAAAGGTGTGGGTAGTTATTGACTACTTGTAGTTGCAGGAGGTTGCTACCTTACATCCTTACATGGAGACAACCTTTGCAGAAATAGGGAATGTTTTTTTTCAAATACAGGAAAGGGACGGTTGGCTGAGACGAGCATTTTCCTTGAGAAAGCTTCAAACAGGTACTAAACAAAGCAGGTTGGCATGTCTAAGCCTTAGGACATGATTCATGTGTTTGATGGTAGGTATCTCAAGCAAGGCCTGCAGATTCCTGTTTGAAGAACAGAGTATCAACCGAACATTTATTATTAGCTTTAAGGTAGTAGCTTAATATGTTATTATAATTTTTGTTTTTACATGGGAGAGGGAGATCTGCCAAGAGCTGGTTTGAACGGGTTTTGTTATGTTATGAAACTATATGGAATACTGATGAGTTAGGATTGCATGAATCGAGTTTTCTCAGAATCTTTGGCTCTGGGAGATTACTGAACTACAGACAGCCCCAAGACTCTTGGAGCAAAACTAGACTATACCACAGCTGGTGTTTGATTTCTCCAGTAGTCTTGATTGTTGAACACTGATAATCACTAGTCATAAATTTGGCCAGATGACTGACCAGAGATGTATTTTCTGCTTTCTGAGTCTTTGTTTTTCCAGTGTAACAAGAAATCAGACAAATAGACTGAGATCTCTGCTTATCTTACTTCTGTTGTGTTCAGTTTCCTTATCTTTTCCAGCTTACGGTGGCAAAGATTTTGGCTTGCATAAACAAAAAATATTTAAGTAGATGTTTTGAATGCTACAAGACCATTTGAAGTGAACAAAGACAGATAGGGAAGACTGTTGGAAAAGGGAAAAGAACTGTGAAGTTTCTTGGTAGTAATGGTAAATAGTCAGATTTTGTGTCAATTGACAAAAGCAGTCTAAAAGTAATTTTTGGTCTTTTCTGTTCTTTGATATACTTTGGTTAGACAGTAACATTTCTTTTTCTGGATCAGGTGAAAAGTCTCATCCATTTCAGGATAAGAATAACATTTCCGGTCTCTCATGTGGTGGAATTGTGCTGCTTGAAGTCATCAGCTGTGGTGGTGTCCTAAAGTAACACTGCACTGTTACCAGTGCTGTAAAAAGAAATTACTACTGCAGATGAAGTATAAAAAGTAGCAAAGTAAAACATGCTTTGCTTTACTTTACTTGGTTTCATGGGAAGCAAAAACTCCATGGGGGTATGTTTTGGGGTGAGCACAAAATTAGCTTAAAAATTCCAGTGCAAGTAGAAAAGGTGAAGAAAAAAAATTCTGTGCTCACCTTATACATGCTCTGCTCTAAAGCAGAACAGGAGATGTTAGTTGACATCCTCATTGATGGCATGCAGTCAGTCAAACTGCCAGGTGATTTTGCTATGAATGTATGTATCTAATTAAAAGTGGATGTAACTGCTGCTCTGATAGTTTCAAAATTTAAAACTCACTAGTTTTCTTATCAGATTTTGACCTATTTGAACACATCACAGAATCATGGACTGGTTTGGGTTGGAAGGGACTTTAGAGCTCATCCAGGTCCAACACCCCTGCCATGGGCAGGGACAGCCTCCACTAGCCCAAGTTGCCCAAAGCCCCATCCAACCTGGCCTTGAACACTGCCAGGAAGTGGGCAGCCACAGCTTCTCTGGGCAGCCTGTGCCAGGGCCTCACTGCCCTCAACAGGGAAGAATTTTTTTCTTAATCTAAATATACCCTCTTTCAGTTTAAAGCCATTGTCCCATGGCCTATCACTCCATGCCCTTGAAAGCAGTTCCTCTACAGCTTTCCTGTAGGCCCCCTTTCAGAACCAGAAGGCCACTGTAAGGTTTCTTCTGAGTCTTCTCTTCTACAGGCTGAACAATCCTAACTCTCAGCCTGGGTTAGGTTGGAGCACCTAGGAAAGGTGCTCCAACCCTCTGACCATTTTTGTGTCCCTCCTCTGGATTTGCTCCAGCAGCTCCACATCTTTCTTGTAGTGGATGCCATACTCCAGGTGGGGCCTCACCAGAGCAGAGTTGAGGGACAGAATCCCGTCCCTTGACCTGCTGCTCACACTACTTTTGATGCAGCCCATGACATGGTTGGCTTTCTGGGCTGCAAGATCATTGTTGGCTCATTTGAGCTTTACGTCTATCAGCACTCATCTTGGCTTGAAATTATGAATTTAGTTAAGGATACCTGGACAAAAATGGCATTAAAATCTGGAGGAGTGGAAAGGAGTGTTAGTTTTGAAGAAAATATTATCTACTTGACCGGTCTTGGTCCACCTTTCTAACTCCCTTTCTACTTCAGCCTTAATTCTAGAGGCTTGTGACCTGCTTGCATATGTATTTTAGCATTTAAATGTTTTAGGAAAAAAGTTGTTTATGTGATATGTATTATTTCTCATTATGAGAAGCTTCCTAGTCCAGTGAGAAAGCTATTGGCTGGGGAGGCCTGAAGCTAAGCCTGTAGGCGCAGCTTGAACACTAGCAGTAAGCAGATCTGTTCACTGTGCTTCATATTCCCCATATCTAAATGGTGTTATTTGTAAAACACTGTATAGTCTGCAGGTAAAAAGTGCTTTCTGAGGGTGAGAGAACATTAATGATCTCAGTAGTGTCTGTTCTGCGCTGTGTTTGACAGAACGCTGCAGCATCCTGCTTAGTGCCATTCTGCCAGCCTGTTTTCTCAGCCAGTGTGGCATTTCCCTCTAAAATGTCTTCAGGATATGAAAATCCCCTCTATTTCTCTTAAAACTGGGCTGTACCAATGGCACCCTGCAAAACACCCTTCACAAGTGCATGGTAAATAATTGGTGAAATATGTATATCAGCAATCATTAACTCCACCATTCCTGTAAACTCTACTGGAATCTCTTACTATAACCCTGCCTGTACTGATGAAGTTTTCGTGACAGAAGAACCATCCTTTCCTCCCCATGCCCTCCTTGCACACAAACGTTTTAAGGCAAATAATATGCCCAGTTACTCTTTGCTAGCACTGTAAGGATGAGGCAGAACTTCCTAGGAGGTAAAAAAGCAAGTTTTGAACTCACTGCTGTGCACTGTTCCTTTTTCTGGAATAAAACACGAATCACAGTTGGTTACAGATTCAGTTTTAGGAGATTAATTCCAAATAAATTAAAGCTAGTTAAAGATTTGTGCTGATTACTGGTCTTTTACATTTAGCTGTGCACTGTGTTTTACTGGGTAAAAAAGATAGCCAGTTGACTTTCTTGCCACTGCAGTTATCTGTTGAGCCTCAGTGGGTATCTGTGCCCTGCTCTGTTCGCTCTGATGCATGGCAGGGGGAGCCAGATTATTTTCTATTTCTGTTTGTGTGCATTAACAATAGGTCTACTTAAATGGCAGTCTCCCTCCCTGTTTTGCTGAAATATCAGCTGACCTGCATTAGTTAAGCCACAGTAAGTTGATTGTGCCACGGACAGCTCTGGATCCAATAGCACTGTCTGTGCTATTTTGACAAGAGAGCAAAAATAAGCTTCAGAATATCAGCATCTCTGAGTTCTTTCCTTCTGTGTGGTTTAGAGTTAGCTTTAGGCAAGGAATAATTTGAATAGAGGAGCTGTTTGGAGTGGAGTAAACAAGGTGCTCAGATCTGAGCTACTGCAAAGTAGGGTTTGCCCTAACAACTTGTCTCTTACTTTCTAAAGCGTTCTGATGATTTTTAAACTCAAGTTATGACAGACATGGATCGGAATATATCTAGCCACAATACTTACAAAATGTGTTGTGCTCTCAGAATACTGGCTTTAAGTATCATACATAGGTTTTTAAAAAAATCAGTTCAGTTCAGGATGTTTTCAAGTTTTTCACTCTTTAGCTGGAGAAACCTACTAACTGTGGCTTGTTAATATAATTTTTATTTGAAAACTTAGGGGTTTTAAGATATGAGGTAGTGTTATGCAAATACTGGGAATTAAGATGAGACTACAAAAGGCAACAGAAGAAGTAAAACAGGAATTAGGACATCTGTGCGACAGCAGTGACAAGCTATAAGGAGATAATGAAAGGCCTTGTTACCTTCCGAGCTGTGGTTAAGATGCTAGTGAGAATTTGGCCATCATGGAACTGGGAAGACACAGTAGAGGAAGATTGGCTGCCTAGGAGAAAGTTAGAGAAACTGCAAAAAGAGCAATACTTCAAGAAAGTTTACAGTCTGAAAAGCTAGAAGGTGTCTGAGATTGATAGGGAAGAAATGCTTTCTTTTCATTATATGCTGTAAGGGTTGAAATTCTGAAATGCAGGTGAGCTAGCATGCATTACCTTGCTACAACAAGAAGGGTAAAAATGTCAAGGTTAATTGAGACTTAGCCTAAGAAAGGCTCAAATCTAGATCTACTGCTCAGAGTTTGGATGAGCCTCCAGGTTTATGGAGAGATGGGATTAATGATAATGAAAGCACTACTGTCATGACAGTAGGGAGGTGTCACAGGTGTTGGTGAAGCCCTCCAATGGCATCTTCAGAAGATAGTCAGAAGTCTTCTTTCGCCTTACGGGTTCAGCTAAGAGCTATTGCATGAGGCTGGAAGACTCTGGCAGAAGCAGGAGAGGGGAAAGACTAGAGTTACTCCTTTCTGATTTATGTAAAAATTACTTAAATATCTTAGATTGCACTTCGATTGGTTTGTGTCACACCAGTTTGAAATCTACATCACTGAGGTTAAGAAGAAGTCTCAGTAAAACATAGATTTGATTTTTGACAGAAAATTCAGTTTTTCTTATTGTAACCTGAATTTCTTTTACCTTCCATCCAGGCCATGTGTGTATACGATGGGATCGCCAATAAACAACAGAGCCCTTTTCCCATGCCAAGAACCACCCGTTGCCTTGTCAACATGGCAAGCCTCAGTCCGAACAGCTGCAGGCTTTGTTGTGTTAATGAGTGGTGAAAACTCAGCAGAACCAGTCCAGCTTCGAGAAGGTGAAATATATTTTCTACAGCAAATTATTTTTTCAGTAATTTTATAGTTAGAAATACAGCTTAAGAAATACAGGGGTTTTGAAAGAAGGAAGTTCCTAACCTTGAAAACACATGTCTGCCTGTAATCTCCATATCATTCTGTGGAAGCGTTACCTGCTAGGGACCTCACAATAACTTAGTAACAATTCAAGGCACCTACATTTCATTGTGTTACTTCTACTTATGTTTTGCTGTGGTTTTATTCCTGTTCCTTTTTCCAAACCTAGGCATCACTTGTCATGAATTCGCTTTATTTTAACCACTCTGCAGTGGAACGTTTCCTAGATGAAGTGCTTTATCTGGCTGTTGACAACTTCAGGTCTTGGTAGATAATTAACTTTCAGTTTTAGCTCTTCAGGCCAAATGTAGCTGAGCATATCAGTGATTAGGAGTCATTCTGTCATATCTGTTTCCTGAAATACATGGAATTGATGAAGACTATCAGGTCAGTGTCCTGAAAATCTGGTCTCTGGGGGCTTTTTTTTGTGGCATTGGTAGGTCATATTTTGTGCATCAGTAAGCAAGCAAGCATTTTTCTTCTGTGTGGTTATACTTTATTGTCTAAACTTCTCCCCGCACAGAGAAAGAAGCTTTTAAGACAGTTCTACACATAGTAATTCAAAGTATGTCTTCCTCCCATTAGTTCTGAAGTAATCTGTCAACCAGGGTCAGTATTTTCTAGTGTAAGTAGTTCTGATAAAAAATAGCATTTAGGAAAAGGTTAGACTTAGGTGTTTCTGGAAAAAAATAATCTGTTCCCCTTTAAAGAAGCAAGTTTACTACTTTGACGGGGAAAAAAGAATGAAAGTTTCCTTGATTTGAAAACCGTTAACTAATCCATTTGCATAGAATTGTCTGGTTATTTTTGGCCATATATGAAGTCTGCTTCAAGTCATGTCTCTGCTTTTGAAATACATAAAACTGCCTTGATGAGCTGCTCAGCTCACTTGGACAATAATACTGTCCTGTCTCAGCATCAAGAAGGCAAGACTGCTCTTGACTTCAGACTAGGAGAACAGGTCTGCCATCATTGTTTAATTAGTTTAATCACAGACTGGTTTGCCTTGGAAGGGACCTCAAAGATCATCTAGTTCAGGCAGTATAAATTGATATAGATCAGTTAAAATTTATAGTCTCTTAGACCAATTAGCTAGTTGAAAAGGCTGTATGGTGGGGGAATTATTTCTGTATTAACATTGTTTTGTGATTCTAGTTTAGAAAGCCCAGTAAAAATGTATACTTGAATAAAGAAAAAAACTAGTTGTGGGGAAAACCATGTGTAAAATGCTGTTGATGGAGTGCTGAGAATGATATCAGGGTACCATATTGTTAATGACAGCACTCAGGCTTAGTCACCCAAAACCAGCCTTGACACCCTGTGGAGAACAGAAGGGGCTTTTGTTTAAGTCCTTGTAGTTGTTGCCG
>VZTU01012257.1:14845-27178 GCA_013400835.1 Zapornia atra
GTGACCGAGACCTCACCGGGCCGGTTTGTGGGGGAGTGCGGCTGGTTCAGCAATAGGCTGAGCTGGCTGTTAATGCCTCTCTCAGCCAGGCAGTCCTGTTGATGTCACTGCAAGCAGGCAAGCTTCTCCCACAGAGAGCAACCCTCTACTTAACACTGCTGGATTACAACAGCATCATCTTAGGAGAGCTGGGGAGCAGTGTGTGGGCTTTAGCTCCTTTGGCAAACTAGAGCTCTTCTCATTTACCTCAGGTGCTTTCCCCTCCCCCCCCCATGGATTTCCCCTTTAATAAAATACTCTGTGAGCTTTACACAGGAGGACAAGTCTGTTCTTTGCATGGTGGTGTCACTTTATTAACCCTTGTTCTCAAGGTCCCAAGCACCGACAGTCGGATTAATAACATTAGAAATGCCTTAAAAGCCCCTGAAAGCTCTTCCCCACCAGGGAGCCCCAAGTAGATGCCCCCACTAAAACTGAGGCAAGTTGAGAAGATGCTTTACCATTCTCACAGAGACGTGCAGGCTATCATTCCAGTGGGGGTGATGATGAAGGCGCCCTGGCTACGACTCTGTTTAAGGTGGGTTACTCTTCAGCTGTTGTTTCAATGTTTATAGAATCCAGCAGGTGCTCCCCAGTTGTACAGCTTTATTTTGAGCACGATTTAAGAGGATTTTTGAAGTTACAAATGAAATCCATTATGGTTACAGGTTTAATTTGATGCAAGAAAACCTGTTCAGTGGCTGTGTCTCCCAAGAGACAGGTGAAATGTGAGTAACTCATAGTTGCTGGGGAAGTTACCACCCCCGTCATGTCACTCTTAGGACAGGCACCCAAGCACTCAGTAAGGGCTGCAGCAGCTTCTGAAGGCTCTTATAAGTGCCAGGTGGTGTCAGCAACCTAAGGTCCATGGGCATCCCTCTCCCCTGGTTTTTAAATCCCCAAATTCACGCTCCATAGTCCCTGTAGGCTACCCCCATGGTTGTTGTAGAACAGTCAAGATTGGAAGGCACCTCAAAGATGATCAAGTTCCAACCCCCTGCCACGGGCAGAGGGCCACGAAGATGATGAGAGGGCTGGTGCATTAGGGGGCCTATGAAGACAGGCTGAGAGAGCTGGGGTTGTTCAGCCCGGAGAAGGCTTCAGGGAGATCTTACAGCACCTTCCAGTACCTGAAGGGGCTGGCAAGAAAGCTGGGGAAGGACTTTTTAGAAGGGCATGGAATGATAGGATGAGGGTGAATGGTTTTTAATTGGCAGGGGTTAGATTTAGGTTGGATATTAGGAAAAAAATTCTTCAATTTGAGGCACACACTCCCTGGGTTAACAGGAGCTGAGCTAGAGGAGAAGTCCTAAATGCCCAGAGATGCAGTACCAATCCCTCATCATCATCCCCACCTCCTTCCCTTGTAGCACCAATCTTGCTAGAAACCTTCTGGGCTCCGCAGCAGTTACAGATGAGAGGCCAGGTTGATGCCTACAGCTCTGCACTGATCCCAGGAGGCCAGGCCAGGCTTGAGGCTCCCTCCTCACTGCGTGGCACTGCTCTGTGGTGTTAGCAAGCAGGCACCCCATCAATAAAAAGGAAAAGAAACATTCCCCAAACACACACACACACACAAACATACACACACCATAAAATACACACACATTTGCATTTCATCATGACAGAAACATACATATCTTCAAGTCATTAAAGTGTTTTTCTTTGGGTTTCTGGGTTGGTACCAATGGATGCTAAGAGCCATGTGGTAATAATCCCCAAAGTGAGCAGGACAAGTCCAGGAAAAGTCAAGAGTTAGGGTTACACTTACATCTAAACATGATAAAATAAGTTCACAGCTTAAACATGACTGGAAGTCTGCCCTGGAATAATGCCCTTTGCTAGTGGAAGAGAGTTTGGGAGGCAAATGTTCTGCATCCTTCCAATAGAGTTGCAGCTCACCTTGGCTCACGCTTCCACAAGTCATCAGTTTTCTGCACAGGGAGGGGCTGGAGTTAAGGTTATTTGCACATTTCATCTTACTTAGTGATACAGTGTACTACTTAAGACCATTTTAATTCATTTTGCATAGAACAATGTACCAGTAGCTGCTCTTACATGACACTTTTCACCCAAGCAGCTCAAAAGTCGTTTTTTTTTTTTTTGCAGGCACCAACTGTGACTGGTTTTACAAAAATACACTTGGGGAAAGGTGGACTCATGTGTCAGTGGGCACTTGGGAGTGTGTGGTAGAGCTGAAATAGAAAACAGGTTGCCTGAATGCCAGTTCAGTAAATACTCCATCCAAGAGGTGACAGCCTCTTCCAAACTTCCCTTTTTTGTTTGAAAACAAGATTAAAAGGGAGCTGATGTTTGCATGGTATATGGGAATATTTCTTTCAAGTTGGGGTTCTACCAACATCAAGAGAGTCCTGTTAACAAAAGCATCCCTTTTTTTTGGAGTCTCTTTTAAAAATTGCCTTTAAAAAAAAAATAATATATAAGTAGTCCTTGCATGTAAACTTCATTCCTTTAGACCGCTGCGCTCCACCGCGCTACTCGCCTTTGCCCTCGTCTTTGGAGTTCCTCTGCAGGCCAGGGCTCAGTTTGTTTTGCAGGACTGCTGCCAGTTTTTTGGAGGTCTTTTTGAGGAAGGCGCTGCCGGGGTGGACGCTGCTGACGTGCAGGTACAGGTCCTCCTGCGTGGGGCCCGTGTAGCCGCAGTCCTCGCAGACGTAGAGCTTGTCCCGCCGCTGCTTGTAGGCGTACTGCTGCTGCACGCCGTGGATCTTCTTCAGGTGGGACTCCAGGGAGCAGCGCTGGGTGAAGGCCTTGTTGCACACCTCACACTTGTACGGGCGGATGCCTGCCACATCAAAAGACAGGGGTTACCCGCCTGAGCCACCCCCCTCATGACTGACCAAGGAAGTCAATATGGGGGGCAGTAAGAGACCAAATGAGATTCAACAAAAGCAAGTGTGGAGTCTGGCGTCTGGGAAGGAATAACCATTTGTATCAGTACAGGCTGGGGGATGGCCTGCTGGAGAAGAGCTCTGTGGAGAAGGACCTGGGGGTGATGACACTGAGCCAGCAGTGTGCCCTGGGGGCTAAGAGAGCCAAAGGGATCCTGGGGGGCATCAGGAGGAGTGTGGCCAGCAGGTCGAAGGAGGGGATCCTCCCCCTCTGCTCTGCCCTGGTCAGGCCCCACCTGGAGTGTTGTGTCCAGTTCTGGGCTCCCTGGGATAAAACAGACAGGGATCTCCTGGAGAGAGGCCAGAGAAGGGCTGCAGAGATGATGAAGGGCCTGGAGCATCTCCCCTGTGAGGACAGGCTGGGTGAGCTGGGGCTGTTCAGCCTGGAGAAAAGAAGACTAAGGGGGGACCTTATTAATGTCTATAAATATCTTAGGCATGGGATGCAGGGGGAAATGGCCAGCCCCTTTTCCGTGGTTTGTGGGGACAGGACAAGGGGCAATGGCTGCAAGTTGGAGCACAGGAAGTTCCACACCAACATGGGGAAGAACTTTTCCCCAGTGAGGGGGAGGGAGCCCTGGGACAGGCTGCCCAGCGGGGTGTGGAGTCTCCTTCTCTGGAGAGATTCCAGCCCCATCTGGATGCCTCTCTGTGCAATATGAGCTGGGGAGCTGCTTTGGCGGGGGTTGGACACCATGATCTCTGGAGGGCCCTTCCAACCCCTAGGATTCTGTGATTCTATTCTACAATTCTAAGGAACCAGCTAAGAGCAAGGCTCTGGCGTATCAGCTATTGGGCAGACACCAAACAGCTACTACCCCCAGGAACTACCTGTCTAAATAAACCATTCTTACTCCCAGACTACAACTTCTAGCAACAGGCTGACAGAAATGTTTTGAGGTGATGCAGGCAGAGGCTGAGGAGAACAGGCTCCCATCAGCGCTGTGGTCCTCCAGAAGAGCCATTACCACTGACCCTTGTGAAACAGACTCCTATAGATTCCTGACTTTTGGAAGCCCTGTGATTAGGTAAAACTAGCAGTTTCAGCTAACCTTTCTTTCTGGCTTTTATAGTGCAGGAAATCTCCTATCTCAGTAAGGTGTTAGTTTTTCTCTTTGCCTGAGCAGAGCTAAACGAGGCCTCGAGGCAACAGCAGCCCAAGGTGAGCGTGCAGCCATCACAGTCCTTCAAACAAGTGAGGGTTTCTGTAGAATACAGACCTGAGATTACAAGCTCAAGGTCTGGAAGAGAAGTGCTTGAAGATGAACAAAATAAGGGTGCATGTCTCGGGAGAAGGGAGAAGGGCTTGTGATTTGGATGCCTGAGCAGTTTCGTTCAGTACAGGCAACCAACACTATGAAAGCACTGAGCAGGATGGTTTTTTGCCACCAATCCACCCTGATTTAACAACCACCACCCCCCAGTACTTCAGTGACGAGGAGCTGAGTGTTGAAAAAAACCTAAACCAGGCGTGATTTTACTTGCTGGGCTAGCTCAGTAAGTTAAAGCAAAAACCAGCCTTAAAACTGATGCAAGGACTTAACTAAACCCTTCTCTTTTCCTAACAAAACACAAGTGTGTGGAAGATCAAACCTATGGTGGGTAATAGCCAGGCAAAACAGGGCAAACACACTTGTCCACACAGATGGTTGTAACTTTGCAAGTGGCTCGTGTTTTAAGTTCACTGCTCAGCTGCTGACCTTCCTACCAGAAATCCAAACAGCTCAGAAGTCCTAATAAGCAACAACTTGACTGGGTTTTTGCAAGTCTTGTGAAAGGAGGGTATCCCCATGCACCAGCTTCAACGATCAACAGGAAAGTTCCCTGACACCTGCTGCTGTGAGACTGCCTCATTTAGTGATGTTAAACTGTGACTGGAGGGAAACTCCATGTCTTTGTTAGAATTCACATGCAAAAATGTTCTCTTTTACCCAGAGTTATTTTGGGTGCTGTTTCAGGCTCACCTGGGGGCAATTTAAACCTCCAGCAGCCTCAGTTCCTGGTGCCCACAGTGGCTCCACAGGCAGGAGTGCAAGCGCAAGAGGGGTCGTGCCAGGATGGCACAGCCCATCAAGGCTTTGGGAACCCCCTCATTACTTAGGAATCATTTGAAAGTTTGATTTTACTCTGTGTGTTAGTCACTTTATAACATGTGGCTCTGCTTATGCTGTGAAACTAAACTGGGACATTTGGCTTTGGCTCTCTCTGACACTGCCCAACAGCCGCACGGTCTGGTTACAAACACGGCGCTGCCATTGCCACTGGAACACTGATACTCAGTAAGGTGCAGGTAGATGAGCTACAAAATAAAGCCCACACTACCACTTCCAACCCATTTGTTGTCTTTTTAAGATTCAAACCTAGTCCATCCTTCCTGAACAGCAACCAGCTGTGGCATAGCAAAAGGCCACTGCTTTCGGAGATGCCATATATTTCATCCTGAGGAAGATCCACGCCCATACTCTACTGGTACTGCTGCTGCAGCCTTCTTGCCCCTCTGTGACCCAAGGCACCAAGCAAATGCAATACATAGGTGTACCCTGAAGGGGATAAACAGTGATGCCAGATTTCTTCTAGTCAATTTGGGGACAGCCTAACCATGAGATTCACCTATCCAGGACAGTGGGGTTCTACATGTCCATCCAGTACAAAGATTCTTCTTCCCTTCCAGAGTTCTATGAAATTTGCTCCACTCCTGCATCACGAGTTCAACCCCACCTGCCACAACATATATATGTTTTTAGCTTCTAAATAGGGACCCTCTTAGATTTAGTTTCTGAATCTCACAAGGATGAGGTGGAAAAAAAGAGTCACAGAATCACAAGGTTGGAAAAGACCTTTGAAGATCATCAAGTCCAACCAATCCCATCCTAAGCTAAACCATAGAATGGCATGGGTTGGAAGGGACCCCAAGGATCAGAGAGCTCCAACCCCCCTGCCACAGGCAGCACCACCAACCTCAGACCTGGAGCTACTCAAGGTTACCCAGGGCCCCATCCAAACTGACCTTGAACACCTCCAGGGACGGGGCATCCACTACTTCTCTGGGCAGCCTGTTCCAGCCCCTCACCACTCTTTCTGTAAAGAACTTCCCCCTAATATCTAATCTAAACCTTCCTTCCTTTAGTTTTAGTCCATTCCCCCTTGTCCTGCCATATCCCTATGTACCTCATCTACCCTTTTTTTGAGCACATCCAGGGAAGGTGACTCAACCCCCTCCCTGGGCAGCCTGTTCCAGGCCCTGACAACTCTTGCAGTAAAATCACCCATTTCAGAAGCACCAACTCTGCACTTCAGCCATACCCCCCACAGCAGCTCCCCAGCAGCTTTCCTCACCACATGAAAGCTCTGCTGGCTCCAGCCAAAGCTTTCCCATCGAAATGGGTGGCTTTGTTTTCACGAGCTCTACTGCTAACAACTCCTGCCCACCAACATCCTTGCATCACCTCTAGCACTGCACGTCATTAATGATGCCTAAGCCAAAGAAAGGGGCATTGCAGAGTGAGCCCAAACCGTTGGCAGGTCTTGCAGGTAACCACAAATCTTCAAAGTCGGAATGTGCCCAGGAGAGGTGGTGGACACATCCTTAGAGTGTGAAGTCAAAGCCTCCTGAGCCTGCTTGACCTGCCAGAAAGCATCTTTGCTTGGTGATGATGGGACTGATATGTATTTAAGGCATTGCTTCCACAAAGGAAAAAGAGAAAGAAAAACATGGCCTTCTCCCTGCTCTAGGTTAGGGTAAGCACTTCTGGGACCAGGGAGCTGGAGCTGAGGCAACCGATCCAGTTCAAAGGAACATAACTGCCACTATTTGGGGTGGGCTCAGGAACTGACCCCACTGCAGAGCAGCCACGGGAAGTTCATCCCTCCAGCCCATGGAAGCAAAGGAAGAGAAAGGGATAGGTTTTTTCCTTTCTTTCAGTGCCATCATGGGCTTCAGTCACAGCATCCTCAGCTGTGCCTGTACCTCTGGTACTGGGGGGAACGAGCCCAGGTTAAAGGCAGCTTTGTCACCCACTCCCAATCCAACTGCTGTTGAGAGATTTTCAGCCCACGCTGTGACCCACACAACAAGTGAGTAGAGATGGGTTAGACCCGTGGCCAAATTGATCTGGGTGGCTGGATGTGCTCCAAAAAGGGACTGGGGAAGCTGGTAGCCTGAAGCCGGCGGGGCTGCAGCGCGCAGGGTTAGCAGAAGTCAGATGTGTTGTCCAGTTACCCTGAAAAAAGCTGGAGGCCCAGCACGAACCAAATTCTGGTTTCTCCAGACAGTGCTAAAATCAAACCATAACCATGTGAGCCTGCGATCCCACAGGACAACGGGTGGTGGAGGCTCACCAAAAAAAAAACCCAAGAAACTGCTGCTTGTTGCCTCTAGAGGGCAAAGCACTTTCATCCACCACCGCCCACCCGCGCTCGCAATGATGCACGGTGAGTTCCCCCAGGTGGGTTATCCGGGGTGAGTTATGTTCCCCCAGGTGGGTTATCCGGGGTGAGTTATCCTGGTCTTGATGACCCGGGTCTGGCAGCACACGGCCACACGCACACCGGATCTGGATGGTAGTTCATGCCCCCACGCTCCTTCAAGCAGATCCCATTACTTTCTCCTCAGATTTTGTTAGTCCCAGGCCTTTAATCTGTCCGTACCCCTGCCGTTCCTTTTCCTCCACCACATCCCCACTAGTTTTTGCACTACTGCCTTGCTGGGCTACCTTCATCACCCATCCTTGTCCCACCTCCCCCTTCCTCCCACCTCCCCCGCTACCCAGCACGGGCACCCGCCAGCTCCCAGGGGAAGGTGTGCTCACCGGTGTGGGTCCGGACGTGTCTTTTCAGATCAAAGGTGTCGTTGAAGCCTTTCCCACAGAAGGTGCACAAGTGTCTCTTCACCTGGCTGTGGCACTTGATGTGACGGTTGAGCATCCGCTGCAGGCGAAAGCCTTTGCCGCACAGCTCGCAGCTATGGACCGTGGCGTCGCTACAGGTGCCAGTGGTGAACTGAGGGATGGGAGGGGACTGGGTGAGCAGGCATCAGCAAGGCAAAGATTGACAGGACACAGACAACATGCAGAGGGGTGGGTTACTGCTGCCAGAAAGGGCTCTTGGGATGTATTCATGATGGAAAGCGAAAGCCTGCACGAGATTCTGGCTGGGTGAAACCTTCACCCTTTTTAGGGGAAAGGAAGCCATCCAGAGGGATCTTGCCAGGCTGGAAAGATGGGCCCAGGGGAACCTAATGAGGTTCAACACTGCCAAGTGTCAGGGGTTGCACTGGGGCTGGAGGAATCCCAGCCATAGATACAGACTGGGAGAAGAGCTTCTTGAGAGCAGCCCTGCTGAGAAGGACCTGGGGGTTCTGGTGGGTGAGAAACTTAACATGAGCCAGCAGTGGCTCTGGCAGCTCGCAAGGCCAATGGGATCCTGGGCTCCATCAGAAGAGGGGTGGCAGCAGGGACAGGGAGCTGATTGTCCCTCTCTGCTCTGCCCTGGTCAGGCCCCATCTGGAGTCCTGTGTCCAGAGCTGGGGCCCCCAATACAAGAAAGATGTGGAACTGTTGGAGAGGGTTCAGAGGAGCCACGAGGATGATGAGAGGGCTGGAGCATCTGCCCTACAAAGAGAGGCTGAGGGAGCTGGGCTGGTTCAGCCTGGAGAAGAGAAGGCTGTGGGGGGACCTCATTGCAGCCTGCCAGTCCCTGAAGGGAGCTTATAAGCAGGAGGGGAGTCAACTTTTTAAAAGGGCACACAATGGCAGGACAAGGGGGAATGGATTAAAACTAAAGGAAGGTTTACATGAGATATTAGGGGGAAGTTCTTTACAGAGAGAGTGGTGAGGTGCTGGAACAGGCTGCCCAGAGAGGTGGGGGATGCCCCGTCCCTGGAAGTGTTCAAGGCCAGGTTGGATGGGGCCCTGGGCAACCTTGTGTAGCTCCAGGCCTGAGGTTGGTGTCCCTGCCTGTGGCAGGAGGGTTGGAGCTCTCTGATCCTTGGGGTCCCTTCCAACCCAGGCCATTCTATGATTCTATGATTCACGCTTTCTGGTGGGTGGCTGCTACAGATGCTGGGCAGCTTGGCTGCCCAGGAGTTAAAACAAAGTCTGGATGCAGGGACCCTCACCCAGCTACATCCATGAGCACGCAGGGTCTGGCTACTAGCACCTCTTCATGGGGCCACGTGTGCGCCTGCAGACAGGGATGGGACAGCCATACCCAGGCGGCGCCTTCGCCAGCTGCTATGGATGGGTCCCTCAAAAACCAGCCAGCAGTGAAAAACCCCATAGGTTTGGAGAGACAAACCAAGGCACATTGTGCTGACTCAGCAGAGACTGAAACAATGGCACTAATCTCCTCCCCTTGATTTCCCTGGGCTGTTAATTAACGACAGAGTGTCATTAGGGGGTTAATCTCCTCATTCCCGCTCCCAACACCAAAAATATTGTGCCAACACCATGACCTAACTTGACTAAGGGAGACACTGATGATTCAGCTCTTGGGAAGAGAGTTCCTCAGAGGAAAGACTCAATGTCTGGGAGATGCAAACACTTTGCTATTAGTTTAATTATTCATAGGGGAGTGGACATGCCACTCGGGCCAGGGGAAAGCTGGATGGAGCAGGCAGCACCACACACACACCCCCCATCGAATCTTCTGGTGCTTTTGGAGCCTTTTCTGTGGCACACTGAGAAAACTCAGCTCTGCCAACACGAGGTTTCGCTGTGACTGTTTGTTGCAGTTTGGTGTAACTGCTGCTTCAGTGGCTCTTGTAAGCTGCAGTTACAGCTTTCTGCAAGCCCCATGTTTTGAAAAACACTGGTACATTCAAGGCCAAATTTGAGACCAAGCCTATCAGAGCTGGTCACAGCGCCTCTGTGAATCACATATAGGAGAAAAAAAAACTGCTGGCAGGCGCACTTTGCCACCGGAGCGGGAGTGAGAAGATGTAACAAGCTGCACGGACTCCAAGGCCAGGCCCGCAGGAGGGGGGGAATGAAGAATGCGAAGAGAAAGTTCCCCCTGCAGCTCGTGGTGGAGTCCATGGTGAAACGGGTGTCCCCCCGAAGCCCATGGATGAGGACGGGGAGCAGAGACAACTATGCCCTGTGAAGATTGATCCACGCCTCAGCAGGTTTGCCAAGGGACTTGTGACTTTGCGGGTGACCAGGCCGGGGGGTCTGGACCCGGATGTCAGCACCCTATGGAGGGGAGAGTCCTGCTGAGAGGCCTGTGGTGAGGGGATGACTCCCCGATAGAGAGGACTCACGCTGCAGAAGGTCGTGGACACGACTCTCGCGTGGGTGGGACCCCACGGTGCCGCAGGGGAAGGGTGTGTGTATGTGGAATCCCCCCCCCCACAGCTGAGATGGAAGACAGCTTGGGAGGAACGGACTGAAACCCCTCACTCTCCATTCCCTGCCCCCCCTGTACTGCGAACGGGAGGGAAGAAGGGAGCGAATCTCTGATTAAAGTCATGAGTGCGAAGAGGCGAGGGGTGGGGGGAGGAAGTAGAAGTGATAATATCTGGGGAAGAAAAGCAGCTTGTTGGGAATCACCGGAACCCCACTGCCCATTCCCTGCCCCTCCCCACGCCATGTTGGGGGGGAAGAAGGGAGTAAAATCGGGATGAGTTTTAAGTTTGCTAAGAAGGGAGGGGTGGGGGGAAGGTGCTTGAAGACCTGGCCGCTTCTTATCTCGTTCCGGTTCACTGGGTGTAGTAGTTGTAGTAAGTAGTAATAAATCACCTTTTTCTTTCCTTTATTCTGTGCTGCGTCTGTTTTGCCCATTGCACTAACTGGAGAGTGATCCCTCTGTCCTTATCTCAAGTCCTAAGCCTCCTAATATCTACTTTCTCCCCCTTTTCGGCTGAGGGGGGGAGTGAGCGAGCGACTTGGTGGGTATTTGGCCTTTGGTTAGGTCCAAAACCACCACACTGTTACTGCCAATGGCCCAGGTTAAATGATACAAAGTAGGTTAAAGTCAAACAGCAGTGGAGCAAGCTCTACGTAAAGAGAGGAATATGTTTAGGGGTTCTTTTTCCTGAAAAGCCACTTATTTTTCCCATCCTTCTTCACCTACTACTGAAGCAATGCTACCTGACACTATAAAGAGTAGGAAAAAAAACCCCAAAACAACAATAAAAAGGCAGCTGTGAAACCACAAAGTGTGAAACTAGAGGGAGAACCGCCTGGTATCTGTTGATCAACAGGTAGGACTCCACCTCATGCAGCTACACATAGGCAGGGTGAAAGCCTAGTGTTACTCATGAGATTAATAACATGGTGGCAGAAAGCTGTCATCCCAGCAGAGACAGTGGGAATTTTCACAGCTCCTTCCAGCAAACCAGCATCCAGGGTTTAATGAGGTGTTAACCAGTCACCAGTAAACACGTCTCCTTCCTAGCACTGGGGTGGTCTGGCCCCACCTCTGCTGAGGAGAACCCCGGATGCTCAAGAGATGGACATGGTCCTCCCACCACATTTCAGGTCCTGCATCACCACCCCATTTCAGGAGCTTGGTCTTGGGTTCTCAGGTACCACACAAAAAGCCCATGAGCGATTCACCTTCTCAGCCTGGGGACCAAAATCTCCACTCTGCTCCTGCTGGCTCTGCCCAGGGGACGCACAGTCAGTACAGGCTCCTGCCCCTGCAGCAGGGAGGCTCTTGGGTGAAGTTAATGGACAGATAATTGCTTCATTTCACCCAGACCTGCAGGTCTACCTCAAGGTGGCAATGGCCTTTCACTGCTGAGGAGGAGGAGGACCTTTCCCAGCTGCTATCGTGATAAGTGAAGATTCACCACAGGCCCCCCTTGGCGCAGGCGGCCTTTTAAGGAGGCCCCACGTTAAGAAACGAGATCCACCCACGCAGCGTGGGGCATGACTCCTGGCTGCCAGGGCTGGTCCTTCCTGGCTGGGTTCAGAGCTCCTGCAGGACCCGAGCCAAGCAGGTCAGGGGCAGCGTGTCCCAGGCGGGGATAAGGGAAGGCACAAAGGGCACTGAAGATTACGGTACATCGCTTACAAGGCTTGCCCCGCTGCTGCCATCCGCAGGTCCCGAGGGACCGTTGTCACCCGGCGTCCCCAGCCCGCACCCCAGGCCCTGCCCTCGAAACGGGGTCCCATCCCATCGCCGGGGATGAGAACACGGGGGCGCAGGCGGTTACCTTGATTTTCGGCCTGACCACGGGGCGCTTGACGGCCAGGTCCAGCAGCATCCCCCCGGCCGCGCCCAAGTCGCCGGGGGCGGGCTGGGGGGTCGGGGGGTCGCTGGGCTCCGCGTCCCGGGTCCCGCTGCTCCCGTTGCTCTCCAGGCTGCAGCTGTCCTCGTAGCCCAGCAGCACGCAGCCGATCTCGCCTGCAGCGGGGGCGGGGAGGGGGGGGATGGAGAG
>VZTU01012258.1:0-16375 GCA_013400835.1 Zapornia atra
GCTGTGGGCCTTGCCGTCTGCGCGGTGCCCAGGCGGAGGGACGCGTCCCCACGGGGCGCTTTCCCAAGCCCCGGGGACACACGCGTGGTGTGCCAGCCTCTGCGGGGTGACGCGAAGCGGGCTGCAGGAGGCGCTGAACTTGCCTTGCTTGCCCTGACAGGCCGAGCAGCGGCGGCTGGGAAAGCGCATGAAGGGCTCCAGAGTGGCTGGGGTTCAGGNGCCTAAGGGAAACAATGCCAGTCTGGTTTGAAAGCTGAACGGAGGAGCTGAGCGGCTGGCCTCTGGGCAGCCTCAGGCTCTGACTCCAGCGGTTAACTGACAAAAGTCTCTCTCTGCAGGACTACAAGGGCCAAAAACTAGCAGAACAGATTTTCCAGGGAATCATTCTTGTGTCTGCAGTAAGTACACCAGAACTGCACGTGGTAACTGAAGAGCTTGATTCCGTTTTCTGAGCTTTGGCACAAGGAGTGGCATTGCTTTAGGGGCTTTTTTTCATAACTGGGTGTCGTGGTTTCACCCCAGCCCGGAGCTGAGCACCATGCAGCTGCTGTCTCTGGGGGGAGGGGGGGGCAGGAAGGAAGGGAGGGAAAATTAAAACCAAAGGCAAACCTTGCTGGGTGGAATAAGGACAGTTTACTGGGACAGCAGAGACAGAGGAATAACAGTAATAGGGCAAAATACCCCAAACTGGTGATACATGAATGCAGTGTCTCACCAAAGCATACAGCTCAGAGCCAGTCCAAAAAGGGACCACCCCCAAACCACAGTTCCTGGAGCGGTGTGCTCCTCCCCCTACCAGCCCCCCTTTATGCTGAGCATGATGTTACTGGTATGGGAAACCCTCTTTGTCCAGTTTGGGTCATGTGTCCCCTCCCAGATCCCTGGGTGCCCCCCACCTTCTCATTAGCAGGGAAACATAAACAACTGAAAGGTCCCTGACTGCCTGGCAACAACTCAACTATCAGTGTGTTGCCAGCACTGCTCCCATCCCAGCTGCCAGACAGGGCATCACACCAGCTGCTAGAAAGAAAACTAACTCTATCCCAGCTGAACCCAGGACATGACCCACCCCTTATTCTGTACCATTTATGTTATGCTCAGGTCCAACAACTCCCTTAGACACCACCACATTCCTGTCTGTGCCACACACAGACACACAGGAACACAGGTGCCATTCCTCAGTCCATGGGACAGCCCTCTAAACCATCTGCTGAGTTCATTTGGTGAGTGGCTGTGGGCTCCAGCTGTCAGGAGAGTCTCTGAGGACAGGAGTGCTGATGTGTGCCACTGCAGTGCTGCATGCTGACCCTGGGACTTACAGCTGATGCACCTGGCATAGTCCATGTCTGTGGTCTGCAGCTGGAAGGTGCTGATTTTCACAGAAGATTCTGGGCACCAGCTGCTAAGGGCAGTTCTAGTCCCACCATCGTGGAACTCCTCCTTCATTCAGGAGTGTGATTCTTGCTGTAATACTGGTACTACAACACACGGCAATTGTAGCAATGACAAATATACAATCGCAGGGTTTTTAGCAGTTCATAACCTACAATTTCTTCTCTGTTGATTGCACTGTATTTAAACCAAAGGAGAAAAGGAGGGTGGTGTGGTTATTCCCTTCTTTGCCCCTGCCCCCAGACTGGGTGCCATTACTAATTCCTGCCTGCCTGAGGAATGGGTGGGACAGCAAGACCTCATGCAGATACCAGCTTAGGCTGATGATCACTGATGTTATCATAGGCTGATATCACAGAGTCCAGTAAAATAAAGAACTAGAGCCTACACCCAGAGATGGCAAAGAACTCTCCAAAGAGCACATACAGCACGTACCAAGTACCACAGCCATGGGATCAAATACAAGTGCTGTGACCAGTGACTGCCTACATAATAATGCTCATCACAGCTCTGGTTTTAATACCATTATCTCAACCCTTCGAGCCCCATGCTGGGTGCCAAAAAGGCTGAACCCAGGACACAGGCCATGAAAAGCTTTGGGCAAAACCAGAGGGGCTGTCATGGAGTAAGGCCTCTCTCTGTTCACACTTGTACTTTGCTATTAGCCTTGAAGGCAGGATTAGAAACATGCCAGAACTGTGCTTGTGAAAAACCTGTATTTTTACACTTCTCCACCTACCCCACGACTTATGGCTTGGCAAATGTTTAAAGATGGGTTTTTTTTCCCCTCCAGATAATTGGCTTCATCTATGGGTACATCACTGAGCAGTTTGGATGGACTGTCTACATAGTTATGGCTGGATTTGCTTTATCATGTTTGGTAAGAACGGGTTTTGCCCTCAGCCCAGAAAACACATGTACTATTTACCCTGAAATAATGCTTGTATTAGGGGGCTGTGAGCAGAGCAGTGTTTGCTGCATGGCTTAGAATGTTAATACCTAGCACTTACCTTGTGCATGAGTTTAAGGCTGCACCTTCCTTCCCCCTCTCTAAGCTAACGCTGCCCCCGTGGCCGATGTACCGCCGCAACCCTCTGAAGTGGCTGCCTGTCCAGGAGCTGGGAGCAGAAGAAAAGAAGCCAGCAGACAGAAAGCCAAAGAGACATGCTAAAAGCTAAAAAAATACAGTTTTTCATGCTGTTACCCTGTTCAGTTTTGTTAAAAGCATTTCCACTGGAAGGTACTTGTTGGCTCAGTGTTTGGTTTTTTCCTCACAACTTGGTCTAGTCCCATGCATGCACCAGGGTCTGCAGAGACCATGAAGGCTGGAGTTCCAGTGAAGCTGCTGGGGGGGTAAATTTTAGACTAGAGGTCACATCAGGGTCACTGCAAGTCAAGTCCAGTTGAGCAGTTGGCATAGCCTGAAAAAGGTAATACACAGCTGGACTTGCACTAGCATATCCCTAACCCCGTGTACAACCCGTGACCAGTAGCATCAGGCTGTAACAAATGCAGCATCCCAGACTGGTGGGGGGTGGCAGGGACCTTGGAGATCACCCAGTCCAACCCCCTGACAGAGCAGGATCACCTTGAGCAGGCTGCACAGGACAGTGTCCAGGTGGGGTTTGAATCAGAGCTGGAGAATCCCCAACCCTTCTGGCCAGCCTGTCCCAGTGCTCTGCCACCCTCCCAGTATCCCAGGAGAGAAGTTCCCCCTCATGTTTCAGTGGAATGTGTACTGGAGCTGGTGCCCATTGCCTCTTGTCCTGTCCCTGGGCAGCACTGACAATAAGACTGACCCATCCTCCTGCCACCCACCCCTCAAGAATGTCTAAATACTGATGAGATCCCTGCTCAGCCTCCTCTAGGCTAATAAGTCCCACATCCCTCAGCCTCACTTCTTAAGACAGATGTTCTAGTCTCCTCATCATCTGCACAGCCCTTTTTTTCACCCTCTCCAGTAGCACCCTGTCCTCCTTGAACCCAGGAGCCCAGCACCACATGGAAGACAACAGATGAGGCCTCACCAGGGCAGAGCAGAGGGGAAGAACCTCCCCCCCTTGACATGCCAGCCACACTCTTGATACAGCCCAGGATGCTGCTGGCTCTCTTGGCCAGGAGGGACACTGCTGGCTCACCATATCCTGCTGCCCACCAGCACTCCCCAGGCTTTTTCCCCAGAGCTGCTTCCCAGCAGCTCAGCCCTTCACCTGTCCTGGTGCATAAAACACACATCTAACCCACAGTGCTGAAAGATGCCAAGTGTTCCAGGAGAAGAGAGGGGGGCCATTAAGCATTTTTTGCTTAAAATAAATTTGCCTGGGTAGAGAAGGTACCATCTTGACTCTGCACAGCAACAGGATAGGTCTTGACACCTTGTAAGGTGACTGCACAGTATGGGAGAGGCAGCAAGAGCCACACTGCTGTGCCCTTTTATTACTGACTGTCATGTGATTTCCCTCAGAGGTGCTGGAGGTTACAACATTTGGGCTGGAGGCAGTGAAAGAGGTTTTGCATTTACAATTCTATTTTACAAATTCCAGTCCCCTTTGACTTCTTTGTCCTTTAAAAAGAACAGGTGCTTTTTCTGTGGTGATGGGACATGGTGGCAATACACTCTAGATGCAAAGGGAAGAGCTAAGGTGTCTATTTCTTGAAGTGAGCCCAGTGTTGGGCACTCTGCTGCCTAACAGGAATTAGGATTTGTAAAGCAAAGGGATTTCTCCAGCTGGGACCATGGTAACCAGGAGTGTGTTCCTTCCAAGCATTTTCAGACTTTACCCAGTTACCAAATACTTTCCACCCCCTTGGCAACTGCCTTAGCAATAGGCCACAAAAGCAAAGGCTCTCCTTAAAAGCAGTACAGCCACCCCCTTTAGCACTCCAGCTTGGCAACTTAAAAAAACCTAGAGGGCTTTTTGTGCTACAAATTTTAATAATTGTTTCTACTTGCTAAGTTTTTCCAGCTGCTGGATAGAAGAGTTTACAACCTATCCCTAGCTTTGTTGTGGAATTTGCTACCATAGTGTGGGACTATACAAAAAAACTTTAGCCATGACAAATAAAAATCAAAAGAGCACTTTATTATTTTATTTTTTTACAGTCCTTTGTATATAAAACTTGGGATCAATCCCTCTTGGCATCTACAAAAAGGAACTTTTAAAAATTTCTTAAAATAAGAACTAAACTAAAGAGTTTCTCTTCTGAGCAAGTGACAGCCTGGTTCACACTTTAACATGAAAAATATCACTATGAACTATTAACTTCGTTTTTTGCCAGTTTGCATCCTTATTCCAGTCAAAGGAGGTGAATGGATAAGCATGCTTTGTAAGCCAGTCCAATCTACCATGTGAGCTGTACACCAGTTTCTCTAAGGAGGATGTTCCAGTCAGAGCTTGACATTCTCCTCCAGGAATTTGAGGTGCCGTGCCTTCGCACAGTAGCTCCCGTACTTGTCTCCCATGTGCTCCCGCAGCTGCAGCTATTCAGGACACAGAAAAAACCCACAGAATTTACTGAGATTTAAAAGAAAAGCAGCAGGAACTACCAGTGTATTAGCAAAAACCCCAACCAACACACTGAAGAACTCAACTGAATGCAGCCTATGAAGTTAGATGGGAGGGAATAAAAGCGAAGAGTCTTTGTTGTCTGAGGGTAAGAGAGTTCCAGCCCCCCCCAGACACAGTTTAAAATATAAATCAGCTCTTCACAGATTATCCTGACACATGCAGCAGTTTATTTGTAACCAGGTTCTGAGTCACATGAGCTGGAGGTATTGCTCACTCACCTCCATCAGAAATAGACATTCAACTGTTTCTCACGTTGGACCTAAGGGGCCTTGGGCAAAGTCACACAAAGGCAAAAAATCACAGGTCCAAAACCATTATTGCTGGAGCAATTATAGAGTCATCGCATCCCTGGCATCCTCCACAAACTTGGGGACCATGGTACAGCTCTAAGCTCCTGTGTTTCCTGAAGCATTTGTGGCTGAATGTAGTCCACAATCAGAACCCAACTTTGTAAGCCTGAACACAGCGACGCCCTGGGCCCTGGCCTGCCAGTGGCCACAGGAACACGTCGCGGACTCGAGCGTGCTCTGCCGCAGCGCTGGCCAAAAAGGACCCTGCTGATTTATCTAGCCTTATAAAGAAATCCCCTTCATTATGAGACATTCACCTCTCTCTTCACTTCATCATCATCTTCCATGATGCTGTAGACCTTCTCAAGAAGTTTCACTCCCAATCCTTGCACCACATCAAACCTCAGGATCTCAACCATTCTCCTGACCCTGTCAGGAACTGACAACGTATCTAGAAAGACAACAAAAGGCATCCAGGCAGCAAGGATTACTTTGCAGTTTCCATACCCTGTGCAGAAGAGGACTGTGGGATGACACTGTGAGTACTGCCAAGAATTCCAGCCCCTCATTTACATGAGGGAACACTTCATCTGAACTGGCCAGCTGGAACAGCCAGCAAGGAGGGTGATCAGCAGCACTCAGATGCTAACACTTCCAATGCTGGACACTACACAGTCAGTGCAGATGGAGTCTGCACAAGGAGGTCCCTGTGCCTTTGTTGCCAGTGGTTCCTGTACACTGCGTTACAAATGCTACTTGAATGAACAGTATTGTTTACTAATATTCCACCAACACCCAAATATTTTAATAATTCAATCACTTCTCCTTACAGAGAAGTTTAATCACTGTAAAACTCTAATGGCATCATTTCTGCCATCTCTCCACCTTTGAATCTTTCACTTTTCAGCTGAAGCTGCCAACAACAGAGTCATTTACAGTCTGAGGCTTCAGAATCCTACCCACAATTTCTTCACTTATTCTTGTTGCATAGCAAGTGCAGTCAGAGCAAACACAATTTTCCTTGCTTTTCAGAATAAACATACACAGTTAAGGTCTAAACCAGAACTTACATATGAAAACTGATTCCACTCCTGCACCTGTATCTGTAGGAAAAATCAGCTTACCCAAATCCTGCAGTGAGGATGAACCCCTGTGCCTGTACAAACCTCCACTGCATTTAAAGCTTTGTGCACAATTCCAGCTTCAGCCCTAATTCACAAAGCTTTACCACTATAAAATCTTACTTCAAACCACTCAACTCCAACCATTCATTGCAGGAGCTTCCAACTCACATGGGGGAAGAAAATAAATCTTACTGCAAACTAACTCTCTCCACTAGTAATTATGCAGATTGATCATACATTCCTTTCATTGGCAAGTAAACCACAACCAGAGTAGCTCTGCACACAAAATTATTCAGAAAGATGTTTACTTTCATAAGCATTGTTGAGACTCGGGAAGAACTAAGAGTGGGTTGTCTTCTGTTGCCCCCTACCAGGTTTTCTTTTGTTAGAAGTACCTGCCAACCATTCACTCAAAGCAATAACAGAGTGACAGACCAGAAGGAATCTCTTCAAACTGTAACTGCTCTGAGCCATCAGGGGATTTTCCATGCAAAATCAGCGTGTCTCTGTATTTTCTGTGAAGCTTAAACTCTGGGGCTGGGGTGGAGGTGACACAGGATTCAGAGTTCTCCTTAGAGTCCATTTTCAGTGTCCGTGTCATTAGCTGCACCAAGTCGTTCACCTCGTTCGTATTGCTTTTTCTAGTAGAGGAGAAAGGAGATCCAGTCACCACCCATGGTAAATCCCTTTGGTGGGGTCCTGCTAAGCATTCCCTGTCCAACTCCTGCTCCTGGAACAGCATTCGCCTTATTTCACCTAGGAGAGGCTCAGAGCACATTCCCCTCCAACAGCTCACAGTGCTGCTGCCTACCTGGGTAGCTGTACTGGTAGTAATGCAACAAGCACTCCTTTTTGTAAAGCTGCTTGCCCTGACAAAAATCAGGACTAAATACATCCTCATTCACAGTGGAAAAGCAGCATACTGGCACCTTCAAACTCATGCCTTTAATGCATCCTGACAGGACATGTCCTGGGATGCTGGAAGGCTGGTTTCCTGTGAGGCTACAAGTGACAAAAACCAGATGTACACAACCACATGCCCCAAAATATTCTGCCCTGGAAGTCACAGAGAGACAACAATTAAATGGAGTTTGTTTTCTTTATGCATCACATCCTTCACTATGGAGAGAGAAAATGTGAATGCAATTCCTGCCTTTTTTCCCCCCCACTCCAAGTCCAGGTCCAATATAGCAGTGTGAAGCCTGGCACAGTATTAAACAAAATACTTACTTCTCCTTGGAATCTCCATCAGACTTATCTGTGGAGCTTGTGGAAGAGCTTAGCTCGTCATCAGACAGGCAACGGGTTTCTCTCTTTCTCTAAGTGAAGAGGGAATAAATGACCAAAGCTCTAATAGCTGAAAGGCATTTATCAGTATGTCAGGAGTTATTTTTATGATATGAAAAAACCCACTGTCAACAAGCCTATTTTTTACAGGCTCAGCTTGATAGTATTTAAAAGGTATAACCTTTGGCTTTAGAAACAAGCTAATACAAAGGGTATCACCAACACTTGTCATGCAGTTTTAACCCTTATGAATGCCTCACCAAGTGTCTCTTAAAACAAGTACATCATGTAGGTTTGTCAGTGTTTGCCATGGCTACATCTTCGAGGTGGAGCTTGAGTGACCTTTGTTATGATTCGTGTAAAACAGTATCCTGGTATTATAATGGGCAAAGTTCATCAAAAGACAGCATTATCAAAGCAAAATCAGATGTACCAGGCCAGAGGTAGTGTGTTCTCAGTAGAGATTTAAAGCAGACTCTAGATTGGTAACTATAGTTCAGGATAACCTTTTCCCCTTCCAAAATAAACTAAACCACTGCAACTTAGAGACCCCGTAACAACCAGCAAGAGATCCTGAGCTTCCACCTCTGACAAATGGAGAGAAAAAAGGACAGGGAACCTGGAATTTTAAACTGATCTAGTCAAACAAAAGGTGGATGAGAAATACAAGTCCTGTACTCTATCCCAGCACTTCTAGAACAGTATTTACAGAGAATTGTGCACTCTTACTGACCGAGAGCTTCTTCCACACACAGAATTTAAAATAGCACTTTCTTCCCAAATTGTGCCCACATTTAAAGGTTCCAAAAAGCAGAGGACCCCAGCTTACCTGAGAAATACTGGGATCTGAGGAGGACTGAGCACCTTTATCATGATTTTCCACTTGTGATTTTGCTTCAACTGCTGCACTATTTGATGTTGGTCTGGATGGAACCACTGGAAGGATGACATTTTTACAGTATTTATAACTTGGCTGCGTGTGTTTTGAACTAGTTTCATGCTCATGCAAGAAAACGTCTATCACCTGGTAGAAGACAGGCAGGTAGGTATTCTGCTAAGAGAAAACACTGAAGTTTCTATCTGAAAGGTGTATATTCTGTGCTTCATGTACATTTCAAAGATAAGTTGACACCACTAAACACAACTGAACTGAATAAGAAGCAGAAAAGTATGTTAACAGAAATTTTTATTTAACACAGAATTAGACCCTTGGTGCATCTTTCCCAAAAGGCTGGTGAAGAACAGTCAGAATTTCTTCCCAAAGACACCCCCTCACTTAGACACAGCACGTGACTGTGCAAAGGTAAGAATTACCAGAGGGAAACATCTCCTGGCACTGCCTTAGCCTCCTTCGTTCTCTTGCTGACAAGGGCCGCTCCTTCAAAAGAAGTTAATGTGATATTAATTAGCAATCATCACAATTGCCTTTCTTATCTAATCACCTATAAAGCAAAAAAGCCCTTTTCAAGAGACATGGGAGAGAGAGCTATTAGAGCAGACTGTCTGATCAACAAGAATAAATTGCACTCTAGAAAAGAAGATTCTGACTGCCCAGGTTTGGCAAGGCAGCTTCTCACCCCAACCAACCAGGAGCTTGACACGTCTTCCACCAGGCAGGAGGCTACTATGCATTTCTGTACTGTGCATGCACTCACAGAACAGACTGCCAGAAGCAGCACAAGACAAGCACATGGGGACACTGTATTCAGCACTGACCTTTGACATGGCCACTTGACTTGTTCTGGAGCTATTTACTGATTCAGAGGCTTCAGCACCAAGCTGCTCTGCACACCTCTGTGTTGTCTTTGTGTTCCCATCAGAAAGAAAAGGCAGAGGCCGAGGGGCAACTGCTCTGAACTTGAAAGAGAAGTGAGCACAAGTTTATAACATTTTCATTAACAGCACTCCACAATCTAGAAGACATCCTTGCACAGTAAGGCTGGATGCCAGAGGTTTTGGATCGTACTGGAACCTCCTCACATCTCCCAACTTCATTCCTCCCTCTCTAGACCTCTGTTGCATCCGCCTCCTCTCCCTCCATCTTGCCTAGAGTTTGGACTCAAGCTCAGGGCAGCCATTGCATGTCTCTGGTGTAAAGCTTGTAATCTCTTACCCCTACAAGGGGCCTTCCCCACAGCAGGCAGGAAAAGCACTGCTATGTATTTTGTAGTCACAAACAGGGAGAAATCAGATGGAAACTGGCAGGAAAGAGTGTGGCATGGCAAAGGCAAACCCCACAGTTCACACTGTTTCCTTGCAGCTGCCGGGCACACCCTCCTCACACTTGTGAGGGTTCATGATGCTTTCAAAGGCTTGTGCAGGCTGTTTCTAAAGGGTATCTTGAGTGGTCTGTGTTTTGTTGCCAAGGAAGTTATACAGAGGCACATGATGTGAGAACAGAATTTAAAAAAAAAACCCACCCTTAATCAAAACAGTCCCAAAAAACACAGGAGCCTGAGAGAGAATGGTGAGTACCTGCACCTTCTCTGCAGAGACTTCAGCTAGTTCCCTCTGCTTCTGCCGTCGCTGCCGGGAGAGAGAGGGCTCACTGGCAGAACTGTGAGGCTGTAAGTGGCAGGTAATTTTTTCCTGAGCATCTCCTGAAGCTCTGTGACAGACATCATCCTAGTAAGCAAAAGTACTTTTAAAGAAGGTGTAGACAGTAGATTTTTTAAATCTACCCATACACACTGATTTGAAAAAACAAAATCCACACAGGCCACTCGACTCTTCGGGCTGCATCCACCTTAACACCTCACAGCCACAACCACAAGGAACTCCTGCTTTAGGCAGGAAAAAATCCCTGCTCTACCAGCATTTTAAAGCTACTAAATCTTCAAGGGAGGTCACTTACTTGAATTACAACAGGAACAAAGGGAGCTAGCAGCTTTTCAGTCGAATCCAAGCTCTACAATAGGTAATGATTTCTCATCAGAAAAGCCTGTACAAAAACCTCACAGTAGATCAAAATACAATGAAGAGACAATCACTGTCTATTATACCCTCATCCAAATCAGGACCACCCCTACATCAGCCAGGCCTATTATGAACATAGGACAAAGTTCTAAAACTATTCTTACCAACTCTCTTAGCTGGATAAGAAAGTTGCTGTTCCCCCAAAAAAACAGAATTCCCACCATCTTAGATGCAAATCTAAAACTACTTCACCAAGCCACCTTGGCAAATCTGAAGCCAAGGCTCCCTCCTACTTAAGCATCTCAGTAAGTGCATCAGCAGCATCCTGCTTTGACAGAAAAACATGTGCAGCAGCTCACTATGTTTTAAAAGCTGACCATTAGTTAAATCTATTTCAAAGTCAGTTTTAAGTAAGCATAAGTGCATTACCAGGTCAGTTTGCTTCTGGTCTCTTGATAGGGGCTGCAGGAGTTTCAAAGTATCACCATCTTCTCTTGATGCTATAGAAGATTGCTTAGACTCAGCATTTTCAGCTTTAAAAGCTTGCTTTGCTCTTTGCTGTAGTCTGTCTTCTTTAACTGGTGGGCTGCTGGATGTTATTTTGGAATTTTCTGGTACATTTAAATACTTTGCTTTATTATTCTCTGGAATACACTCACTGATACACTTCTCATTTCCATACTTGATCATTTCAGATGGTAAGATATCAATATTGACTTCACTAACTGTAGCTAAGGAGTCTCCCAGGTTGTTCGAATCATTGTTGTTTGGTTTTCTTTCCAACTCAACAGGCAGGTTCTCTGAGGGACAAAGTTTGGTGCCTTTATCTTTAAAGATGCAATCTTCTTCAGTCTAGAATCAAAAGGAACAGGAGAAAACTAATTACCTTTTGGGTATTACACACATATGAAAGATTACTCCAAGCAACTAAGAAAAATCATTAACATACCAGAGCGATCATAATTTCATTACAACTTATGTACTTGAGAGCCTCAAAAAAGCCACAGACTGTACTTGCAAATGACACATTTCAGGCACTGCTTTATGCACAGGCAGTACACCTACTTTTCACCAGGACCATGAAAGGTAAGATGTATTTCCTTGGCTCTTCCTTAAGGGAGGAGCCAACAAGTACCAACAGTTTATAAGATGTACTACACCATGTGCATTCAGTAGCTCAGCACTGAAAGCTTAAACCCACAACACCAGATTCATTACAGAAAATTAAAACCAACATTCCAACACTAAAGGATTTTGGTTGTATCTATAATTAGTTTTTTCCAGTCAAAAATCACAGCTCATAATGATTACTACTTGTCATCAAATATTTGATGACATATTTCATCTCGAATACTCCATTAGTAATTGGCCTGGCAACCCACAAATGAAAGCCTGGCTGCTGTTAACACCTTACAGTTAAGACACTGCAATTAGTTGACAAATACACAGCTATTTATTGAGTTCCACCCTGGCCTAAACACAATTCCTTCCTTAATATGAATTTTACACATTGCTAAGAATTAGATCTATGTTGTCAGCAATGCTCAAGGCCCTTCTTATAAAACATATTCTGTTCTTCAGGAAAAGTGCTTTCTTTATACATACATATATATATACACACACACACACACACACATATATATATATCACAACTTTGTATTTCCTGGCTTGCTCCAAGGGGTGGTTTTGGTGAGTAACATTCCTGATACAAGATTCATTCTTCATTGGGACCACGGAGTAAGAATCTTTAGGTTTAGAATTCACTGTTTTCCTGTGACTTCTGGCTGCTTTCCTGTAAAAAAAACACAAGTTGCTCATTCAACTACCAGCAAGTAGATCTTCAGATACTACCAGATTATACTAACCATAAAAATCCACTCCACTAGACAGCTTAAATACATAGAGAACGAGGAACTTTTCCAACAGGCTGTGCACAACATTTATTTTCATCTCGATACAAGGAGACACCTTGTACAAAAACAGCCTTCAGACTCTGTTGGCAACGTACACCTGTTCTGCAGGGCAGTAAGATGGGTCCTACCTGGAAGCAGTACAATAACTAACTAAGCCTGACAAAGAAAAATAGTTATGTCAGTGTATATCAAAAGAAGCTTGGTATTATAACTCTCAGCTGACAAAAGGCCGTGCAGAACCCTATGGAAAGATATGTATTTTCTATCACTTCCCTGGCAATCCTGGCACTTCTTTTTTTTAAACTCACTCTCTGGATAAGCTGTGCAATCTCACCATTGCACCATTTGAGTCTGCATTTGCAGAAAAAAAAAAAAGAGTTCTATTATTTCTCTCAAAGAACCTAAAGAAACTCTTACGTTCATATGCTTTGCAACTGTGTTGAACAGAACTAATTTTATCCTGCTATAAAAAAATAGGGAGAGCTGTAAAGCAAACATGAATATTTTGCTTAGGAACACTGAAATCATCTTACGCCTTCGTGGCTTCCAAGAACAGAGAGATCTGGTGCTTGATGTACGGCTGTCGCAGGATGCTTTTCACACTCGGTCGTTCCTCAGGCTTTTTACTGAGCATAGTTCGTATTATTTCTACCAACTGTGGGCTGTAATCCTTTGGCATGGGTGGCAGCTGTCAAAGGAAAGGGAAGTCTGGTATTACTGAACACATTTGTCAGCAGGGGCTACTGTGAGTTACATTCAGTTAGGTGCTCTGCATTAAAAACAGCCCCATCATTCATATCCTGAAACTTCCTCAGGTGTTTAACAACCCATCAAACAGCAATACAGAAATTCAAAGTGCTTTGTCTAAGAACTTCTCATATGGACCTAAGGATTTATGTAAAATAAATCAACGTTAACTTCATTGTATGCCAAAAGAAGTAAAGCACTTCCATAAGCTAGTCTTACCTAACAGGAAAGCAGCATCACATGAATACCCATTTATTTCTTTGCACAATCTTTAAGCCAGAAGCAAACTAATCTTTAAACCAGAAACGAATCTCAGAACTCTGAAAATTAATTAGTACACTAGTTACACAAAAAAGGTAACTAGGAGCTTTAGCAATATCTGAAAATTAGTAACTTCCTAAGTCTGATACTACATCTTGTACTGCCAGGAAACACCAGCCTTGCAACATAGATGATGATGCACGTAACATGCAAAGTATTTTTAACTCCATGCAGTATCTCTGATTGGAAAAAATTATCTCCAGTTCTAGACAGAAAATCCAAGTACAGATTAAAAACAAATGTAGAAAGTCTTTACCTTTCCTTCTATAATTCTGTACACCAAAGAGTTCATGTCTTTAGCATTAAAGGCATGTTTCAGTGTAGCCATTTCGTAAACACAACAGCCTAATGCCCAAATATCTGACTGAAAAAAGGAAAAAAAAATAGTAATTTGGGGAACTTTGTATTAACTGTAGCAGTTTCATCTCCAGACTTAGTCACTATTTTTCAAAGATGCCTTTAATGACAGTAAACTAATTAATTAAACCACACACTGTTGCAAACTTCCAGCTTCAGTCCCACTCTTATTATTAACTCTAGTATTTTCTTCCAAGTACCACCACCACTTCATTTTCCAAATGAAGTGTAGAGAGTTGCTACCTGTCATTTGTTTTCTTTTGAAGTACAACACTGGATAGAACTGGCAAATGCAAACCTTTTCCTTTCAAGAAGGGTTTCCCCTCAGCTCCTGCTCATGGCAGCCGTTGATATTTACAGTGCCCGTGCTTTGCTGAACAGCTGTGCAAGAGCACCTCTGCTTTATTGGATTTTAACTTCACAGCCACACTGCTTATTTCTTTTCTTTTTTTGTACACATAATACTGACTTTTGAGTACAAAGCTTCCTGTCTTGCATGTAATAAACTTAGGAAATGCAGCCATCTAACACAGACTGATCCCCCTGTTTACAGGGGTTTGCTGCGACAGGCACAGGCAGCCAGTGGAACACCTTGGCTGTGATAAGTTATCACACCTCCTGCAGCAAACACAGCCCCACAAACAAAGGCCACTGCCAATCTCTCCCCAGGTTGTTTTTTTGGGGGGACACACATTAAAAAGAGCTGGAAGCCTAAGAAATTAAAACCAGTAGACACGATTGTAAAGCTTTCAGACAAAGCAAGCTGCCTTGTGAAGCAGAACCAACGCTGACGTTACCATACTCTACCTTGTAGTTGTAGGGTTTGTTGGAGAAGAGTTCAGGGCTCATGTAGTACGGCGTGCCTATGAGAGTGCAAGCCATGTCAGACTGGTTTTCCAGCACTCTGGCTATGCCCAGGTCACCCACTTTGATTATATTAGTCCGTGTCAGAAAAACATTTTGAGTTTTAAGATCTCTGTGCAGAATGTGCTTTTCATGTAAATACTGGGGAGGGGGAAAAAAAACCAACAAGCAAACACACACATGTAAGTAAGTTCTAATGGCTTTTTCTACACTGAAAAATGAAAAATCCCATTACACAATTCAAAGAGGGGAAATACGAACACTGAAAAGACACATGCATCACTATAAAAGTCAGGAGGGCCCTTGCTAGAGACAGGCTTAGTGAATTTAAAATGGGCACAAACTCAAAGCTTGGTTCTGCTTTACTGAAATTCCCTTGTGTGGCTCTGACAGTGCAGCAGAAAACAGAAAATTAAAAAGTAAAGACTCAGACTTTAGCTCACTTTCTGCCCTCTCCATTTCTTGACAGTCATTTCTTAGTCTTAAATATAAAACTTCAGTGGAAAACACAGTGTAACTTTGTGCAAACAGGGAAGAATATCAGTCTTGTAATAAACAAGAACAGGCAGTACTGTAGACTTGCCAACATCTGATCACAACAGGCAACTTTAGGGTGGAATTTTCTGCCCAATGTCTTATTTCTTAGTCTTAGCATGTACACCTGGTCTTTATTCCTGTAAGAATTGTCTTTATAGTGTGATAACCTCCAATTACTAAATCTCAACAGTAAGATTTAATAGAAATGATGAATTAGTAGTCTAAATTTACCATTAGAAATGGTTAAAAAACTTCATCTAAACTTTCAAACCAGAGAAGTGTTTCAGACTAGAACTGCAAGCACCATGGAGATTACCACTGCCTACCATGACAGAGAGGGGAAGGCACGACACACGACAGCCACTTCTCACCTGAAATAGTTAATCTGACTGCAATGACCCATGAACACTTCTAATGTATCACTGTGATAATGAATGCCTGCAGCCCAGCTGTGGAAGTTTTAGATGCAGAAAGAGCCAAAATTAAATGTCTACCTGAAGGTGACTTCATTTTACCTGCAGTGCCATGGCAATCTGGACAAACCACTCCACCACCTGATTCTCAGGCAGAAGTTTGCCCTTCTGCTCTTTGAGCTTGTGATACAGATCTCCTCCCTCGCAGAAGCCCATCACAATATACAACAGGCCATCCTCCCCCTGCCAGGATTCTCTGTAGGTGACTATGTTTGGGTGCTTCAACTGGGATAACAGCTGTGCCTCCTGCTCTGCAGCTCTCCTCTCCCGGCTGGGAGCATTTTTAAGGTTTAACGTTTTGATGACATACTGTAAAAGACATGATAAGAGGCATTGTGAGACGTGAAAGGAACCACACAGAAGCCCTGGAGCTTCCCCTAAATCTGAAAGGGAATACAGCATTTGAAATCTCCACATATTATTCTATATGGAAACTGCAATCTGCCTAGGAGTTATACATCATTTCTACCATAAAAATGGAATAGGGGTGGCTGTTCTATTCATCTGCCTGAATCAAACACTGCCCAGGCATTTTGGGGTGTACTGCTATTTTTGAATAATGTTTAGATTAATTTCCACCACCCC
>VZTU01012258.1:20483-41862 GCA_013400835.1 Zapornia atra
ACAGGCTGGGGGAGCCTGGCTGGAGAGCTGTCAGGAGGAGAAGGACCTGGGGGTGTTGGGTGACTGCAGCCTGAATATGAGTCAGCAGTGTGGCCAGGAAGGCCAATGGCATCCTGGCTTGTGTCAGAAATAGTGTGGCCAGTAGGTCTGGGGAGGGGATTGTGCCCCTGGACTGGGCACTGGTGAGGCTGCACCTCGAGTGCTGGGTCCAGTCCTGGGCTCCTCACCATCAGAAGGACATGGAGGTCCTGGAGCGAGTCCAGAGAAGGGCAACCAGGCTGGGGAAGGGGCTGGAGGGCAAATCCTCTGAGGAGCAGCTGAGGGAGCTGGGGGTGTTCAGCCTGGAGAAGAGGAGGCTGAGGGGAGACCTTCTCCCCACCTCCCCTGCCCTGCCAGGAGGCTGCAGAGAGGTGGGCGATGGTCTCTTCAGCCAGGGGACAGGAGATGGGACAAGGAGCAGTGGGCTCAAGCTGTGCCAGGGCAGGGGCAGAGCAGATGTGAGGGGAAAGTTCTTTCCTGGCAGAGTTGTGGGGCTGTGGCACAGGCTGCCCAGGGAGGGGCTGAGTCCCTGCCCCTGGGTGTGTTTTAACAGACAGGGAGATGAAGTGTTCAGGGATGTGGTTTAGCTTAGGACAGGAATGGTTGGATTTGATGATCTTAAAGGTCTTTTCCAACCTTGTGATTCTGTGATAGAAGAGACATTGCTAAAATACCATAAATTCTGTAACAGTATTTTGTACCAGTGTTCTGCAGATTATGTACATTCAAAATTCAGTATTTGATTTTTCCCGAATGCCTAATGTTTAACCCCACTTTTCACACTGGGTTATTTATTAACACTCAGTAAACAAAGCTTTATATATTTATGCATATCGTTCAGGTTGGAACCTTACTCTTTTTTTTTTTTTTCAAAATGGAAAACCATCTATTGCTTTGTATTTTATTATTGATTCCTGCCTTTGCATCATCAGATTTTTTGGTAACACGTGTCAGAAACGTCAAGGTAAGTAACCAACTATGTATGGGGCTCTCATTCTTTATAGGTTCACTTCCTGCCATTTATCAGCATTTATTGGTGAGGTCATACAGCGCTGAGGCGAGGAGCTTTGTGTGCTCTGTTGCCATCGAACACAAGATTGCACTTGGGACTGACTAGTTTACATCTAATCAGCCTCAGTTTTGAATCATTTCTGAGGAAGCTCCCCTGTCTCTCATCTTTAAAAGCATCTCTTTCCTCTATTTTCCCTGCCATCACCACATAATCGTAAAATAGTTTAGTGGTCTTATATTTAAATGTATGAAATGGAACTGACTAGCAGGGGTAAAGCAATGCAAAATGCCAGTGACAAGGTGCCCTCAGGAAGCAGAAAAGAGAGCTGTAAAACATGGCATCCAGAGGAATCCATCCACTGTCCCAGTAACATGGCAGGATGCTTCTCAAAAGATGGGCATGTTAGTAGAGCATGAGACACATCTCTGCCCCTCAGACAGGCCGTTCTGGTTTCTACTACATCTCTGAAGAAGGCAGTTCTTCTGAGGTTCTGCCCGATTTCCTTGAGCTGCCAGCCACAATTCTTCACCTCAATGCATTATTACCCTGTCTCTCAGTAGTTATGTTCTATGGCCAGTCACAGACCACAGATCTCCTTAAGGAGCATCGGAGATTGGTGGGCAGAACAGGACAAAGTCATTTACAGTCAGTTTATGCTGATGAGGTTATGGGCTTTGCCAAGCCTTTTTCTTTGGAAGTCTGGATAATAACAAATCTAACTTTTACAGATCAGCTTGAGATTTCTTGCTGCAAGTTTGAGATGTAATGGATTATTATTATTATTTAACCATTACGTAGCCCAGATATAGTGAGGCTTTTTGCTCCTGATTGCCATAATACCTGTTGTTCTCTGTATGTCTTGCAATGCTAAAGCCTTCCTAACCTGAAAAAGGCCAAAGCTTGGTGCACTGCTCCATCTGAACATGCAGAACACTACGGAAAAGTCAGCTGATTCTCCCATGTTTGTTACATGCTCTGTGCAAATGAATTTTTATTGAAATGGAGGAGATTGCTGTGTAGTGTGAAGGGCAGGTCCCCATGCCTGCCTCAGCTCCTTTGAGCAGGTAGTATGCCAGTAAGTAGTGATGAAGTGTGGCTGGAAGTCTGTATGGCTGATGACCTTCAAGCTGTTAAAGCTGCTTTTAAAGCCATAGTCAGGTAAACACAGCTGGCAGAGCCAAATCCTGCTGAAAATTGAACAAAAATCCAAATCCGAGACCCTATGTGCACTTGCACACTTTGTTCCTACCCATGCAGCTCCTAAGGAGGGAAGGTTTGTCCTGGATTAAACACTCCCCATGGGATGATGAAATCTTTAATGTTGCTGTAAATTTGGAGACAATTTTCATGCCTTCTTTTTCCTATGAGGTCTTTGGGGATTGTATTCCTTCAGTATTGTAAATTCCCAGAGGTCCCTTCAAGCAAACAGTAGTCTTTGCTGGATGCTTTAGTCCTGCTGTTCCCCAAGCTGTAAAATCAGGGCTTCTTTCAGCAGCTATTGTAATGGGAGCCCTCCTTTCCCTCCCTGTTTTCTTGGGAGTTCAAATTTCTTTTTTCCTTTGCTCTTCCTCTCCAATTTCTATAGGGTTTTGCACCTATATTTTTTGCTGTTGCTACAGCCAAACAGCATTAAACAGGAGCAGGATTTGTTACTATTATACAAATGAAAAAAAATTGGTGTAACTGGCAAATATGTGGAAATTTTATAGGCTCTTTCTGTGGAGTAACTGTAATTACACAAGGCAGAGGGATATTTACATCTCCATTTGGTTCAGAGTTGCATAACGTATTTTTCAATGGGACACTATCACTTTCTGCCCACGTAACTTAAAGTGACCTTGGTGTCTCTAGCTGCATCTGAGTGAATCATTAAGAATGAAAAGGAAAAAAAAAGTCACAGAACACATAGTTACTCAATACACTTCCCTGTGCAAATCTGGGACAGGTAGAGCAGGTACCCCAGGACAACGTCCAGCTGGGTTTGAGTATCTCCACTGACAATGAGCCCAAATGCAAAGTGACTAGTCCTTCTCATGGAGAGGTTTTCCTGTGTTTGCTTTTTCAATGAGAATGGCAGAGCACCCCCCAAAATAGGGACAGAACCAGAACACAGCTCTTTCAGAACTACTGTAGAACCCATAATTCTGGTAAAGGATGAGCACAAAAGCAATTCTAGAGAAAATAAATGCAGGTGAAATATCTTTTCATTTAGGAGGCAGCAGACAGAACTGCAGAATTTGTAACTAAAAAATGTTGGGGTGGTTTTTTGGTTTTTTTATTTTTAAACTGCTTGGTAATTCCACTTCAAGGAAAAATTTGTACCAAACTGATATTTCAATGACCTCTAGCTTTAATTTCTCAAGGTTTACCTCAGTTTGTGTTTTGGAAGGAGACATGATTAGCCATAATGGCAGTATAGGTATAGAAAAGCTAATTTCAGCTTTGGAAAGGACAGATTTGAATGGGTGTGTACTCTACACACACACTGAAAAAGCCCGCAGAGGTTTGTGCAGCAGGAGAGGTGTGCACACAGAAACCACCCCTATAATGCCAGTTTGAAAAATGAACCTGGAGAAACATAGACAGGAATTTTGGCCAGACTCTTGGAGGAGTTGAAAAGCCTCTTCCTACCCTCCTCCCCCCTCAAAAAAAAAAAGAAACAGAGAAAACCCAAACCCAGCCCAAACCTTGCGTTGTCTTGAAAAAAAACCCCAAATAAAAAATAACCCTCTGTGCCTCAATTGCCAACCTGTAAATCACCTAAATGTGGAAGGCAACAGAAGTCTGACTATACCTGAGATGTGTATCTGACTGGATTCCTTACTGTGCTGTTAGCTTTCTGTTGGGGGGAACGTGCCTGCACAGACTGTGACCTGAGGGCTCTTGTGGCCAGGAGAGATAAGGTGTTTGCTGCCAGGCTTACGGGAATGGAGTTGCACAAGCTGTTGTTTTAACACGATTCAGTTCTCTGGGTCAGAAGAGAGTACATGGTATTTTTGTACAGCTGTAGATATGCCAAAAAAGAGTCCAAATGGCTTTTTTTTTTTTAATTAATATTTCCATGCAGTCTTTAACAGTGACCATCTCTTCTCTTTGTAAGCCTGCTGAGTTACTGCCTTAGCTATTCATGTGAGAATGAGAGCCTTTGGGGATGAAACAGGAAAAGGGTAGGAAGAAATCTGAAAGAGAGTAAGCCTGATAGTTTGTGTGCCTGTACGAGTGGACAAAATAGATAAACTGGTTTTTCATACTTTGATATAAACCCCTGTTTTCTTCCAAAGGAGAATTAGTTTGAAAAGACAAAATACAAACCAGCAATTCCCAAAAAAAGGTGTCACCCTCAGGATAAGATAACCTGCTTTTACTTTGACACTGCCACCCAGACAACCTATCCTCAAGGAAGCTGTATTAAGCAGATGTTCTTTAGTCTCAACAGCATTTAAACATAAATGACACTGTGTGTTCAAGCCTCTTCTCTCACTGTCCCCTCACCTCTCAGGTGATCCATTTTTCAGCTAAAAGAAGATAACAACTTCTGTCACTTGAGCAAAATATAAAATCAGCAACATTCAAAGTTCAGTGCATCTTTCAAATCCACAGTAGCCAAGGTGCACCAACACCAAATGAGAAACAAAAGGTTCACCAAAACTGGGAATGCTGTGAACAAAATCATTACACCTGCCTCAGATGCCTTACTTTGCCCTCAGATGTACTTCAGTTTACCAGTGAGACTTTTCTCAAATCTTCCTTCTTCTGGACAACTTCTTTTGACTTGGAAGCAGAGGAGAGCTATGTAGGTGCCAAGTGATGTGTGTCTAAGTGCAGCTGCTTCCCTCCCTTAGGAATGACTTCTCCCTGTTTTTCACTTTACAGAAGCGAGATGCTGCTGATGACTTGGTGAGTAAGGCTTGGTTTTGCCCAGGGTTTACAGAGACAAGAGTATTCTTACTGTGTTCACAAAGTGTTTCTGTGAGTCCAGGCTGAGGAAATGGCTATTTCTGAATGTGCACAACAAGGGGAGTGGCCCAGAGTTGCTTGGTTTAGGCAGTAAGAGCAACAGTTCTTTTCCAAGCTCTGATGGAAACTCCCAGACAAGGCAAGACAATGGATGAATGATTTTTAACCTTGTCTTTGAATAAACAGCAAAGTTGTTTGAAATCTTCTCTGCACCTCTAACAGACATCCATTCTGTGTGGTTTATTTTTACTTTTAGTTATTCCTAAGGAAGGAAAGAGACCTCATCTCTGAGGCTGATGGGCACCTGGCCTCTACTTCATCAGTGCTTAAATGCTTTGATTGCTTGGGGACCTCCTTGATGAACCAGCCAGAGATCAGGCACACCATAAAAACTCTGAGGTTCTTTCCAGTGCTGGACCTTGTTGTGGAGTTGCCTCAGGAGTCCCACCTGTTGTTACCTACGCTTTCATATAGTCTCCAGGAACCTTCTACCTCAGCACTCTAAGAAAATTAGTATTGCCAAGTTGTGAGGAAATTGAGAATAAGCTAAAATGGAATTTGGAGCCTCCTGGAATTCTTTAGGTCTATGTTAAACAAGATGGGTACTTCTATCCCTGCTGTAGGAGTCATTCACTCAGCTGATAACTAGAGTCACAAGTACAGTAAGGCAGCAGTAAGTGGTTGTGCTCTGTGACTAACCACGAGCAAAAGTCACAGTCTCAGTAGTGAAAAAAGCCCTATTCCTACAACAGCAGGAGCTTTGCAGTGGTGGTGGTAGTTTGTTAAAGGGGCTAGGCTGCAGTTAGGATGTGTGGAGTAGCATGGTGATGGCAGCAGATAGCTGTGCTCCAGTCCTTAGGGGTAGATCATTCCTGGTTTGTTTGGAGTGATAGAATGTCCAGCTGTGATTTCTTTCAAAAAATATGGTTCTGGCTGATTTAAGACAGACATTAGTGTAATAGCAGGCTTCTTTTTTGGGGTTTGTTTCTTTTTATCAATCTACAGGTTGTCAATGGGATAGAAATCTATGGCATGAAAATTGATAGCAAAATAACGTCCCGCTTTGCCCACAATGTCATCACCAGCCGAGCTGTGAATCGTGGAGACGGGCACAAAGAAGTCGTCTTTGATGTCGAACTCCCTAAGACAGCCTTCATTACCAACTTCAGCATGTGGGTAATCTTTACACTGGTCTTAGAGAAGACTAAAAACCTCTGCAGGTGCAGCTGGGAGAAACTAAACCCAAATGTTCATTTTACTTTGCCATTTGATAGATTTATAAATGCCTCCTGGGCTAATGCTTCTGGTACTGTTAACATGCAAGATACTTGGAGAAAGGCAAACCCCTATAGAAAATAGTTCTGATTTTCAATTATTTCTATCATCATGATGGAACTTAGGGAATAGGGGAACATCGCTGAAGATCCACTCACCTTTTCAGAAACATTACTTACTCTGGTGTTACCAACCAGAAAAGTTCCGTTACCTAATTTCCCTGATATCATTATGGCTTAATTTATCTCTTCATTTAAAAATTATATTTGAATGGAAGGCAGGAAAGAGAATTACTCCTTTACATTCCTACCTTTAGTTGCAATAATATCCAATTCTCACACCATTATGAGGTTTCCTTCAGTTTCAGCACGTCCATCTCTGCTAATGCCTGCTTTATTTTCAGTAAAAAGAAACAGTATCTTTTAGAGCAAAACTGCTCTTAATGCATGCTAGAAGTTTTCTTAGAGGATGAGGTGAATCCCCTGGGAGAAATGTCTGTTTAGTGGTGGAAGGAGTCTAAGGATGAACTGTTGAACTGTAGACTGCTACATTTGGACACGAGTCTCATCTAGAGTTGGCTTGTCTGAGATGAGATGAGGTGAGATGAGATGGGCAAGCTGCAGAAGTGTAAGAACATCGCAGGCGTAAGTAGTGTTGCTGTCAGTCCAGTTTTGACCAAATTTTATTTTCAAAGTAAGAATTGGTTTAGATTCTCTTAAGATACTGAGCAGAGAGGTCTTCATTCCAGCTAAATTTACTGAGAAGACTAGCTTCAGTGAAAGTGCTGCTTAGCAAACCAATCAATAAGTTTAGAATTGCCTGTAGTAACTTCTCCTGTATAGGTGCAAGCTATTCAGCTAAACCAGGGCTTTTTCATCTGCAGGACAATTGATGGTGTCACTTATCCTGGAACTATAAAGGAAAAGGAAGTTGCAAAAAAGCAATATGAGAAGGCTGTTTCAAAGGGACAGACTGCTGGTCTTGTCAAGTAAGAGTGATGTCTTGTGTGGCTTCCACCCCATCATCCTGTAGCAAATTGGGGGATTGGAAATACCTTATTGTGGCATATTTCTGAAGTTTGTTTTTTACAGGACCAAAGAATAATCATTAAGTTAAAATTATTCTAGTGTAAATTATAAAAAGGAAACACAACTTCTGACTAGACAGACAGTATCTGCAATTATGGAAAGTTCTGCAACTTTTACTGACTTTGTATGACGTGGGATTAAGCTCACTGGAAATGTGAATAAATTCTACAGCCTGAGTATGATTTTAGTAATAGATCAAAATTCCCATCTTTGTTTTACTCCTTTTGGAAAATTATGCTCCACCAACCCAAACAATTATTTTTTTTGTAAAAGAGGATAAAGATACTGTTTTTCTTACCCACTTACATGTAGAGCTTCAGGAAGAAAAACAGAAAAATTCACTGTCTCAGTCAACATTGCAGCAGCCAGTAAAGTCACTTTTGAACTCACATATGAGGAACTTCTGAAGCGACAGTTTGGAAAATATGAGATGTTCATCAAAGTAAAACCAAAGCAGCTTGTCAAAGATTTTGAGGTAAATGGCAAACTGTATCAGACTGGATACTGTAACTTAAAAGATGATGAAATGCTGTGCATTCCCATGGGTTCCCAGTTGAACTAAAGGCCCATGGTAATATTTCTAATGAATCATGTGGTAGTCCCGTGTGCTTCAGTGCAAGGTTTTATTTGGAAGCCTGACAAATTGCATTGGCTACTAACTGTCCAAAATAAATGGACAATATATGGAAACCTTGAAAAGCCATTATGATGCTTGGGGTAAAAGGCTAGGAGCACTTGTGAATGCCTTTATAGCATACATTGCATCTTTCTCCCACCACCATGAAACTATGTCATCTTAAATTGCAGTTATACATATACTGCATTCTGGAATAGAATCACAGACTCATGGGGGCTGGAAGGGCCCTGGAGAGCTCCTGGGGTCCCACCCCCTGCCAGAGCAGCTCCCCAGCTCATATTGCACAGGGCGGCGTCCAGAAGGGGCTGGAATCTCTCCAGAGATGGAGACTCCACACCCCCTGGGCAGCCTGTCCCAGGGCTCCCTCACCCTCACTGGGGAAAAGCTCTTCCTCTGCTCTAACTTGCAGCCATTGCCCCTTGTCCTGTCCCCACAGACACTGAAAAGGGGCTGCCCATTTCCCCCTGCATCCCATCCTTCAGCTATTGATAAACATTAATCAGGTCCCCCCTGAGTCTTCTTCTCTCCAGGCTGAACAGCCCCAGCTCACCCAGCCTTTCCTCACAGGGGAGATGCTCCAGGCCCTTCAGCATCTCCTGAGCCTCCTCTGGAATCTCTCCAGGAGATCCCTGTCTGTTTTACCCCAGGGATCCCAGCACTGGACACAACACTCCAGGTGGGGCCTGAGCAGGGCAGAGCAGAGGGGGAGGATCCCCTCCTGTGACCTGCTGGCCACACTCCTCCTGATGCCCCCCAGGATCCCACTGGCAGAATACTGCGGCTTTTCTCTGCCAAAACTTGCCTTTGATCATTCTTACCATTTGCCTCCTAATACCCATTTCTAAGGCAAATTTATTTACTCCTTTGGATGCCCAGAAAATGCTGATTAAAAATCATTACTAAACTGGGCATCTGCAAGAGTTTGTAGAGCACGATTTTAAACACACTGCGATAGAAGGCATCCTGAAATATAGGCCGAAGTTGGGCACAACTCACAGCTAATGGCTGCATTATATTTTTGAAGGACTTGTATTAACATTTGCCAAAGTACTAGTATCTAGCTTTCAAACAAGTTAGATTTCCATGAAGGTTTATTTGTTCCTAGCTTTATTTTTAATTCCTGTGTATAGAAAGGCCTGTTTCCCTTACGGTGTGTTCACAGGAGTGTGGGTTTGTACAAAAGGAAAATCCCTCTTTCACATCTGTAGTGCTCAGGTGATTGTCCTGTAAATGACTGAATTGGTATCTTGCAGGGTGATCAATAACAATGAATTCTCAATATTTCAGATTGAAGTAAATATCTTTGAGCCCCAGGGCATCACTGAGCTGGAAGCAGAAGGAACATTCATCACCAATGATCTGCAAAATATCGTTAAAAAAACTTTTACAGAGAAAAAGGTACAGTGACTACTGCATTCTGTAATGTATTGATTACATTTCTAATTCTGAAATGATAATGTCGGTGCTAGCAATGGAGGTGAGAGGGAAGAAAACAGAGAAAATGCAGTAAGAGCTTGTCTGTGCAAATGAGCTCTGAATCCCCAGCTAGCAAGTTGAAGGCCATCTCCATGCAGTTCAGAAGCCACGTAGATGTTATCAGGATACTGTACCCAAACTGGTATACCTTGTCCCACAGCAGTAGTTGGAAACCTAGATACTGAAAGGTTTGTTTCTTACAGAACTGAATCTGTAACAAGGAGCTTTCTCAGGAAATCTGCCACCTCTGTATGTAAGATGTAGACTGCCAATAGCCTTATAAAAGGTGTGATTCAGAGCACTGGGCTGAGCCAGGGAAGATGGGGGAGTAAACATACCAAGTAAGCTCTAGAGAGCAGCCTTCAGGTATGTGGTGGTTTGGCCCTGGCTGGAGCCAGAGCTGCTCTATCACTCCTCTTTCAGTGGAAAGGGGAGAAAATGTCTATTGAGAGGCTCAGGATTCGAGCTAAGAACAGAGAGGGATCACTCTGCAGTTAGTGCCAAGGGCAAAGCAGACTCAACACAGAATAAAGGAAACTAATTTATTACAACTACACTACACACCCAGTGGAACTGGAGTTGGGTGGTAAGAAGTGCAGCCAGGTCCTTCCTCACCCCTCCCTTCTTAGCAGACTTAACTTCATTCACAATTTTACTCCCTTCTCCCCCCCCAACATGGCGCAGGGAGGGGCAGGGACTGGGGGAATGGGGGTTCGGTCAGTTCCTCACAAGCTGCTTTCCTCCTCCAGATCTTAAACCACCTCTACTTCCCCCACCACCACTCCTCCCTATTAGCAGACTTGACTTTAGTCATCATTTCACTCCCTTCTTTATGCCCCCATGGCAGCACAGAGAAGGGCAGGGCATGGGGAGTGGGGGTTTTCAGCCTGTTCCTCCCGAATTGTTTTCCTTCTTGCTGGGGGGCATTCCACACACCCCCCCTCCCCCTGTGGCACTGTGGGGTCCCACCCACGGGTGACAGTCCTCCAGGAACTTCTCCAGCGTGAGTCCTCTCTACTGGTGAGTCATCTCCTCACCACAGGCCTCAGCACAGCTCCCTTCCACGGGGTGCTGGCCCTTGGGCCCAGACTGCTCCAGCCTGGTCCCCCCCAGAGTCACAAGTCCCCCAGCAAACCTGCTGCAGCATGGGTTGGTCTCTACACCGGCTGTAGATGGTCTCTGCTCCCCACCCTTATCCATGGGCTGCAGAGGGACAGCCTGCTTCACCATGGCCTTTCTTCTCTGTGGGCTGCAGGGGAATCTCTCTGGCACCTGGAGAACCTCATTCTTCCCCCCCATCCTTCCTCCCTGGCCTTGTGTCTGCGCAGCTCCTTACATCTTCTCACTCCCTTCTCTGGGGGCAAAATGCAGCTGCCTCTGGGTTTTTCCTCCTAAATGTGATTCCCAGAGGTGCTGAGACCATCGCTGATGGGCTCGGCCTTGGCCAGCAGCAACTCTGGCCTTGGATCAGCCAATGTTTACTGTCTGGGGCCTGCAGAGAGCTTCTAGCTGCTTCTTGCAGAAGCCAGCCCTTTAGACCCCCCCTTCTCCATTAAAACCCAGCCATGCAGAACTGCAACAACATTATCAGTTATCCATCAATAAATAGATAAACACATATGGATACAAGCTAATACCTAACCTGTTATTCTCATGTTTGTGAATATAAATTACTGGGTTTACAAAAATGCAAATTTCTTAGTGTTCTATAGAAATTTTTCAGCTATTAAGGATCAGATCTAATGAAGGCTTTTCTTTACAGGGCCATATCTCTTTCAAGCCAACTCTGGATCAGCAGCGAACCTGTGCAAATTGCTCACAGTCTCTCTTGGATGGGGATTTTACTGTAAAATACGATGTGAAGAGAACAACTCCAGATAATCTGCAAGTAAATCCTGCAGCTGGAAATTTTAAACTGTTGAACTGCTTAGCTTGTATGGTAAAGGAGAGGGAGCAGCAAGGGCCAGGGGTTCTCTAAAGGCCCAGGTTTGCATTTAGCTGAAACTCCTGGGCCCACAAATAGATCTGAGATCAGTCAGGGTCATTAAAGCCTCTTAGACCACCCAGGGGCTAGACAGTAAATGAAAGTCATTTCTTCTCTATCCATGTAACCTATTTAATATATACAGTTGTTTGGTTCAGGTTTTTTACCTTTTCTTTTTCAGATTGTCAATGGCTACTTTGTACACTTCTTTGCACCAACAAACCTTCCCAACTTGCCCAAGAATGTGATTTTTGTCATAGATATTAGTGGCTCAATGTCTGGAAGAGAAATAGAACAGGTAAGTTATTACATGACTATAGAGTCCCCATGGAGAAGGGATACAATGGAAGGGTTACAATGGAAGGGATGCAGTGGCTCGGAGTGCAGTGTGCTGCTTAAGCTACACCAAGTGGTTTTGAGACCTCTCTGATGCTCCATACCATAAGTACTAGTTTAAAGCATTATTGTACAACAAAATTCTACACATTTAGGCTATGTTACCTACTTTAAAGTGTTACTGGTTTTCCTCTTGGCTACAAAGATTTACTAGATGCGATTGCAACTGGCTGGCTTCACTAGTTACTCTGAAATAGGCACAGGGACTGGCAAGGACAGAACGAGCTCAAGAGTTTTTGCATGATGTACTGTGTAAAAGTTGAAATGCCCAAATGCTGAGTGATTAATCCTGTAAAATCTCTAGATACCTATTGTGTTAAATGTTGAACCATGAATTTAAATCTCTTTGTCTTATAGACAAGAGAAGCCCTTCTAAAAATCTTAGATGACATTAAAGAAGATGATTTCTTCAATTTTATCCTGTTTGGTAGTGAAGTACATACCTGGAAAGAAACATTAATCAAGGCCACTCCTGAGAATTTGGATGAAGCAAGGAAGTTTGTTCGGGGCATTGACACTGAAGGCAGTAAGTAATTTACTGTACTTGCCAGTAGGTTGTCATGTAAGTTAATTTATCAATTCAGTCTGTGAACACAATGCTACAGCTTTTTCATTATTATTATTACTGATGAGAGACTCCTAAAGTTGAAATTTAATCAGAACATGGCATCTATTTTTCCTTATGTTTCCAACATCCAGGCACTTTTCTGTCTAAACATGCCCCTGCTTGCCACCCTAAATCTTTCATTTTCATACTGTAATGAGCTCTCAGTGAAGAATGGGCCTTTAGTTTGACTGTGCTGAAACCAAACGTCTGTGTCTGCCTTTCAGTGACAAATTTACATGGTGGTATAATGAGGGGAATCGATATGCTGAACGCTGCTCATGAAGGGAACCTCATCCCCAAGAGAAGTGCTTCTATCATTATCATGTTAACAGATGGCCAACCAAATGTAGGTAAGTTTGTGTTGGGTAGAATAATAGAGTGAATTAACTAACAGAAAAAAGAGCTCATTTAAAAGCAGCCTCCATCTGTGACTTCTCAATGTTTTCATGAATCAAAGCACCATGATACCAGCATCAGAGTACAAAAGCAAGTTTTTGGTAATGCCTCCTAAGAAATCCAAGCATGACCAATCACATTTCATTGTGTGATACTTGTACTGATTTATGAAGAAAACCTAACCTTTTTTCTGGTATGATGCAGGCATATCAAATACTCAGGAGATTCAGGAGCATGTAAAAAAAGCCACTGAAGGGAAATACCCCTTATACAATCTTGGGTTTGGCTATGGTGTTGACTATAGTTTCTTGGAGAAGATGGCACTGGAGAATAAAGGATTGGCCCGTCGGATTTATCCTGACTCTGACGCAGCTTTACAGCTTCAGGTACAGTAATCACCACTTAAATGATACATTCATTCAGAGAACTATGCAGATCTTCTTATTTTGAAGTAATCAAAATCTCAGAGTGTGACCTGGTACGGTCAAAAGTCTGCTGTAATCAGAGTCTTGGTTGCATTGAATTTCCAGAACTTGGAAGGACAGTACAAAGGAGACACAAAGGAGGGTTCAAACCTTGGCATAACGTGACACAAGTCATGGTTCTGACGTGTGTTCTTGGGTGTGCAGCAAAATTGCTGCAGTCATGTCTCCCATACCTCACAGATCGTGTAGTTAAGGGAAGAGAAGGATCATAGAATCATAGAATATCCAGAATTGAAAGGGACCCATAGGGATCATCAAGTCCAACTCCTGGATGACAGAGCATAATGGCTCTAGCTATTCTGTCTTCAGGAATTTACTGCAAGCCCGTGTATCTTGCCATTCTTTGGAAGTGCTCTGTAGTCATAAGAGGCCTGAGAACCAGCACAGGCAGTACAGAGCTGAACTTTTTGACTTGTCACATTCCAGTAGCAGCCATTCAGAAAATTCACTGAACGATTCAGGTGCCAGATTTCATTGTAAGCTCTGCCAAAATCAGATACTTAGCCTCCTTTGGGTTACGTTGTCATTTCAGTCTCATTCAGAAACTTGTTTCTATCAAATAGGGGGAAGCTGGGATCCCTCTTGATTAGCATTGATGGAACTCATCATCCACAGCATGTTGTTCACAGATATTTTTCCATTCCTTTAGTGAGACTGAAGAGCTTGTACATCCTTTCTAATTTTATTTTTTAGCCTTTATACTCTGAGATTTAACTGAATATTTAAATATTTTTTCTAAAATACTCATCTAGTTTTCATTGCTGAAATAGCAGGATGTTTCTGGGTACAGATCATCCTTTGAATTAAAGAAACAATGATAGTTAAATGTTTTGCTTTGTTCTTTGTTTGGTTTTTTTTAATCCTGTAGGGGTTTTATGATGAGGTGTCAAATCCCATGCTTATGGATGTGGAGCTAAACTACCCAGAAAATGAAATATCAGACCTCACTAAAAACAATTTTAAGCATTTCTATGATGGGTCAGAGATTGTGGTGGCTGGGCGTTTCCTAGACAACAATCAAAACAGTTTGACTGTAGATGTGAGAGGTGAAGGTGTAAGTATGGATTCCTTTGATTAAAGTAAGCTATGCAAAGTGTCTGAGTGTTCAAAGCTGGCAGCACTTAAAATATTTACTGGTATTTCTTTATCACTGTGATAGGATGTGTTACTGTGTATGTAAGAAAGGGAATGTGACAAAGGCATTGCTTTTAAAACTGCAAGCTGCTTGTGTACTCAGATATACTAGGCTCAGCAATTTTGTGCAGCATGACTGGGTTAGCTCTGCTAACAGGTTTAAGTTTTGGCTGATTGGGTTTTTTTACTCTCTAAATACACTACCTGGTTCTTTCAGGAGCCAAATGTTCACTGTGCATAGACACTATAGTCTTCACTGGGTAAAGAAAACTGATGGATAAGCCAGCTGAATATTTGAAATGCCTTCCTCTTAAAATAGAGGTCTGCTTCTAATACAAACCAAGAGATCTAAATACTTCTCCAGAGCTGGATTCTGTAAAAGTGTTTGCCCCTAATATTGAATAAATATAATGGAAACATATTCTAGATCACATTGCCATAAATACTGTGAACTGCATATATGCCCCGTGCACTGTGGTGTATTAAATACATGTAATTAGGTATTTTTGAAATACAAATATTGTATTATTAGTAAGTTACCCAGCAGATCTATTTGAACATGTTCTGTTATGGAATTGGTGTCATAATCAGAATTCCTTAAATCCTGAGTAGCCAAATTCTAATGAACAGAAATGCCAAATGAATTTGGAAATGTGTTATGTCCTGTAGCACACACTGCTGACCTTCACAGAAGCAGTGGAACAAAGATCCTGCTACCCCCCTGACAATTCCCTGGGCAAGGGCTGTATAGGACCAGCCTGTGTTTCAGTGTAATGAGATTTTTGAGTGTGGAGGGCTTGATTTTGGGAGGTTCTGTGAGTCCCTGGCTACCTACGATATAGGGAAGTTTCCTTATTCCTAACAGGCTAATGATGCTCTGTCCTATACTACACAACAAGATGCTGAGCAAACAGCAAAAGCTTTCCAAGAACAAGAATATATATTTGGAGATTACATTGAAAGGCTCTGGGCTTATCTCACCATTGAACAGCTCCTGGAAAAACGGTAATTATGTCTGGAATAACAACTTCCATGAACCTGGTAAGCCATCAGACTCATGCTAAGAGTCACATCACAGTGAGGTGGCAATGGGAAGGCACTAAAAACAGTAAGGAAAAGCCCCCAGCCTATTCTCCTCCTCACCCTCAGTCTTCCTGTAGCAGGCTGAAAGTTAAACAGTTTTGAATTATTGCAAATAGAAAGCACAGCTTTGCCTTTGGGATATCCAGTGGACTTGGAAGTGCTCTTAGACTGTAACAACTATTCCATATTGATAAATTGGCTGCAGCAAAATGACTTCTAAGAAAAATATTTCATCCTGAGTTTGGTGAGTAATTTTTCTTCAGTGAGCAATCATTGATGCCAGGAGTCTCTTACTTGTGTTCAGCATTGCAGCTACAGGAGAAGAAAAGGAGAATCTCACAGCTGAAGCTCTGGATCTCTCACTAAAATACAAGTTTGTAACACCCCTGACATCCATGGTGGTAACAAAGCCAGAAGACCATGACAATCAAGATGGGATTGCTGATAAACCTGTTGAAGGTAGAGATATCTTTCACAATTTAACTTCATTTGAGAAGCCAGGTGTTACACTCATGTTCCCTTAAGGAAAGGCTTTTGTGTGAGCACAGATTTAATCATGTATCTGAAAAATCTACTTTCCAAACCTTGCATGTTTTATTGCATGAAATATTTTTCATTGTAAAGTTCATTTCCATCAAACTATCTTCCTTGATGAAATCATACAAGCCAAATGCATTCAAAATGGGTGTATGTTAAGTGAAATATATAAAATACTACATTAAAACCCCAAACAAACCAAGAAGCAGTTCTAATCTAATAATCAAGCTATATCAGTTTCATTCACATTGCTCTCTCCTTTATTTTTCTACATGTGTCAGCTTAAGGTGGATGTGATAACATCTGTCTGCATGGAAGGGGAAGATTTGTGTGAGCTCTTCCTCATGCAGGATATATCAGGCTGTAGAAAGGTGGAGATGCTATCTGTAAAACACAGTGGTCATATATATTGCAGGAAGAGAAGCAATTCTATTGGAAGTGCCCAATTTGTTCTCAATTCCTCTGATACTTTGGCTAATTATTAACTCCCTTTTTCACATTAACACACTGTGATTCCCTAGAGTTCAGCCTCCTTGTTTAACCTGTGTGAAACAACCTCTGACTCTGCTCCTCTTCAGCAGAGGGAGGCAGATGCTGTCCACTCAGCGTGCCCCAAACCCACCCTTCCCTCAAGTTTCAGCATCTGCTCCATCTCAGCTGACAGAATCATCTGACATCCTCAGCCCCAACATCTGACAGAAGCAACATCCACTCAGACTGATCTTCAGCTCTTTGCTTTGCCTTTCCAGATGCAAAGGCCCTCTTCTGAACCTCTTCCCAAGCAAATCTCTTTGTGCATAGAAAGTATAGAGCAGCAATAGGAGAGAATACTGGAAATGCCTCTGCTGTATAAGACAGTTATTAGCACCACCCTAGAATTGTGCTTCACAGATAGGATTACTGGTCCCAGCAGTGTGAACAGAATGGTGCAGGTACCCTGAAAATGGCAAAAGAGTAAAAGCAATAGGGAACATTTTGAAATAAGGAATAAAATAAGGAATAAAAGAATTCCTAATAGTGCTCTTGTCATATGCATAATTAACTGCAGTTTTGCTGCCCCATATACACATTTTTTTTACTTTCAGTGTGTTTCTGTTTGATCTACAGATACTGAGTTATATAATGGGGAAGAAATGGAATTGTAAAATATTGAAGATACCTGGTTGAATTGTCAAATGGTTTTCATTTTTCTTTTCTTAGAATGTTTTAACAGGGTCAAAATCCTTCCTGTTCAATCATACAACTGAAACTGTCAATTTCTTTTCCCCCCCCCCACTCTTACTTCTTACCTGCTCCTGGTAACAGCTGAAGGTATGTTCATTTCTTACTAAATTTACCTAACATTTTTAATTGCTTTAATAGCTTCAGATGCAAAAAAGAGTAGAAGTCAAGAAAAATGTGGGAGCAGGTGGGTAAATCTTATCGACCTCCCAGTGGTACAGTTTAGAGTGAGATGGCACAGGGGAACTGGGTGAGAACAGGTTGTCCCAGCCCCTTACAGAGCAAACCCCATGCCTTTGGAGAAGTGACATTTTTGCTGAAAAGTAGTGTCTGCTCTCTGCCTGTTCATGCCCTGTTCGTTTGCAGTACTGAATAAACTGTTTTGACTCAGTTTTTCTTTTGTAACTAGAAATGCATACATAAATAATTATAAATTTTGCAGTTGGTTTTGGTGGATGGATGGAAGTGGGAGAGGTTTTTCTGGGGTTTTTTTTTTAATTCTTTCTAGCCTCTAAAATAACATTTTGTTTTATTCACAGCACAGGCTGGCACAGGTTTTATAGGTAAGTCGTGAGCTTCAGTTTCAGAATGAAACAGCATCTGTCAAAGGAAATTGATTCACACAACCAAAACTGCCAGAGACACAAACTGCCTTTTCTGCATTTGCAACTGTATTGTAACAATACTGCCAAATTCTCACTGCTAAAATGCTGCTGACTGCTAAAAGCACACTTAAAAGCTGAACAATACCAGTGACAAAGTTTCAGCTAAATAGCTTTTACGTTGTAAATGCCAGTTCATCAAACCAGCAGTTTTTTCCTGAAAGCTGTAAAGCTGTTTTCCAGAGGCAGAGGATGTTCTTAATTTGCACCTCCTTTAGAATTATATAAAGCAAGTCACTATGATGTCAGCATCTTGGGCTAAATTAATATCTTCAGATACTTACACAAAAATAAACTTATTTGAGCAAGACAGCAAGTGACCCTTCAGTTTGCTGGCTGGGCACTCTTGGAAATGGGAGGGTTACATTGATGTTTGTGCTCTGGAGGTTGGTCTCAGTCTCTCTCAATCTCTGCCCCTCTAGAGTTTTCTTAAGTCTTCCTTACACACCTTTTCAAAAACAACAGTCAAAACCTCCAAAGCTTTCAAGGGATGATGCTGCATTTACTTGCTGACAGACAGCTTGCTTAATCCTTAAATCTGAAGCATTTCTGTCCTACAGATACGTTACTTTGCCCCTGTGGAAACTCTCAAAGCAATTTAGACTACAAAAGAAATCTGTCTTTATCCTGAAGCTTTGCTTTGATTCAGAAGGGGCACACACTGTCATTCCATGGCCTATAAGCCTTAAAAACTAGGATGGAATTAGCAATTTACCTGGCATATTAAATTCCTGATATGTCACATCTAGTGTGCAGATAGTGTGTAAATATTCTGTTTTAATGTGAGCTGGTTTTCTTTTCTCTTTCCTCTCTGAAGCTCCACAGCTATATCACCTACATGGAGCACAGCCCACATGGCATACTCTTGGTGAGTAGTTTGAGTAAGGTCTGCTTAGAAAACAGAAGGGGATTTTAAGACTGAATTGCACAATTCTTATGAGTCTTTTAGACAATCCCCTTCCATAAAAGGGGTCATTGTTTATTTCCAAGGGCCAGGTGTTTGATTTACTTTAAACATTTCTAAATGTATTTAAAGATCAAGTCACTGAGATTATTTTCTTAGTCATTCTTCCCATTGCTAGACTGTGTTGGTAAGTGCTTGGTAAGTGCCTGGTCTCTGTTCAAGTGAACTTCCTGCCATTAGTAACACTTCTGTGGCACACAGAGATAAGCACTTAGAGGCAGCCATCCTGAGCCTACAATCTACATGCCACGTTTTGCAGGCCTGTACCTGGGACAGATGAGGTGAGAAAGGACATAGTTCACCTTGGGGAGATGGTAGGAGCTTCCTTGGGATCCCACCACTCCTTTGGAGGAAGGGTGGGACTAAGCAGTACATGAAGCAGGGTAGGGACTGGTTCCTCCTGGTGCCCAGCATCAGCAGTTGCATTGCCAGGAATGAAACATTGATGCAAAACTCTGAACCTGTGCAGCATGATGCAAACACCAGTGGTTTGTCCTTGCAGTGGATGGAGACCCACACTTCATTATATCAGTGCCACAAAAAGAAGATGCCCTTTGTTTCAATATCAATGAAGACCCAGGTGCTGTGTTAAATTTAATACAGGACCCAATTACAGGTATGTTTTTAATATTTTTAATACAGTAAATGGGGATGCTTAAAATGTCTCATGTCTAAAGGCTATTTCTCTCTCTTATACTGTGGCAGCTTTCTGTCCCAGAGTGAGCAGGAGTTACTATAGCTGTGATAAGCACCATTACCATGGCTGTTTTCACTTCTTGGAGCAAAATGCCCTTTTAAACTTTGTTTGAAAACCACTGTTAGAGTCAAGAGACAAAATGTCTCATTAAGTAGTAGTGCAGCAATAAAATAATCCTTAGGTTGGCATTTCCTGGAGTTCCTGGTACAGAGAGATTGATGCCATCCAGGCTGCTTGTGCCCAGCACAGAGTCTTTGTGCTCTGGGAAATATTCAACTCTTCTCAAGTTTAAGACTGGTGCTCTTGAACATCTGTATCAGTGACATGGGTGATGGGATTGAGGGCACCCTCAGCAAGCTTGGGGGTGACACCAAGCTGAGTGGTGTGGGTGACACACCAGAAGGAAAGGAGCCATCCAGAGGGATCCTGACAGGCTGGAAAGATGGGACAGGGGAACCTAATGAGGTTCAACACTGCCAAGTGTCAGGGGTTGCACTTGGGACGGAAGAATCCCAGACACAGATACAGACTGGGAGAAGAGCTTCTGGAGAGCAGCCCTGTGAGAAGGACCTGGGGTCATGGGGGGTGAGAAACTGCCCCTGAGCCAGCAGTGGCTCTGGCAGCTGGGAAGGGCGATGGGATCCTGGGCTCCATCAGCAGAGGGGTGGCAGCAGGGACAGGGAGGGGATTGTCCCTCTCTGCTCTGCCCTGGGGAGGCCCCAGCTGGACTCCTGTGTCCAGAGCTGGGGCCCCAATACAAGGGAGCAGAGGAACAGGAGGGGAATCAGCTTGTTAAAGGGCAGAGACTGGCAGGACAAGGGGGATGGATTAAAGCTAAAGGAAGGAAGGGTTAGATTAGATATTAGGGGGAAGTTCTTTCCAGAGAGAGTGGTGAGGGGCTGGAACAGGCTGCCCAGAGAGGGGGTGGGTGCCCCNGGGGTTGGAGCTCTTATGATCCTTGGGGTCCCTCCCAACCCAGACCAGTCTGTGATTCTATGATTCAAGAAAGTGATGTGGAAATCCACACAACACCCCCCAGAACTTTATTCTGCTTTGGCACAAACGTGCACAAGTAACTCTGATGTCTTTTTCAACTCATCCTTATTCCCTGGAGTAGTTGTTAAATTTCTGTGACACTCCTTGGTGTCAATTGATGGGGTCCCCTCTATACACCAATACTTGCTGCTTCCTTTTTCTATTAGGCATCACTGTCAATGGAGAACTCATTGGTGATAAGAGAGCAAATAGTGAGGCAAAGATCCAAAACACATATTTTGGAAAATTTGGCATTGCAAATAAGTACATGGACTTAAAAGTGATGGTAACTCCTGAGAGGATCACAGTTTGGAATGGCAATGAAAAAACAGGTTTCACCTGGCTTGACACAGTGACCTTGCAGCAGGAAGGGTAAGGCTCACAGCAAGTATATGAGGCTCCTGTATTACTTTCTACACTTTTGAGTGGATTAATAATATGCTTCTAAGAATTGTGGTCTGAGTATACAAAATAAACTGATGCAAGTTGTGTTGGATTCTGCTGTCTACAAATATTCAAACAATTGTGCTGTTTGAGGACAAGGTTTGATAGAAACATTTTGCTGAAAAGTTTGGAGACCTTTTGTTGTGTGATTCAGCAAGTGTCAGACTGTCTGTGAACACAGATTCACACAGACCAAACTAGGCAGCAAAACCTCTGTTTTAAAAAACACTGGGAGAAGGGCTTCTTGAGA
>VZTU01012260.1:0-47406 GCA_013400835.1 Zapornia atra
AATGGATTTCTCCCCCCCGGCCGGTGGGTGGCACTTGGTGTGGTAAATAACAATAATTACAGCTCTCAAAATGCACATTTGATAACTATTCAAGAACTGTAATAATCACCAGCAAATTTTATTAGAAACCAAGAGATATATGGTGCCTGTGTGTGCCTATGTATAAAACCATGGCTGCAGGTTGCTACCTTGTCCTTCTTTGTGTCCCTCCATTAAATTAGGCAGAATGGCAACCCTGTGCTCTTGCCATGCAAAAGCTGTTTGCAGGTCATTTTAAAGAAGATTTGCCTAGGATCACAGAATGAGAGAATGTTAGGGGTTAGAAGGGACCTCGAAAGATCATCTAGTCCAACCCCCCTGCCAGAGCAGGATCACGTAGATTAGGTCACACAGGATCCTTGTACTAGGGCATGCTTTGCTTGGCTATACCTCAGACTGTAAATGAATTTGGCACTCACCTAGGAAAGAGTGCATTAGCCTTCTGGCTGTAGTAGGACTGCACTTATGTGGCAAAGTATTTGCAGGAGCAGGGCTGGAGAAAGCTTTGGCTAGGATTAGCATCTGTCAATTTCCAGAGGCAGAAAAATGCAGAAAAGGCTACTGAAGGCCTTATTCAAAGCAGTGGGGTGAGATTTCCCCACCAACTGTTTTGCAAAAATTATATTAATAAATAGTTAATCTGGGAATTATTCCAGTTGATCATGCACAGGGACATCAAAAAAGAAATGGTGCTGGCCTTGTTTTATGTATAACGAGTGAGATGTCAACACTGTGCAGTGATTTGAGCACACTGGTGCTTAACAAGAAAGGAAAGGTGTGTGATGGGGGAAAGAGAGAGAAAAAAGAAAAGTTTGAGACAGTACTTGTTTAAAGAAAGAAATCCATCATAAAGCTTTTTTAAATGAGGATAAAACTACTCTCCAGCTGCATACAAATGGGAGAGCATCTCACATATTAAAATGGAACTGGGACTTTCAAGTACTTCACTCAATATGCAGAAAATGATACTGGATGTTGACAGCTTTTCTCCACGAAGAAGACAGCTGTGGGGGTCCTTTTATTAGACCATACTAAAAAATTCCTAAAGTGAAGTTTTCCCAAGTAAATAGGCAAATATTCAAGAAAACAATCAAGTGCTGTTTTTATTTTGTTGTTCAGTATGGAGTTTGTTACATTTTCTGCAAATAATACACAAAACAAATCCCTTTTTAAGACTGTAGGAAGTACTCATGTATGACAAATGGTGATTGGTTTATAGATGTGCTGAGCTGGTAATGTCTGTGTTCTCCAGAGCCTATGAATCATCTGACAGTGCCAGTGTGATGTTAAACTAGAACAATATTTTCCTTTTCTATTCTGGAACATCCTGAACTTTCTAGAACCTGAGAGCCTTCCTTATAATGAGACCCTGTGAAATGACAGATCCTATCCATTCTCAAAGTGTCGCATTCCCATGTGTGAACTACACATACTGCATGTGTGAGCTATATTTATTGCCCTTATTCTTGCACAGGTGCCCCTAGCAGAGAGACAAATTCAGGAATCAAACACTCAGATGGATGTGCTAGCTTCTAGCTAGCTTGGAACTGCCTTATCCCCACCTCTCCATGGCTGGGACTGGTCTGGGAGCTACCTCTACAGGTAAACTCGTGGGGTTTAGATGCCAAGTGCCTCTTGTGGAAGTACTTTGGCTCAGGAACTGCTCCCTCCATGTTCCAGTCAGCTGAAAAAACTCATTCTGAAGTAGTTCTTCATGGACTTTTTGTCTTCTCCAAGAACAGAAGGAGATGTCTGGGAAGACAATAGTTTATGCTGTTGAAAATGATGGTTATAGCTTTCACAAAATATTTATGATCCTTGTATGAGCATCTGGGACACAAAACAGTTAATATGCAAACAACAGGGTTAACTGGGATATTAAGAACATCAGTAAACATATACAGTATAAATTTGGCAGGTGATACATCGAGATAAAAATCAGCCTGGCAGCTCTTAATTTCCATTTCCATTTCCATTCAGGAGACAGTTTCTCAGAGATGAAGTACTGCTTCACGAAACAGCTGCACTTTGCCATGCTTTGCATCTCACAGACTCAGTTAGCATTTCAGGGAAAGAATGCTTATTCCCTAAAACTTCATAAATTAAGTTTCCCTCCCATGGCAGGAGGGTTGGAATTAGATGATCTTCAAAGTCCTTCCAACTCAAACCATTCTGTGATTCTGACTCTCTGTTTGTTTCCTCTCTTAGTCACTTTCAATCAAACCAGAGGTTTCTTTGTTGTTTGTCTTTCCATGTTTGCTTGCAGAGCTACAGTTAAACAGTAATTACAACTTGGATAGGCGACAATTTAATGCCATTCCCATTTAACTCTCTTTTTCAAGTCTTTATGATGCATGTCTTCATCATAGTGACTGCTAAGTAATCACATGGAAAGCCAAATGTATCAAATATAGATGTTATTATACATTTTAAAATTATTGCTGTTTAAGAAAAGGACCAATGAAACTGTTGTACTAAGAGGGTTTTATAAATCTCTGCAAAGACACAGGAGTATATTGCATAGTGCAATGTGAGTTACATCTGCAGCTAGTTCTTGTTTGAAAATCCTTATGTGGTTTTGAAAATTCATCCCATTTTCTCTCTTTAAAATGTATATTGTACTTTGTTCCTCATGTCTTCCAGTGGTAGAACTGATAGTCTAAAATCATCTTCATGGATTGTCATCTGAGAGGTTATTCCACTGGCTAGTCCTTTACCTCTTGTGAAATATAAACACCTCTCTCTGCCACACCTCTCTCTGCTTACCCCATTCTCCCTATGGAGCTGACTTTTGTGTCTGACGTCCATCAGCACATAATCAAGGGATATTCACTAACTTAATTAGCTTTACACTGCATTTTCCTCAAATCTCTCTTGACCTCTCTTACCATGTCTTCTAAAAGTCCAGACCATCACCTCTACCACAGTTGCTCTTCCCTGGCTCACCTTCCTCTATTCCTCTTCTATGTCCACAGAGCTACCCAAGGTGAGACCATTTATTGCTGCTTTATTGACTCTTCTGCTGTATTTCCACCAGGATTTTAGTGCCACCTGGGGCTTCTCAGTGCTAGAAACACATATATCTTTCATAAAGTAAATATAGAGAAGGAAGGGAAGCAGGTAGGAGTCAGGTTGCCCACAAATGTTGAATAATGGGACTGGAAGAAATGCTGCAAGTCACTGTAAGCTGAAAGCTTACATTAAGATCTCTGTATGCATGGTATACTCAATGGTTGGTTAGCTTTGGGGGCACTGCACAGTAAAGATGCATTAGAGTAATTATATTGTAATGACAGAAGATCATGAGTTAAAGATGTTGTGGATCCTGTTAGTATACACATCTGAAATTGTCTGGAGCTGATGTGGGAGGTGTATCCACATGGAATTTGATAGCACTGATATTGTAATTAAAGCTGAGGAGATGGGGTTTGTACTGATTTCCTACTGCTGCCTGTGAATATTAATTAGCTCGTGTAACCACCTGACCCTAGCAATAATCAGCTCTGTTAGGTAGAGCAGGAGGGAAAATGGGAATCGCCCACTAAATATTTATTAAGAAAGCTGAGATGAAAACAGCCCAGTTGTGATAGAGAACAGAGGCTCCTGGCAGCCCAAGTGCCTCCTCCCTGGAGGAAGGAAGAGCAGCATCTTTCTGGTTTCCTGGAGAACAAGGGCATTTCTGGCACCATGTGGACGACAGAAACACACCTGTGTCACACACCAATGAGTAAGAGACTCATGGGTCTGCAGAGAGCTCAGATTTCTGAAGGCAGCTGAGAGGCTTTTTTCATGCTTACATTCCTGTCTGCCCAAGCTGTAAGGACCAGAGATGTCTCCAGAAGGCCAAAAACGTTAAGTCTGAGCTGAAGAGCTCCCCCAGTTTTGGACACCCTGCATAGACATATGTTAAGTCTTTCTGAGGCCTTCAGTATTACCCTCAAAGAGAAGGGAAACGAGTATTTCATCACTTGCAAAAATGGGATGAAAGAGTATATGGGGACACCCTACAAATGAAGCTAAGTAGAAGTGAGATTCTGTCCACAAGCCCTAGGCTGCCTGGCAATTGTCTCTGCCTGGCAAACCAATCCTTTTCCCATCCTCACTGGCAGTGTAGTGGGAGCTTCTGGGATACTGGAAAATTGTGTTAAGGGGAGAGATCTGGACACATGCTTTTTAAACATGGCAGGTAGAAGCCATGGAGAAAATGAAGATTAGTCTGTATCTGCAGCATAACTAGGTAGCTCTGTTTCTCTCCTCGTTAGGTCCTGGCCTTCTTTGCTGCTGCTGAAGCCTTCCTAATGGTTTCCTGATAAGACAGTTTATATTTTTGTCCTTCTCACATCTCTCTCATTTCTTCCTATCGCAGTCCCCTCCCCAATCGTAAGGATCCGATCACCTGTGATATACAGTCTTTGGAGTCTGTGTGGAGAGACAGGCTGTGCTAAAAAAATGGTGTGTTCCTAATTGCTTTAGGGTTGGCTGGGCACTAATTCTCAGAAAAGGTGGTAGAGCACGATGCTGCTGGCTGCTGTGCACTAGTGTCTGGCTGCTGCTCTGCTGGAGGTCCGTGAGCAACAATAGCACTGCGAGTCCTCTTTCTTCTTTCCTGACAGCACCACAGTACCTGTATCTTAATCAGTCAGTGTCAGACAGTGTCACAGGCTCTGAACGCTCCTCTAAGCAAAGCACAGCACAAATACCTCCCTGCTGCTTGTAGCTTAGGTTACCATTACTAGACTGAGCTGCCTGATGTAACACTTAAATGCTCCAGACAGGCTGAAATCTTCAGAAGCGTTGGCACCAACATGTCTTCAGACCATGACACCCCTGAGCCCCAGGCCAGGCAGTTTGTGCTCTCCTGACTCTGGCAGAGGTTGCCACCCCTGCTACCCTGCTAGTAACAGCAGAGATGAGAGGCAGAGAAGCTGCCAGAGGCGACAGGAGGAAAAGGTTGTCCTGGTTCTTGATATAATTTTCGTTGTGTGTGTTACAGAGAATGAGGAATTTGTGTCTATTTTACATTAAAATATTGCATGGCTCCTCAGTTATCTGATTTGCAACTTTCATGACTAGCATGATTTACATCAGAAAGGATGATGGGGGAAACCTACCCAAAATGAAAGAGCAACAGAAGAGTTTTAAAGGAAACAATGGAACTGCTGATTATAGGGAGTAATTGTAGCTCCATCAAAGTTAGGGTGGTTTACTGTTCCCAGCAGTAAGTCTAGCATCAAAGGGAATCCTAAACCTGAAACCCTCTGAAAGAAGTGGGTTAGGAGATACAAACTGATTCATGTAGAGAACAAAGAGAGCATTTTGCAAGTGGGACAGCCTGGCTTTGCCTGACGCAGTGACAGTGCTCCCTTCCCTGAGCAGTGAGAGGTTAAGCTTGGGCTTTTAGGCCTTTCACTATGTTAATAGATTTCCCTCAAGGCCCTGTACCTTTGTGGTATGATTAAATAAAGCTTTATTTTTAAAAACATCATATATGTTACATCTGTTCAGAGGATCCTGCTGGGAATGTTTTTAAGTTCCATAAGCAAGTTAGACATCTGTGGTGTTAACACAGGGGCCTGGTGAACTGTGCTCACCCATGGGCACCAAGTATGTACAGCAGCTTTCTGAAACTTTTGGAGTTTTAATGCATCACAGAGTAAGAGCCACCAATGATAAACTTCAGCAACTTGACTTTCTTTCTGCTTGTTCATTACCGCTGTATGGGCCCATCTCACACTGTGTAGGGCCTCACTGTGTGTGGAAGTTAAATAATAGATTATTCAGAGCTACCCTGCTACTAACAGCACAGACAGGAGGCAGAGCTGCTGCCATAGAGAAGGGACAAAAGATTGTTGTTGCAGTGGTTGATATCATTTTGGTTGCAAATGTTATAAAGAAATGAGGTTTAATTAGTGTGGAAGTGCAAAGGAGCAATGATGGCTTTATACTGGGTATTACAATTTGGCTGAGTTAGTCTTCCTCCAAAAAGAGGATCTTCATGTTCAGTGGAAGGTTTTTGGGGGGTTATTTTTGTCTCAGATTTTTCACTGAGTGTATTCCTTCTGTTCCCTTTTCAATCAAAAGCATTTCACACACACACCCCCAGGTTAGGCGTGTGCCTCAGTGTAGAGGCATGTCCTCCACAGCATGGTCCAGCACTCAGGTGGATGTAACTCTCTCTTCCTTCTAGATGATATAGTGGCGACTTGATGTCTCCTGCAAAACATGTACATAAATGGAAGCAGAAATCAGTGGCACTTTTTTTTTACAAGCAGAAGCCATTCACCCATTTGAGGTGTTGCAGGACTGAGACCTTGTTTAGACACAGGATACTCAGTTCAAACAGTATGCTCAGCTTTCATTTCTGAAATCTTACACAGATTGTAAATATTTGGAAAGGAGACAGAATATAAAAATGCTCAACTACTGCATATTGAGAGGCCTCAGCTTTAGTAACATGTTATGGTTTCATGAGGCTACCTTATAATTCATTTGAGCTGCCCCAGAAGTAAAAAGATAGTGGTATTTCAGGGGCTGATTGCAGAGGTCATAACCTTCTGCACACAACATATTGAACAATTCCATCATTCCTGCCTTCAAAGTGAATTGAGACTGACATAGCAGAACAGAAGAAATGCTTAATAAACTATGGGTTTTATTGCACACACACAGAGTCTCATAGGTATGCATTCAGCAAAGGGTGGGCACGGCTCTGTAATAGGTACACTAAAAAAAAAAGCAATCTGTTTGTATTAATATCTCCTTTCACCACAGCGAGTAAAGAAAAGTCCTTTTCAGTTATTTTACCCTTTGTCCTCATCAGTTTTACATTTGTTTGACTGTAGTGTTGCCTCAGTAAAGAAACCTTGTTATGCAAAGTGATAAATGAGAAATGTAAGGGAATTAATCTTTTACGGGCAGTAGGAGACGCGGTGCACTGAGCCAAGCGAGGGCTTCAGGAACGTTACCCTGGCAAGCACTGGCCTGAGAGCGTGTCCTCTGGTGAGGAGAGAAACTTTCCACTGTGCTGCCCCTCCAGCTTCCTCAAGAGCAAGGAAGGGGAGTGCTTCCAGGGGCCAACCCATCAGCCCTGATGCTGAATCAGCCCAAGAATTTTTAACTACAGGGGAAAAAAAGGATCACACCAGAGGATTTTCTCCTTGATGAGAACTTCACCCCGTTCTAAACAGAGATGGAAATTTCTGAGGTACTCGTGACTTCTTTAGCAGTTTAGAGCAATACAAAATAGAAATCATAGTCATGCACTTTTCACCTTAGGCATAAGCAATAGTTAACCCTTTGATGTGATACGACTTGTAGGGAAAAATCCCTCAGACTTTCATCCCCTCTACAAAATCCACAGCAAAACCAATTGATAAATCATGCCTAGTCTTTGGCATGCTATCCTTCACAGCACCTAGAGGAAAGAGAAGTTTTAGTATCCCCAATTTCCAGGTAAGTAGCCAAGCTCTAGGAGACTTAGACCAAAGTCTCCAGGACATCAGAGTGCGTGGAAACATTTCAGACCCTAGGCCCGAATGAAGGCTAGGAAGCAAAGGCTTTATCCAAGGGCTTCATGTCTTCTGTGTTTATAATAAACACAGCACCATCCTTCACCTATAGAGAAGTTCCTCACCATAAATAATTCTTCATCACCAACACTTGCTTGATAATTGCTTTTGGTTTGCACTCTCACTGCTTCATGCTGTTGTACAGCTGCTGTTACCTTACTCTTCAGCCATATGTTGTCAGTCGTATTTTTGTTTCTTCTTGTGTTATTGTCAGGCTGTAAACTGCTTAAGAGTCCCTGAAATGTGAAATTTTGGTCCTCTTCAGTTTTCAGCTAATCCTGCTGCTTAAATGCAAGAATATCACATTTACCATACAGAGAGATTTATTTAAAAACCAACTGTGAATTGCACTGAGGAATCTTCAGTAAACCATGACAATAAATGATGAGAGGATGTTTGCCTGGAGATGTCTCCCTAATGAGGTTTGGTCTAAAGCAGACATTCTGTTTGGAAGTCAGATACCTTGTTTCTTGAGATTTTTCAAGTTACTTGTACAATTCCAATGTCTAACGTTTATTTACTTATTGGTAAACAAAAACTCATAACACGATAGCACAGTTGTTTTGGAAGTATAGCCAAGTCTGCTTAAAAAGAGACCAGGGACAGTTGTTAAGTCGAAAATTATAGTCCACACCTCTTCAGAGAACAGTTTCTGCTCTGAGGTGCATCTCTCTGCATTGTTACAGTCTTGTGTAGGACCTGCTCTCAACTTCTCTAAATGAACTCACTCACTTTTGAAACTGTGGCATATGCATTAGTTGACCCCCCAAAACCTGCCTTCCTTTGTGGGTGCCACCCTTGCTGTGTCTGCTCCTTCAGTGGCACGCAGCATCTGTGCTAATACGGGGTTGTGGCAGCTACATGGATGAATACTGGTGCCTCCAATAGTCCACCAGTTCAAACCTTCATCTCTCACCAGGTACACAAACCTAGTTTTCCAGCGTGGTATTTTGGAAACTCTATTAAAAGGAGACACATGTAACGGCAGTGGAGGTATCAGCATGTACACCAGTGGAGGTATAGGATGCATGTGGAGGGAATGAGGTACGGCTTATTATGTTTGAGGGAGATGGGTGCAGTTCTGATGTTCATCTAACCCCCTGATATCCCGTATCACAAGCCTATACATTAATTTCACACTTCTTACAAGTGCTATAATATTTCCTCACAGGTTTATTTAAACACTGATGCAAATAAGAGTGAAATATTTTTTTCACTTGACCAGTGAGAAGCGTGAGTGTAAATACCTAGAGACCCAGCATCCCTGGCCACTTCATCAGGCCTGGAGAGTTACTTCCTGATTGCTTCTTGGAATCTGCACCACAAATGGACATCCAGGTAATGGGCCAAGAAAGTCACCATACTTCATGATTCCCCTGTGGACAAATCCTCTCCAATATTAACAGGTAACCAGAATGCATTTGTGTCAGGCCACAGTTATCAAAAAGTAACATCTATGGAAAAGTTTAGGTTGAATCTTTCAAGGTAAATTAACCTGCACCATGTTTTGAATAATTGTATCCAGGATGAAGTCTTCCTCCCAAGATGAGCTATTTCATCTCTGCTCATTAGTCGCTCGTTCCCACACTGGGTAGAACTCTCCTTAAAGTAGAGCAAAAGGGAGGAATATTGTTAGACTCCTAAATTACTAAAGCTCTCCCCGATCTAAAGCAGCCCAGCCATTTACTTACTGCAGCGAGCAGCATGTTCTCAAGTTATGGGGATTCACAATGGGAAAACCTGCCTTTTTGCCTCAGCCACACATCTGATTGATAACCCTTAGGCAGAAGAGGGGTTTGAAAGGCATCTAACCAGTAGCAGCACACAGCACCTGATTCTTGGGGTAGTGCAAGGTTCAGCAGCCAAGTAAAACAGAAAATGCATCGCACCTTTCCTCCTTGCCTTCGGCAACATCTGCTTGTGTGACAAAGTGAAAGCTCAGTAGTTCTGCACTTCAAAAACTAGTCTGATGTCTGACTTACATTCAAAGTGCTTGGTAACTCCATGCTTTGCACTTGCCTAACTGGTTTAATCTCTCACAGTGCAAGCAACTTGATAACGTTATAATCAAACAGAAGATTGACGAGGGGATGTAGCGAGCTTAACATATACCTCTGATTCTTCTGCTGCAGAGTGAGAGATACTTCACAAAGAAAATAATTCCTCTAGTGGCTTCATTGTTTTCCAGGCATCTTTCTGGTTGAACTTTTCCAATAGTAAAATCTTTACGAAGCAGAATTGCAGTCTCTTGAAGGGCTACCTTGGAAACCTCATCTAATATAAACAGCTGTAATGCAGTAATGAATCCTATAGGCAAACCATGACTTTTGGTGACTAGCTTGTAAGGTGAAGAAATGGGAGAAAAGCACTGGGAGAGTTAAGTCAGACTGGTATTTTTGACTGATTTATAATTTGGGATGTTACAAAACCAAGGTGTCTCCAAAAGCTAGAGCCCAAACTCTAAAACGACGACCCCTCAGATGAGATGCTCGGTCTCATCTGTACTGAATTACATTCTGAAAACCAAAGGCAGTGCTGGAAACACTGGTGTTCAGCTACCTCTGATACATCTCAAACTGGACTCAAATCTTGACTTTCCATGGCAGCTGCAGTATTTCCTTGGCAAAAAAAAAAAGAAAAAAATTGTGCCTCCCGAGCTTGTTGCACCCTGCATGATCCCCCAGTTACATGAGGAAAGAGGCTGTGGACATTTTACAGCGACTTAAGGAACCTTCCCAGTCACAAGGCAGCTACATCAGGCCCTCTAATGAGCAACAAAGTAACGCTTCAACATTCCTCTTTTCCTTCCAGAAAAAGGGAGTGAGAATCCAGGTTGACACAATCCCTCTGAGATGACCTATCAGGAATTTTTATATGTGAAACTAAAAGCAAGCCTATCTGCAAACTAAAACTCGATACTGGGACAGGAAATGAGTGAGGCTAAAAGTAAATCTTAGTTTATAAAAAAAAAAAAAAAAAGAAAAAAAAAGGCCAATTTCACTTCCAGAATGACAGAGAGGAAATAGATAGCTAAGTCATAGATTTACAGTGAGAGTTCAGCAAACAGACTGAAGTCTATACAAAGTACTGAAAATCAGAGACACTTGAAAGAAATGTTACCTGCTTTCATCCTTCCTAGGAAAACAGCAATTGTAATCAATTATGTTGTAATTGTAATACTGCCTTCAAACAAATTGTAAGATTACTTTGCATTTAATACAGCATATCCTGGTAAGATAAAAGAACAGTTTGCCTAGTTTGGAAAATAAAACTTAAGAATTGCCTTGTTCAAGTTGTAGTGACTCTAATAGTCATATATGTAACAAACCCCACCGATAGTTTGGGACAGTGCAATGCCTTAGACTTCTTTTTTTTGCCTTTGTGATCAGATTAACATTGAAAAAAAATCAGTTTCTGATTTACTTTTAGTTGACTCCTCTTACGTACTAAAACTCTGGCTGTCTGAAATGACAGCATATCTGTTGTCCTCAAAAAGGAGGTTATAACAGTGTTCAGTGCCCTGCAATAGCCTTAAAGCACACCCACAACTGTGCTTGGCAATTGTACCTAACTACTGTCCAGCCAAGCAATAAGCTCTGAGACAGACCCAACTCCTTAAGTACTAAAATTATACTAAATGAACATCAACGCTCAAGTCCTTGAGTGGAACACGTGTGGCAGGAAAGTGATTTCCTTTTCAGGAGGTTTGATAAAAATAACATTGCATTTTCCTTTAAAAAAAAAAATCTGGTTTTAATCCAAGCATTATAAGCTGTAAAAATGTAGGGGCCACTGAAAGAAAAAAAAATTAAAATGTCTCTCTGAATACTTGATAGCAGCAGAGAGCAGAAAGGCAGCTGTGACACGGTTACTGCACTGTAACCCCTCCCAGAAAGAAAGCCTTTGTGGGAAACATCTGGGTTCCTTCAACAGCCCGAGCAGGTAAGAAGACAAGGAAGAATAAAAGGTGTTAGTAAACCAGTGTTACCTATGAGCATGCAAGGGTCTGCCTGCCTCCCCTTAGTGTCCTGTGATGCAGGAGAGCAGTAATGTCTCCCTGGTGTACTAGCTGACTCTGAACATGTCTCAAAGATCTCTTTTAAATCACATCCAAGGTGCTATTTCCTTCTTTTTAATGCAGCAAACGTTACAATGCTATGAACAACCCATATTGCAGCAGCCATTGGGAAAGAGCATCTTCTTTACACACATGTTGAGATTATATGTACACATGCACACCCCTCCTCCCCCCAAAATTTATGTAACTTAGATGTTACCATTTGTGTATATGTTATATATTTATAAGCATATGTTACGTATTTATCTTTTAAAAATGGACTCATCTTATTTATAGAGTAATGCTTTAGATTTGTTTCTATTATGTATACTGTTTTATACAGGGATATATGTACATAGGTAAATATAGGTGTATCAAGTTCTATGTTGTATGGTTTGTATATATTCTAACTGACAACATGGTTATAGGTGCTTTCCACCTACTTGTGTGGGTGAGGAGAGGCTGGGGTTTCTGGGGGTTTAGCAGCTGCCCCATGGGCCCAGGCTAAGGCCAGCACCAGGAGCGCATGCCAAAGATTTGCCATGAGGTGTTTGATGCTGTGCAAGTGATGCAGCAGCCTGCCAGAAGCTCGGGCTGCTCTCACATGCTTCCTGGTGGGTGGGTGCCTGTGGGCGCATGCATTTGAAGCACAACCCTGCCCTGACTCCCAGGTGTCCACAGCTAGCAGCGCGTGAACTCCAGGTGCAATGCTCTTGTGAAAGCACACAGCACCCACCTGCACCTGGCTCCTGGGGCACGGGGAAGGGATGCCAGCTCTGTCCAGCCCCACCTTGAGAGTCCCGCAGCCACGGGAGCGGAAGCAGCCGCCCACCCTCACGCCTCAGCAAGGCAGCCGCACAGCCTGGCTGCTTCCTGGCGCCGAGCAGGACACAGCTCCTAAGGAGCAGCTTTTGATGTTGCAGAATTTTCCACCTGTTCCCAGGATTTATCATTACATGCAACTCACCGTGCTCCTTCAGCGATCCATAATTGGTAGGCGTTTGCCTCATTAATCATTCAGGTGCTGTGAGCTGCTCCACGCACAACTGCAGAAGTTAGGGCCCAACTTACATCCCCGCACCGCGGCTTGTACCGCTCAGCACGTGCAGGCTGTTCGAGCTGTGGTTTTTCCCGAGGACATCCGCAGCTGCTGTAGCTCCGTGCTTTAATATCATGAAGTGCCACAAGATGGCACTGATTCCGAGGCACCTCGGCCAGCCACTGCAGCAGGTGCGCTCTGGGCTACTTTGGTCCGTCCTTACGAACTGGGGGCTAGTCACTGAAGATGTACTTAACCGTTGGTACACAACTTGCTGCTGTGGCTGCTTCTTTCCGGAGCCTCTTCCTGCCACCACACCTGTGAGTCCTGCACAGTTGCTCACTTTGCAAGGTTCCTCAGCCACCTCCTGTATCTTGGCATTAGACAGCCAGCTCCGGACTCTCCCAGTGTTCCCAGTTGGTTCACAATGTCTCTTGCCATTTTGCTAGAATAGTCTTTACTTCAGACCAAACCCTGCCTTCTGGGCTGGCTGTAGTGTCCTGAGCAGTGCTGCTCCAGTGGCTCAGCTGATTGACGTGTTGCAATAACTGCTTCTGGAGCCCTTAGTTGTGACATAGGTTTTCAGTTGCAGCCATGTATAATAAATAGCCTAACAAACACAGTGTATTATTTTACGCCTTAAGTCATTTCTGTTAAACTGCAAGTTCTTTACCCGCATCAGAAATGTTTCTGGATAAAACCAATTACTGTCTTCATGGTTTAACATGCCACTCTTACATGGACTGCTTTTCAGTAAAGCCATGCGTTACAGAGCCTGCCCAGCACTAAAACAATGATGTTTTTATTTAACAAACTACCAAAGTTTTATTTTGCCTGCAAACTGAGTCTGTTCTGTTTGCCAAACAGGGAAAAAAAAAATCTCTTCTTTCTCATCTAGGAAAAGATACACGTTGGCCACATGCCGAAATACCACAAAAATTCCATTTCTTTCCTTAAAAATAGGATGAATCCCACAGTCTTCCTGGGTTTGACTCAAACTCTTAGAGAGAACACAGAAATAAAGGATACAGACAGTACAAACACAGAACAGATGTTTACATTTAAACATACGCCAGTCAGCTGTTAAAAAAATTATTCAGATGCCAACATATCAAAGGCGTATTACTGACATATGGTGTCTGACACTTCCACAGATGAACACGTATGCAGGCTTTGATGACAACCAGGGAAATTGTATTCTTCCCTGTGAACAGTTTATCAGGGGAACAATCAGATTTGTGCCTGTACAGGAACATGTATTTTTTATTTCTTTTGGAGGATACACCATGTTGCAGCCACAGAGTATGTCAAATCCGGAGACTGTGTGTCAAATCATTCATTCGTTCCCTCTTGTTTCATTCCTTCAGACCCAAGGTAAGGCTTTAACGCAAGCAGGTCTGATTAGGAGAGAGGCCCAGCTGTATTGTATTACATCACAGTTCCAGGCAGCATGCAGACAAGGACCCTGTCTCAGAAAGAAGGCACAGGGAAGAGTACCCTCAAAACCAGACACAATGGACTGGCCACATCAGGTTGGCTTTTTTCCCCTCTGGAGGCCCCAGAGTCAGATGTACAGTTCAGGGAACTTTAAGATTTCAGCTTTAGAATTCAGCACCTTCATTTTGCCTATGGTCCTATCTAGAAAGTGCTGAGTGGGTAGCTGTTCAGCTCAGACCTGTGAAAAGCAAGAGTAAAATAAGCAAAGCCCCCACTGACACCAGCTGAGGAAGGTCAGGCAGTTGAGAGACTTTACTATGCCTGCAAATACATATTAATAAATAAACAAGGGAAAAAATCCAACCCAATAAAACACTTGTTTAAAGCTAAATTAGTCCTACGGTCCTTGCTTCCCCCAAACTGCTCCAGTTCCAACCCTGACTTCCACGTTCATGCGCACTAGCTAACTCAGGTGTCCTTAGGAAATATCTTAAACAACTAACATTTCTGCATCAGCCTATCCTTGAGCCTAGCAGTTAATTCATCATTTCAAACATACACCATCCTTCTGAGGAGGGTTTCCCATCAATGCACTCAATAAGGACAAATTTCAAAGAATTATTCCTTCTCCAGCCACGTCTAGAGCCAAATGGGGTGCATTCACTGGTGCCACGGATGCCTGGACAAGGCTTTCAGCTCATCGCCAGCTCACAGGCTGTCACTTCAGAGTACAGAGAGCAAGCTGTCCTCCCTCCCCAGAGACAAAGGTACATCTGTTCCTCAGCCCAAGGTGCTGAAGACAGGCAGCACGCTAACTGGCTTCAGCATAAAAATGCCAAATGAGTTGGGCTAGCCTTAAGTTGCAGGTCTGATTGCAGGTGGTCTGCCTTCATGTTTCCTGTACTTCCAGTCCCAATGCTTTCTGTCCTTAAATAAAACTACTGTTAGCAGTTACAGAATTTGCAGTTTATTTTATCAGCCTCTCCTGTGTGTTCTCTCTGGTATAGAAAAGGAAAAAAAGTCATATATTGTCTTCTAGTCACTAGTCGGTCCTCCTTTAAGGACCTTGTAAGACATTTTTTGTGCATTGTTTCCCTGCATATGTGGGCAGCTTTACTACTTCATCCCCCTCAGGACCACTTAACAACATCAGCAAAGCAATTAAGTGTAGTTTTCAGGAAAATGCCAGAGGCATTACACTGTCTGGATGGGAGTCTCAACCCAATTATTTTCAGCTAGTTGTGAACTGTGGAAAGTGGACTTTACTTCATTATAACTTCAGTTCCCACTGATTAAAAGTCTAGTGTGTTACAGACGGTAAGGAAAAATGAAACAATTAAACTTTCCATCAATAAAATTGCTGCATATTCTTCAACATAGGGGTTTACTTCTCTCCAGAGGAGTGATTAAAATGAACTGATTGAACTATAATTTGATTGACTGAAGAGCCTCAATCCATTGCACTAAAGCTTAAATTCCATCTTATTGCTCTATTTAACTCTGAATATAAAAAAAAACCACTGGCGGTCTTGCAAGCCTCTTACACAGGCATCCGGCTGCAATGTCTTGCTGTTCACAGGCTGCAGTAGGGTCTGTTCTTTCTCTCTCTGCTGTGTGTGTATGATTCACAATGGATTGATGCCGAGAAAGAGATGATGACACCTAAGAAATGACATTAATACAGCTTTAAAAATAAATGGAAAAGGCCTGTTATATTATCAGGTATCTTGTACCTAGTACATAACCATCTGGGGATTCTAAACCCAACGACAGGTAAAGTTAATCCAAGAGACTGGAGAGAATAATTGTCAGGATATATACAGTTGTTGCAGCAAAAATTAGCATATTCTCCTGATGAAAAGTGCAGTCGTGATGCACCTTCCTACTGCAGAGCGTCTTCTGCAAGGTGTGAGGCTGCCAGATGCACAGGTTTGTATGCATGCATATGTATGACTCTCTCCTAGGACATACAAGAGAGGCACATTTAGCCTGCTCTCTGGCATGAGTTGTGCTGGCTGTGAACCAGGATGCTGGAATTCCAGTCCAAAGACTGTTTCTTCGGACTGGGGGCAAGTTTTTCAGGTTTGCTAAGTCTACAAGACCTTCATCTCCATGGATGAAAAAGTGTGCTGGCAGAGTCAGGGACATCTATTGCACAGCAACATCTGATGTAAGCCCGTTACGGAACAATGAGCTGCTTGCCTCTGTCAACAGGCTACTATGATGTTTTGATAGAGAAAATACCTACAATCTTTCTCCCTCTGAAAATTTAACTGAAATGCCATTTCCTAATATGGTTTCCCCTCTGTTGTATGATACCTGCTTTCTCTATTGCCACCTTGTATTTTGAAATAAAACACAGTATTTGACTTAAAGCTGCACCACAATAACACAGAGTAAGAATATATTATAGCACAAATAAAGAAGGGCAACAGCTGGGTTAAATACTTAATGCACTTCCTTCGAGAGGCAGCTCAAACCCCAAATGAAGTCAATAGATGTTTTTCCATTCACATCACCAAGAACCAGGGCATGTACTCCTTGAGCTATAATATTTACTACTGAGCTCAGTTTGCTGTTGAGCTTTGCACTTCTGGCTGTGACTGATCTATGAGGCTGGCATCACAGCTAATCAGGCCATATATGTGATTTGTATCCACGCCAGTCCTTGGACATTGCCAATCCCAGCTTTACAGGGATTTCTGACCACAGTCAAGGGTTACTAATTCACCCATTCTTTGGTCTTACAGTTTAAGCATTGGGCACACCACAGTTGTTCTAATCTGGTAGCCAAAAGCTACCAGAGCTTTATTGTCTCAGTGGAGCCACTGAGCCAACATTGATCTGCTAAAATGTAGCCTCCAGCTAAAGCAGAAGGAATACCTTTGACAAATTTTATTTGGCACTTAATGACAGTCTTGCATTATTCACCCTTTCTTTTGTTTCCTCTTTCATTTTGATTACCAATTACTATAAATTGTTATCCTCTATGCATCTCACCATATGTAACTTTGAATAAAGATGTGCAGCAACAACAGTAACAGCAGCATTTTAAAGGGAGACAAGGGCAAATGCAGAACCACAAATGTGTAGGTGTCTCTAGAGGCTGCAGGATGTTTGCCACATTCCCTAAGCCAACTTTATGTACACACGCCAGAGGTTTGCAGGGCTCCAAACAGCTTAAATGCCTCTTTAAAGCCTATTTAATCATTCAGTTCTTACACAGATAAATTTTCTCAATTACAGTAACAGATTTGTCTGCATAAAAACTGCAGAAGGTGGTGCTGTGTTTGAAGTAACTATCTTATTCTCTTGCAGGACAAGAAAACAGCAAAAAGAGGAGCCCCAAGTGCAAAACTAACCTCGAGACTCCCGTAATTCTTAAGTGAGGACGTGGCAGAGCATCTCACAAACCATTTGTTCACCTCTCAGCGCTTCTACATCCATGGCAGCAAGCCCTGGGAAGGGTTTGTTCGGGTTGGGTTTTTGGTCATGCTGACATGAGTCAGGAGAAACCCTGGGAGGGTGCAAAAACCATCAGGAGCAGGGTAGGACCTTCTTCTAAGGCCAGCCTGTACAGACAGGTGAAGGAGGAGGAACAGGCAACTGCTGACCCAAGCAACTGCTTAGTGTGGATCCCCAGAAAAGTGTCAGCAACTCTATGGACAGGAACTTGCCAACAGTGACAGCAGACCGTGCTGGACTGGCACGTGAGGGAAAAGTGAAGGATGATTCAAGCTGGATCTGTTTCCTGTATCTGTGGGTCTCCTGGTAAATGCACAGGAATAACCATTCACAACTATCCAGAACAACATCATTTCACTTGGATGCTGCAAATCATTTAGGGAGAGGCATCATCATTTCCTGGTTTTCAAAAGCAAGTTGATTTCTAAATCTCTAACTACAAAAATATTTTTAAATGTATTAGCCAGCAGATTTATGTTTGAAAAGTACAACACTTTAATTACAGAAATACCATAATTCTCAGTTTTATAAGGAAACATGATCACTGCATTTTCTTCATTAGGTTATAGCTTCACTATTTAAGAAAATGTTATTTAAAAGACATTGTGTTATCTGTTTGTTCCACAGTGTGAAAACCCCAGCAAAACATAAGCAAACACTTGAATACTCTCTTCCTAGCAACCAAGGTCTTTCATCAGAAAAGCAGCACATTTGTCCTCTTTCTGTACCTTGTATTAAGCTAAATTTCTAGTTCCCAACCCTTTGGGCCATTCCATAACCATCAAATTCCTGGAATATAACTTGATGTGAAGGTCTAAGCCAGTGACTAAGCATTCTCCTTGAGAATTTTTAAAAAAAAAAATTTCCTCAGTAACTGTAAATTTTAGTAATTTTTTTTCTCCCCCAAAACCACGAAATGCGTTAACAAGAGTGCTCTCAGCTTTAACATTACAGGAAAATCATCTATCAAGCCACCTAAAATTACCTGGGGCCAAAATTTCATGTTGAATAGAACCAAGTCCCTGTGTGAATGCCTGTGTCACTACCACTCACATCTAATGCTACGGTCACAGGGCCAGGCTTTCAGAATTCTGGGTACCCCTTACTTCCACTGACAGAAACAGCAAAAAGTTAATTTTAAGCCCTAAGCTTCTTTACATTTACTAACCCTGGCTCTTCAAACCACCAGCAGCATTTTACAAAGTCCTGAGTTTTTGCAATTCCCATTGCAATGAGAACACGGATACTAAGTACTCCCTGGAGATTTAGCTCTGTCTTTAAAGGCTGGAATAGTGGTGATGTTTTACTGAGAAATGAGGTTTTTTGGATCTCTTAAGACTTTTGCAGGATGCTGGGGATGAAAATAAAACCCCAAACCCCCAAACCCCAAACAATAAAAATCCCCCCCACCAATCAGCAAATAACAGAATCCTCTCCTCTGCATCTCTTCCTTTCTTATGTATGTGTAGGTTTTCCTTTCTTTTTTTTCTTATCTAAGGGACATGTATGGTCTCCTTGATAACTCTTCAAGAAAATCAGAGAAGCAACTGGGCAATCTGTCCTCCATGGAAAAGATGAACGATAGCCAAGTCAGAGGATGTGTCCTTCTCGTCACTTATGGTGTGGTCACAGAGCCAGCTTCCCCCCCTTTTCCCAAAAGAGTTTGCAGACAACTGTCCAGAAAAGTACACGGTCACCCCAACAGTTCTGCTAACAGCAGGATATACTGCAGCACTCTGGGCTGCTGGCGCCGTGTCATTTCAGTGCCTCCGAGGTCAGCTGAGTGTATTAAATTAACACTGTTCCCAGGCAAAGCACAACGTCTGCGAACAGTGTGGCGTAGCATAGTAATGCGATACAGGGGGTAGATACACACCTAAATATTAAATGGTTGGAAGGAGTGAGGAGCATTGACGTGGTCCTGACTTACGTGACTTCGCACCAAAAGTACATTATCACACAGATCTCCCAGCAGATTATGTGTCTGTTCACCACCACTTAACATTTTCATAGCTTATTTCAGTATTTTTGCATTTGTTTCACCCTTAATAATTTATTTATGAGTTTAGGATTATTAACAATTTGAAGCTTCATTACAGACTATCCTGGGGGAATCGCACCTGCCTCATCCTATTAAATTATTATTCCCAAATATCTAATTTACATTTAATAAGACATCAATTGAACATCAATAAAATAATAATGAATAAACTATAGCTTCCTAGAAATACTAGTGACTTAAATATGTAGAAATATATAACTTCCTAGAAATACTAGTGGCTAAGCAAACACAGTGCACAATCTGCAGGTCAGCTCTCAAGTATCTCTGAGAATGTTTCTCAGAATCATTTAGTATTCAGAATATGGTAATAAGCCATAAAAAAATATTTAATTGCTATGGGCTTCTTGTCATAATGTCATATTCTTGTCATAATGGTGAACCATACCAACCTATGAACCTGTATGACAAACCTGAGAAGTAACTGAGTGCTCTGTGTGAGTAGGTGCTGAACACTGGAATTGCCTAAGGGACTCTGTGTTTCACTGAAACACAGCAGCAAAGACTTTTGGTTTGGGTGAATACTTGTTTAGCTTTGACGTGATCCCCTGAACTGAAATGCTTTTCAAAATACATCTTTTTTTTGACTGACTTAAACTCCAGACTAAGAACACTCACACGTGGCATAGCTCAACACTGCTGGTTGGGTGTTCTAACAAAGTACCAACCCAAAGGACAAGCTTTGGCAAATATTTCTATCCAGACAGGAGCGGCATTATTTCACCCTGAGGACTTCAGCGCAGGCCCTAATCCTACTCCACCCTTTGGCTCCACAGCACTGATTATCACTATCTGGGGACCACTTCCACATGCATTTCCTAAGCCCCCATGGAGGAAGGGGAAGCACAAAAGTAAAAATTTTCATTTTTCATTTTTCTTCTTCACAAAGTTCTTATTATGTACCTTCTTTTATAGTTCAAATTTGGTCAGGGCTTGAAGAGCAGCCTTGGAAAAGACCATACTGACCATGCTGTCAGCAACATGCTTCACTGTCCCTGTCCACTAAGAATCGCTTCCCCCTGTTCTTCAAAATGATCCCACTGAAGCCAGTGGAACTTCCTTAATCCCTCACTTCAGCACGATTTACCTGAGGGCTTTAAATGCCTGCCTGTGGAACCAAAGCCAAAAGACAGTATTATCCTTCTATGACAGTCCTGACATTTTTTAGTATTCACTGACTCCTTTTCATCCACATTTGTCTTTGACTGCTTGTGTGGATATCTCCATTACACAAGCAAGGAATATAAGGCCAAGAGTTCTCAGGCATGCAGCATGAGTTCACGCAAATATTACAATCCAATCTGAAACGTTAATGCTGCTTGGGATGTTTACAAGTCCACTGAGATTTGCTACTCAAACCCCAACATAGAGAGGTTTAACATTTTTGAAAATTTTAAGATCTAAGGGAGTCTGACCTCCTTGTCAGTTTTTTACTCAGTTACTTCTGTACCAACCCCCATAACTCCTATTTCACTAAAGCGCATGTTCCTGAAATACTTCCAATCTTAATCTGCAAAGAGAAAATCCATCATCTGCTCTGAGCAGTTTACTGCTAAATTCATAGGACTTATTACCCCACACTTAAAAGCACACCTTCCCAATTGGGCTTGTCAGGATGTCACTCCTGCTCACTGCCTTCTACCTCCCTCTGCTTCAGTAGTCCATACTCTGGTCCCATGGAGGCGGTGTACACTACAACCGGGATGAGGTGTGCTCATGAGCGCTTTGAGCAGTTTCACCGTTCAGAAACACGCACTTGCATGCACACAGGCTCACAGACTGGTCGGGGTTGGAAAGATCATCTAGTCCAATCCCCCTGCCAAAGCAGGATCACCTAGAGCAGGCTGATTATCCTTGGCATGCCTTTTTACTATGAAGGAATCATCAAAGTCTAGAATCAAGGACATCTCCTCTGTGCTCTTCCAACTGAGTGGGTCCAAATACATTCCTCTTTTGAGGCATTCTCGTTCGAAGATGATGACTAGTCTAACACAGGGAGTGTTTGCCCACAGATCTGAGGGATGAATCTGCTTACCAGTTTTTCCATTTCCTCTTTTTAACTGTGCTCAAGTTTTGAAAGAGAAATACAAATACCACTTACCTCTCTTTTAAAAAATTTCCACTATGGACTAGTTTCATTGTCCTTATTCACTCAAACTACTTGCTGACTCAAATAGGTCTTTTTCTTGAGCAAGAAAGAAAAAAGCCTTCAGTTTCTGGGCCTTCTTTGCAATGGAACCTGTGAAAAATCAAAATAAATAATGCATTTCAATTCACCTTTAGGGAGTACAACAACAGTCCCCCAGAGCGATAGCTGGAGTTTGTCTCCAGTGAGAGCTGTACCACCTCCCCTGCAAAAGTGAAAATGAATAACAATCAGTGTCTTACGCCTCTCTTGTATGCCAGACCCTTAATCATGGCTATTACATTATTAATTGCTTCAGAGAATTCTACAAGGCTAAAGTTATATTCTCCTCTGGATATCAAAGACAGCTTAGGGAAGCTCCTCAGAAACATCTGCTGATGTTCATCCCAGTTATGGAATGCTCTGTTCTAGACAGAAAGCACATAGCTTCAGCTTGCTATCTCCTACTCCTGGATGATAAAACATGCTAGAATTGATACACCACTGAAAAGGGAAAGATTTTCACCTGAAAACACAGAAAAAAGACATTAAGCTCTGCAAAAATATTCAGATTTGTTACCTTAGCCAGACCTCTCTAGATCCTGCAAAGCTCACCCATCCATATTAAGTTCCTGACCACCAAGGCATCTGACACAATTATGTTAAAGCAGGATCACAAATTAAGACTGTGCAACAGAAAACTGAACTAGAACCCACCCACTACAACACTGTACCACCAGCACTGATTACTGCACCACAATAGGAGCTCTAACATTTCAGTTTTGTATCTATAGCATGTGTGGGCATCCTTCAGGGATAAACGTAAGGCTGCATGCCTCTACAGTCAATGAGGAAGGATGTCTCCACAGGTACCCCAAATAGGGAAAAAAAGGGCAGAATTAACACTTGGGTTTGCACCGAGCAACAGATGATTCATAAATTGTATGTAGGTAACATGAAGCAATTCTTACACAGTAATTACTAGGAAACGAATGTAATTGCCTCTCAAGAGAATTCCTGGAGAACTCTTATCTTCTGCAGATCTGTAGATACAAGCTAAAGTAAGTATATGCAACAGGTGACAATACATATTATGATATGGTAGTTTGACCCTGGCCGGAGGCCAGATGCCCACCAAAGTCACTCTATCACTCCCCTTCTCAGCTGGGAAGGGAGAAAACATATACTGAGAGGCTTAGTAGTCAAGATAAGGACAGGGAGAGAACATTCTACAACTGGCATCATGGGCAGAAGAGACTCAACACAGAATAAAGGAAAGAAAACTCTCTAATTTACTACACTGCCCTGCACACCCAGTGACACCAGAGTCGGGTAATGAGAAATGTGACCAGATCTTAAAGCACCTCCCACCACCCCTCCCTTCTTTGCCGACTTCCCTTTAGTCACGATTTCGCTCCCTTCTTTCCCCCCATTGTGGCATGGGGAGGGGCAGGGCCTGGGGGCACAGGGTTTTCGGTCAGTTCCTCATGAGTTGTCTGCCTTCTTAGGGGGAGGGGGGCATTCATTCCTCACACCCTTCCCCTGCTCCAGCGTGGGGTCCCACCCACAGGAGACAGTCCTCCATGAACTTCTCCTTTCCCAAGGGGCTTCAGCTCTTCCCCAGCTGCAGGTGGGGTCTCGGCCTTTTCCATGGGCTGCAGGGGGACACCCACTCCCCCACGGGTTTCTACAGGGGCTGCTGGGGCATCTNGCTTCTGCACCAGAACCCAGCCACCCAAAACTACAACATAGGCCAATGTGTTTGGTTTAGACTTGCTTTGGAATATATGGCAACTTTTTCATAGCCAACATCTTAGAACATTGCCTGTTCTTAATAAAGGTCTGTTGATGCAGCTCTTGATTTGGAATCAGCTGGGTTTTGTCTGGGCTCAGCACTGTGGCTCACCCATGTTTCCCCAGCTCCCTCAGGATTTGTGAAAACAAATTCTTACTTGATGTGCCTCTTGAAAAATTATGTGCATATGCAGCACTCCCCTTGTCTGCCCATGAAACGAAGATTGGTTCAAGATGCTAGAAAGGCACACATGCACTAAAAGCACAGGTTCCAAGATGAACACTGCATTATCCATAAGCCAGTTACACTGTCCTAAAAGCATACTGTCAAGGTGTGCTACCACACTCAAGCACGTACGTGAAAATTCTTTTCCTGCATGGCAGATGAAGCACATCTGTAAAGGTAACTTCCTTTAGAACTTCACAGCCACATGGTAGCAAAGCAAAAAATAAGCAGATTTAAAACACCTTCTGCCAAAACTTAAGCCTGATCCATATCTATACAATAATTACTACTTTAGATGATTCTAAAGCATGTTTCAAGTGCAGTTTAAGTATGTCACACATCTCAACAGTCAAGAGCTGTTGCAAGCAATTATGATATACAAAGACATGGCTCTTGATTATATCTTTAGACATCAGTAACCTTTATTTATGAACACTCCCCTTTCCGAGGCTTCCCTTTCTTACCAGCACCATGTCAGCTACTCCATGAGCCACGTTCCTCAACTGTGGGAGCTTAGCAACTTTCCACTGATTCAGTCAACTGTGAGGGTTGCTAAAGATCAAGTTTCATGTGACTTTGAGCTCACAAAAGTGTTGTGAAAAAGGACATTAAAAATGTTTACGGTTCTTGTTGCGATTTAAATCCTGCATAGTATTTTTGCTGAAGCTTTCTGACTCAAAAAAATCCACAGACTAAATGAAGGACCGCTAAAAACCCTCTGATTTGCCACAATAAATCGATCTTCCACTGCCCAATTCCATTCTTAATGAAAAAGACAATTCAGAAACCTACAGGAACATGCTTTATTGATTCATTCGCAAGTCACTAAAGCCTGCTGCCTGTGTTCCCTCCAATAAGACTAACCACATAGTGCTTCCAGTGCACTGAATTGCAGGAAAAGATGACGACCCCAGATCTGTTCTGCTGGAAGCCCAGTGAGACTAAACATACCCAATAAATGTAAACACAGTACGCCACTAAGTTAACGATAAATGTGTGCAGGAGACAAAGATACTTATATTTCCTCTTTATTATCCCTTCAGTTGAGCCACTGCCTTATCTGTAATTTATTTAACCGGGCCAGTTGGGCCCAGATGCATACCTGTTTTTTCACAGAGGTACTTGTTTTTCTCACTTTTGCAGATGTATTAAATAAGCCAGGAGGAGGCCAACCTACATGTGTGAGGTCAGACAGTGAACTGTAATCTACGCTGCAGTAGATGGCTGAATCCATTCAGGTTCAAGACCTAATTTGGCATAAACCTGGTATGTAGCTGTATTGCACTGTATATTTTATAAACATATCTTTCAATAATCTCCTGTGCTTCTTGTGAAAGCAATAACAAGCAGCAAGAACAGCAGAGCCTATATTGGGCAAACTTTCCTATTAAATTCCACTAATGCATCTCAGCTGTGACCTGTAGTAATTTGGGTAACTTAATAAGGCTGTAAGCCCCAAAAGAATCTGGGATGATATACTGTCTACCTGCAAGATAGGAGGAACTACAAGAGAGCAACTAGATACCAAGTTATCACCTAGCAGTCAGAACAAAAGTGAACTTAAAAAATAGATGTAAGAAAATACAGGATGAGAAAACACATTGTCAAGAACAAGAAAATCTGCTTTATATAGTCCTACAGGTACTTTCAAATTCCACCATTTCAACATTCATTTCCAACTCAAAACATTACATCTGCTTGCCCTGCTTAATGGAACCTGCTACACTCAGACTTAATATCAGGCTTTATGGTAACTACAGTTACTACAATTATTTCAATACAAATGCCCTGAAGGATGGCGTTTTCTCAGATTCACTCAGGTTTTACCAGAAACCCAAATAGTCCTCTGCCTTCTACCTTATGAAATAATAGGTTTTAGAGAGCCCACTTCTCTTAAATCATTCTAATACTCTTCTTCCTTTACATATGCTTTTGATAAGTGTGCACAGACCCAGTCAAGCACAACATTCTCTGCCGCAAAACTCATCTGTTCACCTGTATAATGATTTCAGTCCCTTAGTGGCTTTAGTGCAATTCTATGAAGAGAATGGCTTCAGAAAGCAGCCTCTGCTCTCAGGTAGCTGTTACTTGGACAAATAACGTAACAAGCAATTTAGCGGTGCAGAGAAGAATTAAAAGATATTTTTTTTAATGCGCTTTAATATTTCCCCTAATTCTAAAATCAACCAAACCCCAGCATAAAAACCACTTTTCCTTTAGAATTCTCTCTCAGCAGGGTAGTGCGTGCTGCCAAGTTATCGCTTTGTGCCATACCATATTTTCAAAGCCATCAGTATTCAATGTGCTACGAAGTGACACTGAATCCCACAATCAGAAATAAACCAGAAAGTTGTAAAAATATTTCAGAATTTAGATGACTATAAAGAGCAGCTTTGAAGCTGCTTTTACAGATTTACATTTTAGTCTGTTTTGAATGGATAAACAGGCAAAAATATGCTTTATGAAAGAACAATAACATTTCCAGTTTACCGCTTTCCATAGTTAGACTGTAAGAAATGCTAGGAGCCACAGAAAGAATTATTTATATTCACTGTAGGGAAAGCTTGTGTTTCATTTCTGCTTATTACTTGAGCCCCTGAAAAGCATCTCATTGTCTAACCTTAACAACTATTAATGTAAGCCACGAGCTTTCTGCAAACGTTCATTTACATCATTTACACTCTCATCTTTCCCACCCAACTACAAGCATCCAAAACAACCAGGGCATGATCATTGTTTAGTCAAGGGATTCAGAAGGTTTATCAAAGGTTTTCTTTTCTTCTGAAAGACACAACTAATGTTGCCATAGCATTTATACACACTAGAATTAAAGATGTTGAGGAAAGTGGTCTGAAAGAAAAATTAATTGGAAAGATTCTTTCTCTAATGCTGCTTCCTGTCACTTCACTCCTAATGACTGAAGTGTTTTCATAGTTTTCTGTGTTCTCCCTTGGTGCTGTGTAATTTGATTTCCAAATCCCCCGAGAGCTCTGCGACAAACCTCCGGGGTGTTTCCATGATGTAAAGGTCAGAGCTGAAGAAGATAGGGATGGAGTGTGCAGAAGACAAGTCACAGAATCTCTTGCTTCAAATCTGTCAGTGACACGGAAACCAGGGACAGTAGAGCACCCTGGGTAGTCTCTTAAAAGAAAATCAACCACAGTATAAACTGGCCAAGAAAAAAAATCAACCCCACCGGGAAGCTCAACCGCCAGCAGAATCCAAGCGACATTATTTAAAGGAAGAACATCACTTTCCCGGAGATCTTCTGCATGGAAATCAAACAGGCTCCCGAATTTCTTTGACTTCTTAAACAAAATCTTACACTGGGAAGCCCAAACCATGTCGCCTGCATGTTTGGCTTGTGTATAATGCTTGGTATTTAGGGAAATCCCCCTGTGCTATATTCCTGGACTCCTTCCCACCCCACTCTCCAAAGACATCTTTCCTCAGCCAGCTCCCACACTGCCCTCATACCAATCTCCAAATTCCCAACAAGATGTTGCTGTTTTGGTCTGGACACTGTACGCTCTTCCCTATGCTGGCTGGCTCCAATCCTGTTAAAGAAGTATCAGCCAATCTCTATTTTAGGGTTCCCTAACAACCTTTTTTTTAATTGGTTAATTAACATAATAACTTCTTAAGATCAGCTGTAATAGTAGTTAGCAGAACAGGTGTTGTAACTAGTTAAACCTCAATAAAGACAAAAATCAATATCCCACCAGATCTATGTAGAAGATGTACCTTCCAAAATCACAAATTCCCTTTTGGGGACCTGAAAGAATTTTTTGCTGCTTTTGCATGATGTGCCTCAGTTTTACCTTATCTGCTAATGCCTGTTTAATCAGATTCTTCTGTAGGATAAACATGATCACCATTATGCTAATCTCTGCACTAGACATGCAAATATATAAACGTTTGTGTGCCGAATTATTAAGGTTCTGCCTATAATGTTATGCCCCTATTTACTACCTATATTTTATGTCTTATGGATTTCTAAACATTTAAATTTATATCAGTGCTGTCACATATCTGCAAGCAGAGACAGTTTTATGAGCACTAAAAAAGCTGCAACACACAGCCACTAAATACTAATGACATAAATGGTATCCACTAATGGTCTCTATTTTTATTACAATGCAAAACTTCAATATATTGCAATTACACTCAAGATTCAACCATACACCCTGTATAACGCCAACTTCCATCTCTATAGCATAAAATGGCATTATTTGTTGTATGTAGTTTAGCCCTGTACTGCAGATGTTGACTGAATGCTCAAGTCAGCAGTTGTAGCTAAAATTCCCTCTATTTACAGAGCCTTACTGTTAACTAATACCCGAAATTGTCAGATATGCCAATGCATTAGACATTTTTCAAATCCTACTGCACTAATAGCATGTAAGTGTAGTACATGTCTTCTTGTACCTGTCAACAGCCCAGTAACTTTGCAAAGGTAAAGCATGTCAAAAAAGGAAATTATCTTCTTATGCTTCTGTGTTAAGAAATCTTTAGCGAGTGATTTTTCTGAAATATTGTAATATAAAAGTACATTCAACAAAGCCTACTCTTAACTGGGTTCCTATTTTACCTTCTTCATGTTAAATTTTAAATTCTTCGATAATTAGAAGAGTATCTCTTTTTACTTCAGTTATTTGCTCTTAGGACTCTGAAATAGTGTAAACTTTGGTGTTTCCATCGATGAAAAAAAAAAGTATGGCAAAAAGTCCCTCATTCATGCATGGGTGCAGTGGGGTTAATGTCATCTATGCATTTTACTTGGCAGAAACTTTCACCAAAAAAAAGGAAAGCTAAATTAATCTCTCAGACTTTCTCATGCCTGTGTCTCTCACATAAAACAAGCCCAGTTATATTCCCTTTCATTGACTTCAACTGAGGAAAAACCTCCAGAAAGCTGAAGTTTTCTTTGAAACAAGAGGCATTTTTTCCTATTTCCATTCATCTGGGTAGTCATTTACACAAGGAAAGCACTGGAGACAAAGTAGGTGTCAGACTTGGTAGCATTTTACATGCATTTTCTGACACAAGGCAGACAACAGAAACGTGCACACAAAATATTTCCCTTCAAGGGCTCGCTAGTGAGAACAGCTAAAATGAGGCAGCATTAGTGTAATTATTAAAGCGTTACTGAATTCTGCTTGAGCTCAAAAATAAATGCAATTGTCACCCTTAACTTTAAGTGTGGAAAACCACTCCATCTGCAAGTAGTATTTTCTTTAAATGTTCTCACTCATAAATCTAAACATACATGGCTGGCTGCAGGAAAGAAAAGAACAAAAAGATGTAAAATACATGGAATAATAATACCTAAATCTTACCACTGGGAATACTGGTACCATATTCCTTCTTTTTTTTCATCTTCCTTTCCCTGCCAATAATCTTGAACCTGACAAGTGCCTTCTAACATAATCTTAATCCACTTCAGTGTTCTAATATTCTGACTAAAGAGGTTTTATCACTGATACCAGTCAACAGTCTGTTCTACAATTTGAACAATATTCCGATTGAAAATTCAATGGCAGTTTAACTTCAGAATACAGGATCTCTCAAAAGAGCAAATTCATTAGTTCAAATATTTGTAAGAAAATACAGCTTTACCTAAATAAGTATCCTAGCTCATTTTCTCAACCAGAATTTAAATAATAGCTCATTTTTGCAATTAAAAATCTTGCGGTTTAATTTTTTAATCTTTCTAGGCATCTTAAAACTTGAAACAAACCAGACTGACTGACTTTAACACAAAGAAATATCTGAGAAAACATTTAATTTTCTAATTGATTCCTCTTTTTTCTTGAGGAAACTCTTAGGCAGCCATAACCCAATCTGAGGAGTATTTTTGGACATTTTAAAATGCCACCTTTGACAACTGGTATCGTTACTGAAATTCCTTTTCTCTCCTTAACAATCACATTGTACCAAGGAGAAAATGAGCTCTTTTAAATAAAACTTGGACAAAATCTGAAGCGTTGCAACTTGAAAGAAATTTTTTAGTTTAAGTTTGTAAGTTTAATGCCTCCCACAGAAAAGTAGCAATAGGTCACAGGTCTACTAACACCAACCCAAGAAGTGCCTGAACTTTTTTCTTTTTTTAATTTATCCTCCCTAACTTGGGGCTCACAAGTTTGCTGGTATAACTCTCCATGCAGTAAAGCCCTAATAGACAACACTTTGGCAATATCCCTAATTTAGGAAAGTAGCTGCCCTAGAAACAATGCGATGTCAGGGGGAAAGATTGGGACACCTGCAGAGGCCAAGTCAGACGGTCTCTGCAAGAGGCTGCTCCCAAGCTCCTAACTCAGGCGTCTCAGTCAGACACTCAAGTGAGACAAGACTGAATCTCACCCACAACCTAAACTGTTCTCCCCTAAAAATCCTGAGTGAATCAGTTTTGTGAGCAAGGATTTTTCTTTCAGCCTAAGAAGTGTTCGTTCACTAAGGCACTGAAAGAGAACGCAGCTAATGGCACTGCTACCCAGAATCAGCATCACTAAGCTCTATGGATATTACGTACCTTGAGATAGCACCATGTTCCATAGTTTCTGGACTCACAGATTTGACTGATGTCTCCTACAGACACTTTTCCCACCCTCTTGCTCAAGTCTCTCCTACAGTAAAAAAAAAAAGAGCTTTTGTGGAGCATGTGTCTACCTGGTTACACAGAGCAAAACCATGCTCCTTCACTGAAACAATAAAAACCCATGGAACCCATCTCCCGTATGAGGACAGGCTGAGTGAGCTGGGACTGTTCAGTCTGGAGAAAAGAAGACTTAGGGGGGACCTAATTAATGTTTATAAATATCTTAGGCGTGGGATGCAGGGGGAAATAGCCAGCCCCTTTTCAGTGGTCTGTGGGGACAGGACTAGAGGCAATGGCTGCAAGTTGGAGCATAGGAAGTTCCGCACCAACATGCGGAAGAAGTTTTCCCCAGTGAGGGTGAGGGAGCCCCGGGACAGGCTGCCCAGGGGGTGTGGAGTCTCCATCTCTGGAGATATCCCAGCCCCGTCTGGACGCCGACCTGTGCAATATGAGCTGGGGAGCTGCTTTGGCAGGGGGGTTGGACCCCATGATCTCTCGAGGTCCCTTCCAACCCCTACGATTCTGTGATTCTGTGATGGCAACAAGAGACTTTCTGTACACTTCAATGAGTGGTCATCAAGCACTCAACAAAAAACCTCTTGCCTCCGTTACCCATTTGGAATATTTGATTATAGATTGTTTTGTTTTCATGTGTAAAGACACTTTTTTGAAAAGCATTCTAGGAAGTATGGCTGTCCAAATCTGCATTCACTCCAAAGGGAATGGGGTGGAATATTTACACCTAAGGCAATGGTTTTTTCAAGGTGTTTCTTCTTACCATTACAATACAATGAAACAGCTATAATATCTGGAAGGTTTAGACTTTTGTCTTGTAACCCTGCAGATGAATAGCTTCAACCTTTGAAAGAAACTGCAGTATGAATGTCTATTTTATTCCAGAGTTGTGTCTGAGCAGACTATTAGTAGAATACTGATAAATGCTACGATAGCTATTCTTTTTCCTCTCATTCTGCTTTTATGCCATTGCCAATACCTATCCTTCCCCTGGTGCTGTCAGCTGATGCCTGTCTCATAACTCTCAGGGTAACAGCATTAGAAGAAAAAGAAATTAAGTTCAAATAAAACTGCCAGGTAGAATTCAACATTATGAGATTACGGACTGAATTGTTTTCTGAAGCAGGCACATATATAGAGAGAGAGAGGTATATCACTAATGACCTGCAAAGAACTTGCATATTAAAATTTAATTGTTATAATATTATTTAAGAGAAGGAAAAAGATACTAAAGCTGATTATTTTTCTTTTTCTAGTAACTCTGCCATTTTTAATGACAAGTAAAAACTAATTACATCTTCTCAATAGATTTTCTGGGAACCATGTTTGTGGCACTACACATTGCACCATGTTGGCATAAAATCAACAGATATTATGAAATCTTTGTGAAATGGGTATGTGGCTTCTAGCACATTTAACTAGGCCTTTGCAAATCTCACCAGCCATTCTTATGCACACGGTTACATTTGAACAATTCTTTGTGTTTGGTTTTGTGAAGTATATCTGAAATGGTAAGGAGCTGCAACTGTTGGCCCTGTGAGTAAAAATACATCAGTGAGATCATGAAGAGCGTGCAATATAAAGACTACAAAACAATGGTAGAGAAATCAAAAAAGTCATTGTTAGCCATGCAAGCAGAAATAGAGGAGTACTTTATTATAATACCAGCATCTTTAAATTATCAGCATAGAATCGTTAGGTGCCTTTGTGAAGTAAATGAGTGAAGTTGTTTGATATATCTGAGGGAAGTTATCCATTCTACAATTCATGTAACTTAAAACCAGAGTCAGATTGCAGCAACTGCTATCACCATCAGAAACAGCCAGCTCCTTAACTGGCTGTTTCAAGGAAGCCAAACAATTAAGTGCCACAGAGAACACACAATTTTGTACCTGGAAGCAACATCTTTAGTGGGTTAGAGAAAACAGCTAGGTCCCAGAGAAGCCTATAAGTCTATAACTGATGTTTCATTGGCTTGAAAATTTGCATTTTCCCTTGCTCCCACACAATTAGGGTCAGAGCAAAAATAACACATGCAAAAGCCATGAAGAGAAACTCTTCTCTTTCCCTCTCATGAATACCTAAAAAAAAAAAAAAAAATCAGAAAAGGCTAGAAACATCTAGGTATTTCTCCAATCTTAAGGCAACCCAACATGGCAACCCTTTTTTTCAAAGGCTCTAGCATGTCCATGCTTAAAAGTAACAGTTCTACTGAGCAATAAATATATACCACCTTACCTTTTAAGATCATGGTGCTAAGTACTGCTGAAACATGCAAACAGGCAACTTAGGAATAGTTGTATATATCTCTCATATCATTGGCTCATGGCTGGAATGCTGTCTTGGTGAAGACAAACAATCTGATAAAAATGCTGTAATACGATTATCGAGCAAACTTTGAATGCAGTATGGATAAAACAGGATAATTAAGGAAAAGAAAGTATGTGGCAATTTCAGTTGTTGAGAAAACTGAATCCACTGTGGCTCTGCTAGTTGGGAGCCTGGACAACAACAGGCAGAAGAAGAAAGCCTGCATGTCTGCCCACCTAAAGAAATCTGCCTAGTGGGGGTTTCAGTACAAAACCACAAAGGAATAGACCCCATAACTGTATTAAAACACTGTTGTGGGACTGAAAAATAAATTAACAATGCTGAAAGTGTGGGAAATTAGAAGGATGCAGCAGTCATGGTGAAGCAGGTATCAAAAAATAAAAGGAAATCTAAGTACATCTGGGAAGGCAGACAAAATTGACAAATGGTACATAAAACCAGAAACTGATGGAAATAGGGGGCTGGCAGCTAAGATGCAGAAGAAACAAAAAGAATTTGGAAGATTTATCAGGAGACTTACATAAGGTGATTTGTTAATACATCTCAACATTTATAAAAGGCAAAGATTTCTCTTTAACTATTTTCTTTGTGTACTTATCTATATTTTTAGAGCCTGCCAGTTTTGGAGATTACAGCATATGCATACTGGTCTTCCAACATACTGAAACATTTTATTTCTCTTGAATGACAAGAGGTATGTTTATGTAATTTAGTCTGATTCACTGTAATTCCTAATCTGTCATTGTATCAAATACCTTAAAGATACTAGGTGTGCTTCCAACAGCACAGCTATTTCAAAGAATGAAGAAACTGAGAGTAAACAAAATGTGCTGGTGTTTTAATGACTAGCCAAAGAGTCACCCAAAAACTGCACTTTAATTGCTTGGAAATTTGCAATTTCTCTCACAGAAGTCAGAGTGCCAGCACTTTTCATATCCCACGACCATTCCCATCGATATCTGCTCCAAGAAAACCCAAACCATTCATTTCTGCTAAGTCAGACTGATGGACTTTGCAAGATACAACAGGGAAAGCATTTGTAGTATTGAACTCAACTCTACTGAAACCTGCTCCACTTCCTCCCAGCCTGCTCTGGGGAGCCATGGATGTAATTCCTGTGTATGTGAGCAGGTGCAGAGACAGAATATGGCACAAAGCAGAAACACTGCTTCCCCTCAAGCTCTCTCACCAATATTACCCCCTCCCACACCACTCCAACCCTCACTTACCTTTCACAGTGGCTAAATCCAACAGTCATACCCTTTCCAGAAGGAAAACCAATGAAGGTCCTGTAATACTAGCTGTGGTGACTTGTAATTTCATAAAGCACTTCACAGATGTCCCTGAAACCAGATTGTTCGCGTGACCTCAGGAAAACCTACAGGTGATTCCTTTATCCCATCTTACTCGTAGTCACGTTGCAGAAGTGACATTTGAGTTTGTCCCCTCTCCATCCCCACCTTGAAAATGACAGGCAGAGAACAAGCTAACACTGAAACTCTGAACTGAGCACCCACCAGCTCACATCTGGTTACTTTTTATATTCAGTTTTTGCAATCTGTGTTCCCAGTTACCAAGAGTTTACCTGCTACAGCTGGCCTTCACCTGGGATCTTTTTCACTCCTTCCTTTCAAATTTACCTTGAACCTCCAAAATCTGAGATGTCTACCTACAGGAATGAATTAGAATAGATTTAAAGATATTGGCACAATTAAAGTTAAGAGCTGGGGATTTCTTCACATAGCTGAGCACTAAGCTGTAAGCAGCTGCATTAAATGTAACAGTAAAGCAGATATGAACTTTCAGATGCTTCCCTTCCACTTGCTGTTTCTCTCCTAGTAATAGAGGTACTGCTCAAAACCATAAAACCTAACTAGCTGGTATAAACTAACTTTACATAAGCAGTTATGACCTAAACAAAGTTTGAACAGTACACAGCCTCTGGGTACTCTTGCCCCAGTAAGACATTTTGAGTTTAAATTTAGATTTTTATTGCCCTTGGAATGCTGAGATAAACTTTCAGTCCCACTGGTGCAACTCCAGGAAGAGACTATATTAAATTTTGCTGTTCATGGCAGAGTGTGCCTTCCTTCTATTCATTACCAGGCATGCAAGCTACATAATAAAGCTGAGGTGGTTTTATTTGTATACAGTGTGCACCTTATTATGGCTAGCAGAATTCTGCCAGTGCAGTTCCTATTTGACAGGTGGTACCACGCAAGAGCTGAGAATTATGTCAGGGATCTGGAACACACAGACCTGACACATACTAGGGCCTATGAGGGAATGGCCACAGATTTTGTTCTTTACTTCTCCAGCCTGGGGCAGATATCTTATGTCCAATTTCTCTACTTTCACAGCACGTTTAGAAGTTAACTCAAACACAAATTAATTAACTTACTGAGATGGCATTGTGAAAGCACAAAAGCAAAATTAAACATCCAAGTTTTGAAACACCTGCTTATTTGACAACAAAAAAAGTCTTGAATACCATAATATTAGTAACATATATCATTCTTAGGTGCTAACATTTCACTAGGAAAAGAAAAAAGCAGGCAGTTAGGCCCAAGTAAAAGTAACACCCATGACTCAGGAACAACCTGAGCTACAAATAAAAATACATTGTTTTGTCTGAGGATTCTTCATCAACTCCCAAACTGAATCTGTCCTTGAATCAGAACAGTTAATGGGAAACAGGGAAATGGCAACCTTTTTCTTAGAAGTCATGGGGATTCATCTATTGCATCACTTGTGCACTTGTATAACTGGAAGAAGCATTTCTTATTTTAAATGGAACAACCCATAATGCTGCACAGTCACTAGGCAGACTGTTTAACAGTTGTATTATGCAATGAAACAGATTCCTACACATGAGAACTGATGCAAATCATCATTTGCCTCAGTAAACTAAGCTCATAAAGCAACTTACTCAATGTCAGGCAGATTCCAATAACCTGAAAATAGTCTTTGGGGCAAAATAATGGTAACTATCCCTACAACAAAGCAACTGAACATGGTGTATCTCTTGATGCAACTTGTCATTATCTTATTGATGTTCTCTCATCAAAATCTCATTCAGTTTGGCTTTCATTTCAAGCAAAAGGTCATCAGCCCTCAAGGCACTATGCCCATGCCACAAGCTGTAGATCTGCATTGGTGGCAGCAACGGTTCCAATTTGGGCAGAATGGACAGAGGCCATGCAGGTCTGTACCCTGCTAACAGCAGCTGCTGCTGGTATGAAATGCAGCATTAACTTTGAGTAGAGCACACAAGACATAGTTCTCCATTGCATTATTTGCTTTTCAAGGCAGTATGGAATCCCCATGGTTTTAATCACATTCATTAGAGAGGAAGGGAATTAGTGATCTAACCTCTAACACTGGAAGCTTAAAGGAGACTCTCTCATTTTGACTTATTTTTGAGATTTCTGTTTTGTGGGGTTTGGTTTGTTTGGTTGGAGGGTTTGNAAAGATGAGAGGCTGTTTGGTGTTCTTTAAGCATTGTCTCAGCAATACAGTTAAACTGGCAGTGCTTCTCTCATCCCCTTTACCCAGAGGAAAGTCTGTGATTGTTTTATTTTTCTGTGTACGATACAAACCAAAATCCCCTAACATTCCCTCTTCTTCAGTTTCTAACCTGTTCAGCTAGAACTGGCTTAAATGGGTTTCTTTTGCTGGTTTGGAGAGCTTCCTCCATCTTTTACCTTCACTTTTAGACCCTTCCAAAGCTGCTTTTTTCCATACTAGCCTGCGATTTGTGGTTCTGGCCCCAGCCCTTCCTCCTCTTCTACACTGTTCTGAAGTTTAATTTTATACCTTTTATGAGGCTTTTGATTTTATTATGATTTTGTAACTCCAACTGTCTTTTCTTTATGTTGTTATAGATATTGATAACATTATGAATTGCATTATACTGTACAGAAATAAAGCTTGCTGTAATTGAAACTCACTGCCACTTTCTTGGAATTTTTGCAAGGCATTGAGACTCTCTGTGAATTTATTTCAAAATCTCCTTTAATCTTCCTGCTGGACTGATGTTTCCTTTCAAAAAAGGAGGACATTTCTCCAGCCAGAAGAAATGACAGAGCATGAAGGAAAAGAGGAAAAAAGTCCTGAGTCACGAAAGCAAAGAAATACAGGTGAAATAGAATTGAGAGAGGATTGAACACAAACTGGAAGGGACAGAAAAGTAGGATGGGGCTCTAATTGAAAGGAAATTGAGAACTGACTCTGTAAGAACTAGGTAGATCAAGGAGCGAGAACTTGACCAAGGGAGAGCTGAACTAGAAGACACCTCACCTTTTCGCTCTATTCATCATCTACCCCCTCTGTCTTCTCTTCCCAGTGAGAGCTGGGAGCCCATCTGACAAACTTTCTCTGGCCACAGTCACTACTGATGCTTGAAAGCAAAGCCTCTGGAACAAGAGCTGCTCTGAGAAGGTTACAAGGGTAGTGATGGGCCTGCACTAACTGAGGGTGGGGTGAATACCTGCACTCCGAGGAATGTGAGTTGTTAGGTCAGTTCTTGTTCACACATCATGAAGAAAAGGGAAGATCCATACCTAAAGTTTGCAAGTTGACATACTGTGTGAATAAGTGCTTCCCTTCTGCACTGGTACTCTCCAAGTCTGATTGCTGTGGAGGCAAACAAAATTCTGCTAAAAGAGCTATGCACACTGCAGCTGTCTCTCAGCAATCAGAATGCCTGATACAGCCATCAATATCTAACCACCATCCAGGATCACAGACCACAGCCTGCTTGCCTCACCTGAGCACAGCCTTGCTGACTCCCTGTAGACCTTTTTGTCAATTAGGGAAGCTTTTTTTTTTTTCTCCTCAGTAACTGGTTCATTAACCTTCTTTCTACTCCTATACACCATTTTGGAAAACCCATGTTAACAGCAACTGAATGCACTCTGCACTCATCAGAAGGAGCATTAGAGTGTTAAATCAGAGCCCACAGTTACAGAATACACTGCTTAATCTACCATTCTTAGCTATTCTGTAGCATTGGGCAACAGCAGTTAAAACAGAGCAGTGCCAACTAAAAAGGGGCATTATTTCCTACAGTGATTCCCATGGAATGCACAACTGGACTTAAAAAAAAAAGAGTATTCATCCTGATAAATTGGATGTTAAAAAGTAAATCCCTTTGAGCATCATAGCTATACTTTAAAGATGAGTCCAGCAATTTAAAAAGATATCCTATGGATAATTGCCATATTTTCTACTAGTTGGAGGGCAAATGAATAAATAAATAGATATCCCAAAGCATGGCATGTTTGAGGTATAGGTGACATATGGTAGTAATTGACATCCTAACAAAAGAAGACTATAAAAATACCCTGAAATTATTTTCTTTTCTCTTTCTTCCCTATCTGCTCTTCTTCCTCTGTTTCTTCAGTGAGCCAGATTTGCCAGCAAGGCAATTTAATCTTCCAGGGATAAAGAGTCTTCCTTGTCTAAGAAAAATAAAAACTTCCACTGGTCAAGGACAGAAAGCCCAAGAGGAGGAATTATCCACTGACAGTGAGCTATGTTTCTTTATCTCTAGGAATGGAAGCAGCAGTATTCTGGAAGAAATAACATTGATTTAGCTAGAATGTAAGGAAGACATCTTCTGTTTGATATATGTAGCTTTCTGGACAAGGGTAGGACAATAGCTTGTATTCACTGAACAAAATACCTCCTGCTGTGTTTTCACTATCATTTAGTGAGAAGTATTTTATTCCCTTGTAAGATTAAACTCTGAACCATGAGAAACTTCATGCTCAGTCATGAACCTGGATGGATGCTTATTTAAGAAGCTACCAACAGGGGGGTAGTTTATGCCATGCATAAGCTGGGAGAAGGAAGAGTCACTGTTCTTATCCTGTATGGATAATAAAGTAAAATATGCCAGCCAAGAAAACAGGTACAATTTACCTCCTTGGTAAAACAGACAGAAACCAAATCTCATCTCCTTCCTAAGTTCACAATCCAGAGTAACTTTTTTCCATTGTTTTTGATACTGCATTTAACAACACAGCAGCATGCCAACCAGAGTCAATAAAATAATGTTTAATAAAGTAGCATTAGTCAAAGAAACAAACTTGCTAACTTGGGCTTAAGTGTAATACAGAACAAACCTCCACATCTGTTTTCTTCACAAATACACATTTGCCATCTTGCCAAGATCCACCTTAAAGGTAGCTGACTCTTGCCTACGATCCCCTCTAAAAGAATGTTCCAGTTTTAAAAAGGCCACTTTTATCTGCTGGTTTAAATATAAAACAAGCCTCTTGCTTCTATTACCTAGCCTGAAAGCATACATAGCTGGTAAGCTTATGCTTAAGTGCTTTACCTTTACAAACATGAAGCACCTTTTTGCTTTCAACTGGATGAACATATTTTTCACATCAAGCACATTCTTAAGTGTTTTGCAAAACTGTAGGCTTCTCAAGAGAATAACTATATATACCAGCATCTATTTCCATCTTTTCCTGAGGAATCAATGAGAGATGTAGGTAGCCAATACTTCAGCCAGAATTAACATATTACTGGTTTCCAGTAGAGATCCTAACACTGTATATCAACTGGCTTCTTCTAAACAAGAAAAAAAATTAAGTTAGAAAAGGATCAGCACAGCATGAACAACCTGTGAATGTAGGAGAGAAAACTGGAACAGGCTATTAAAGGAAAGAATTATTTTAAGTTAATTTCAAAAATGACAGGAAGTAGATATACAAAGAGGCACAAACCAAGTTAACACAGCAAAAAGGGTCTCCTGATTGGCAAGGCTGAAGTATTAGGCATTACAAAAAGAAAGATGACTAAAACAGAACTGAAAAGCCACAAAACTTGTGGAGGAAACTTGAGCAGATGAGCAACTGTATCAGAAAGAATGCACAAAAAATGCAAAGGACTGTACTTCTACAGCCCATCACCAACACTGTGGACAGAGATGTAAACTGCTGTGGCAAAGAGTTTAAAACTCTCCTACAGATGATCATGTGTGGTTAGGCCTCACCTTGCTTGCTCTGAAGTGCTTCCTGCTTCCTATTGTGTAAGTCCCTTTGCTTCAAGCTTGCAAAAACTTTCCTGTTGCACAGATGCAGGAAGAAGTGTCTTGCATCCCTTCTCTGACCCTGAGAACAGGCATAAGGTTAGCTGTAAACTGGCCACAGTGTAACAGGAGGGAAGCCTCCATAAACTGCAGAGGTAAAAGGACTGAGTGAAAAGCATCTGAGTCAGACAGAAACTCACTCAGCTGTACTATGTACAACAGCCTTTGTGCAGAAGTATTCATTAGACAGCAGTGTAGATACAGTAAGACAGAAACACAGTGTGGTATGATATGCTGTCACCATTAAGGCAGGATGTGACAGATAAATTCAGAAACTATAAAATATATTCACACAATTTCAAACTAAGAAAATACATGGGAAGCCAACCTGACTAAAGAGCCCTCACTTCTTTGGAGCATGGTGACGTTACTAGCACTAAGCAGACCAGGTCCTAATTACATCAATTTAGAAACAACACCCCAATGTTGTATTTGCAACATCTTCCAGCTCAGCTCAAAACACATTACAATAAGGGGAACATTAAAAACATGCTTACACATTAAACTAAAATTATCATCCTGCAGTTGATCTGTGGTTACACAGGACTCATTTATCTTCCCAACTGCTGAAGCATAACCAAAGGGATTTGGCTGCATTACCACTGTTATTAGCAGAGAACAGTCAAGATCAAACCTGCAGGTATTGACTAGCTGGTCTAGAGACCCAGAGCACTGGTTTCACATGATTTCAGAGGAGCTGGTACTACCTTGCACTGCAACCATCTCAGCCATAAAAGACATCACAATGTGACAGAAACGAAAATCTTATTTCTCTCTTTAACTGTGTACTGCCCATGGTTTTCTATGCACTTCACCTGTTTTGTCTTAAACCAGCTCCAGACCAATTTCCTTTCCCACACAGGACAAGTATTCAGATCTTCAGTACTATCTAAAAGACTGCTGGTAGACAAAGAGGATGCAGTTTCACAGAATCACTGAATCATAGGGGTTGGAAGGGACCTCAAGAGATCATGGGGTCCAACCCCCCTGCCAAAGCAGCTCCCCAGCTCATATTGCACAGGTCGGCGTCCAGACGGGTCTGGAATATCTCCAGAGAAGGAGACTCCACACCCCCTGGGCAGCCTGTCCCAGGGCTCCCTCACCCTCACTGGGGAAAAGTTCTTCTGCATGTTGGTGCAGAACTTCCTGTGCTCCAACTTGCAGCCATTGCCCCTTGTCCTGTCCCCACAGACCACTGAAAAGGGGCTGGCCATTTCCGCCTGCATCCCCTGCCTAAGATATTTATAAATATTAATTAGGTCCCCGCTTAGTCTTCTTTTCCCCAGGCTGAACAGCTCCAGCTCACCCAGCCTTTCCTCACAGGGGAGATGTTCCAGGCCCTTAATCATCTTTGTAGCTCTTCTCTGGACTCTCTCCAGGCGATCATTGTCTTTTTTATCCCAGGGAGCCCAGAACTGGACACAACATTCCAGTTGAGGTCTGACCAGGGCAGAGTAGAGGGGGAGGATCACCTCCTTAGATCTGCTGGCCACACTCTTTCTTTGTAAAACTATTCACTATTCCTAGAGAAAGTAGTAATGGATGTTATTCAGGTGAATACCTTACTTGCTGTATTTCAATGCCTTCAACCGGTTTTCTTCTTTTTCTGCCTCTTCAATAAAATATAAATATTTTAAGTAGGAAAATTTGTCATAGGGTCATTTGGGTTATGCACCCAAAGACTTAAGAGTCATGGAACATAAGATGACCATCATGAAGTAACACTGGACAGCTTTAACCTCGTGACATTTCAGTTAATTTAAAAAAAAAAACAACCAAAAAACAACTCTCTCAGGCATCTTCGTTTCGGACAACTGCATCCTCCTACCATGTGTCTGCCACTGAAGCTATTCAATGTCTCCACAGTCATCCAGAAGGTTTGCATGATCTTGAAAATGTGGCAAAAATAATTGAGTCCTATTATGTAAGGCCCCAAGACAAATGAAAACAAGCCAGGAGAACAAATAGGGATATGTCTTTTCCAAAGTTCTACTTACCCAAATAATCTGTTTCAGGCAAGTGTATCCCCTGCTTCCAACAACTGAGGTAACAGGACTAGGACATGTTTCTGCAACACTATTGCCTGGCTTCCGACAGAAGAGCCCACAGGCAAAATAAGTTGCAAGCATTTGCACTGCAACACAGCAATGCAACTTTATGTCAGGAGAAAAGTCTCATTTAGGGACCCACTGGAATTTAAAACCATGCCTTGAAAACTGAGCCCTGGCACTTCTATTTTAATAATGAAAGATCATCCTCTTCCTGCTACAGAGAGAAGCTGTTTTTTTCTCTGAATGTATCTGTTACAAAGCTCATTCTACTCAATGAAGTCTTCCCACTACATATATTAATAAATAAATACAACTTTTCAGGTCAAAATGTTATGTTAAATCAGCATTTCAAGACTCAGTGATGTCTTAGCTCAGTGTGGGAAATCAATGTAACTCTGAGTGTGGTCAGATCTGTACCATCTTTCATGTACACCATAAGCTGAATGCAAATCTGTTAAGTTTGTGTATGCTAATGGTGGGGAATTACTAGCATGACTCTCAATTAGCTTAATCAAGTCACAATAGGGACCTGGAACATATCAGGAAACTCCGGGAAGATCTCGACACAATACATCACTGCAAGAGGTTGGCCACATAAACTGTGTGGCTACCTGAATTAGTGTTTCTCTTATATATATGACAACTGCTGAGCCTCACCCCACTATTCTGGATAGAAGTGGTCCTGCCATTTCAAAACTAGAGGCCGCAGCCCTCTGGGTTGTAAGAAAAACCAACAAACCAGATTAAAGAGAGACATCATAAACTTCTCTTTCCCCACACCTCAACCAATGGAATTGTAGGGAAATTCAGCTCTGTTGAAAGCTGGGAAATACAAGACCATGTAAGGAAATTATAAAAACATTCAGAGAGGAGTCATGGATCCATGCCAATCAATCATTTTAAACCATGGCTCAACATATCTGACATCAATGATGGAACTGAGTGCACCCTCAGCAAGTTTGTGGATGACACCAAGCTGACTGGTATGGTGACACCCTAGAAGGAAAGGAAGCCATCCAGAGGGATCTTGACAGGCTGGAAAGGTGGGCCTGGGGGAACCTAATGAGGTTCAACACTGCCAAGTGTCAGGGGTTGCACTTGGGTCAGAAGAATCCCAGACATAGATACAGACTGGGAGAAGAGCTTCTGGAGAGTAGCCCTGCTGAGAAGGACTTGGGGACTGTGGTGGATGAGAGACTTAACATGAGCCAGCAGTGGCTCTTGCAGCTCACAAGGCCAATGGGATCCTGGGCTCCATTAGAAGAGGGGTGGCAGCAGGGACAGGGAGGGGTTTGTCCCTCTCTACTCTGCCCTTGTGAGGCCCCATCTGGAGTCCTGTGTCCAGATCTGGGGCCCCCAATACAAGAAAGATGTGGAACTGTTGGAGAGGGTTCAGAGGAGCCATGAAGATGATTTAGAGGGCTGGAGCACCTGCCCTACAAAGAGAGGCTGAGGGAGCTGGGCTTGTTCAGCCTGGAGAAGAGAAGGCTGTGGGGGGGCCTCATTGCAGCCTGCCAGTACCTGAAGGGAGCTTATAAGCAGGAGGGGATTCAACTTTTTAAAAGAATAGACAATGGCAGGACAAGGGGGAATGGATTAAAACTAAAGGAAGGAAGGTTTAGATTGGATATTAGGGGGAAGTTTTTTACAGAAAGAGTGGTGAGGTGCTGGAACAGGCTGCCCAGAGAAGTAGTGGATGCCCCGTCCCTGGAAGTGTTCAAGGCCAGGTTGGATGGGGTCCTGGGCAACCTTGTGTAGCTCCAGGCCTGAGGTTGGTGGCCCTGCCTGTGGCAGGGGGGTTGGAGCTCTATGATCCTTGGGGTCCCTTCCAATCCAGACCATTCTATGATTCTATGATATGCCCAAGAATCTGGGGAGGATCAAAGTAAGAAGGAGGACTGGTTTGTGAAATTTCAAATCCTGTAGACCAGATTTTAACAATTAGCAATTACAAATCAGGAATAGTACCACACATGTGGGAAAGAACAAAATGCTTCTCCTTTCTTTCAATGGAAATGGTATTTAGCAGGTCAGCAGATCAGCCCTGCTCTGGTGAGAGCAACACTAAAACAAAAAATCCCTTGCCCCTGATTGTGTGATAGCTGCTAACAGAAAAGGTTCAGGGTGAGCTTGGGCCAAGAAAGCCAGTGGCATCTTGGGGTATATCAAGAAAAGTGTGGCCAGCAGGTCAAGGGAGGTTCTCCTCCCCCTCTACTTTGCACTGGTGAGGCCTCATCTGGAGTATGGTGCACAGTGCTTGGCTCCCCAGTTAAAGAAGGACAGGGAGCTACTGGAGGAGGCACAAAAAAGAGCTAAAACTTTGATTAGGGGACTAGAAAATCTCTCTTACAAAGAGATTGTCAAGAGGATGGGGTCAGTCTTTTTTCAGTGGTACCCAGTGACAGGACAAGAGTTGATGGGCACACACTTGAATATAGGAAGTTTCACCTAAACATGAGGAGGAACTTCTTTACTGTGAGGGTGAGGGGGCCCTGGAACAGGCTGCCCAGAGAGGTTGTGGAATCTCCATCTCAAGACATTCAAAATCCTCCTGGAACCTGTCCTGAGCAACCTGCTCCAGGTGATCCTGCTCTGGAAGGGGGTTGGACTAGATTATCTCCAGAGGTCCCTTCCAACCCCAATCATTCGGTGATTATGTCACCTTTCACTACAATATTTATCCTTTAAAAAGGGTTATTTACTGCTGACTTCCAATGTCAGTAGAGAAGCAGCTCTAGGAGGATAGCCTTGACCTGGACGACCCTGAAGCCCAAAACATCAAAAGTACATTAAAATTTATTAGCAAGAAGTGCAACAGTGAAATGAGAATTTCCACTATAAGCAGGATGACTATTAATTGCAAACAAGGCAGGAGTCCTCCTGCAATCCTCAAGTCCTTGAGTGCTGTACAGACAAAAAAAATTTTAAAAATAGCACTACTGCTGGGTGTCTCCACCAAGTAATTTTAAGCACTGGAAATATAACCAAAGTTGATGCCCTGATATTTCTTCTGACATACTTTACACAACAAATTACTAATACAAATGACAACTGTTCACATTTTCTGTCTTCATTTTGCTTGAATTCTTCCAACACCTCTTCCCCAGGTCTTCTCTCTTCTGATACTTTAGCAGAATTTAATGGTCTCCCTCAATTAGAATTTCTCCCCAAAACATAGGAGGGAAGCACACAAGAGGAGATATGAAGATAAGACTAAAATATGTATGATTTGCTTCACTATAGTAGAATAAAAATGAAAAGGTCACTAATAACAAGAGTGCTAGGAGTTTCATTTTGTGAGGAAGACTGATGACAGTGAACACATTCTTGTTAGTCATCTAGGCACAAGAGGCAGGAGACCCTTGGGAATCTTTCTGCAAATCTAGATGCCTGTGCAATGCATGCTAGAACCATTCTCCAATAGCTCTGCAACTCTGTCCTGAAGGAAAATTCACCAAACAGGACTTTTCAGTATCCCAGACACATCCTGAGTTCAGAATAGCAACTGTTTCATTTTAGGAATTCTGTGCTGTAAGAAATTAAATGCAACTGATGAAATGTAAAATGGTCCATTACCACATCTCCCCACCAACACAGGCATAAAGCTGCAGAAGGGCAAACAGCATCACCTTCCTCACTTGTTCAGCAGAAGGCTCAGTTGCCCTAAGGGAGAAAGCTCTGCACCAACATGTGCACAGCTGTTTACACGGGGATCAACACTGCCACTCATCCAGGACCACTGGAGCAAAGGCACTCCATTGTCCTGCATCCCAGGAAGCCTGGAGGCGCTACTGGAAGGTGGGGGAAGTACACCTAATTCAGGTATACCCAGTAGAGGCAACACAGCCTCAAGTCCATGCTGGTTTCCAGTGAGAGTGCTGAGAGCAGAGAGAGGAGAGCAAGGACACAGAAACTGCTTACTGATAGCCTTGCCAGAGCCCCATTCTCCCACAGCAAGGCACACTGCTTGGTTCACTCTCCACAAAAACAAGGCCTCTTTGCTTTCTGGGTAAGAAACAAGAGAGGCCTTTTGGAAACTCTTAGGTGGCAGAGTATACGCCATGCTTTCCCCCACTGACCCTGCCCTAGGGGAGGCAAGAGAACCAGGTCTGCAAGGCCTCAACCCCCCAGGACTTCTGCACTACTGGGGTTCCCACAGAACCTGGCCCTTCTACCTCCCTGCGCTGATGCCACTGGATATGCCCCCAGCAAAATGTTCTGATCACTCCCTTCCCAGACCACCTTTCCATTTAAGTGGAAAGGTCAGTCCCAGAGGTCACCCACCAGCTGCTCCAAGTTGCTCTCCCACGGGTCCCCTCAGTACCGTTCCCTCCCTCTCTGCCTCTAAAACCCCACCTGGTGGCTGGCGCACGTAGCCCCGCTCCGCTCCCCTTACCTGTTGCAGCTTTCACCCTGCTCCAGTCAGGGCTCTCCAGCTCTTCCCGGTCTCCGTGTCCACCTCCCAGAAAGAAGCAGGGCAGCGGAGCGGGCAAGGCGCTGCCTGCCAGGGGCAGCACTGCCGCTACCGTCCACGATCCCGCAGCTAAGCGAGCTGCTCCCTCTGACCCCGGAGGAAGGCGCAGCTCATCCCTTCTCTCGGCAGCGGCTCTGCCTCCAAGCTGAGCCTGCTGCCGCGCAGCCGCTGGCGGGGCTGGAGGGAGCCGGCTGCCCGGCCACGCACGAAGCGCTGCCTCTGTTGGCTCCTCGGGAACAGCCTCTTCCAGCGAACTTATTGGGCTGGGAGCTGTACCTGGGGGGTACAAGAGGGGAAATTATGTTTTGCAATGTGGAGCGTGCATTAACTATTCCCAGAGTTAGCTGCATTCGGCTTTCTTCTCGCCTGAGCCAAACTTGCCGTCTCCTGCTGGAGTTATTAATCTCTACATTCGCGCCGTTTGTGCAGATGCGTGTTCCTCCCTTCCCACCCCCGCACCCCAACTCACACTCCCTAAAAACCCAACAATTAAAAAATGTGGATTTTTTTGCCTTTAATTCCCCTACATTGAGTAATTATATTCACATTAGAAATCAATCAACTCTGGTCATTACCATTAGTGATATGCTCATAAACCAAACACTAGTCATGCTAATGAACTGAATGAAACATAATTTCTTGTTGTGTAAACTGATGCTCAACACTAATCAGCAATAAATTCAATCAGACATTATTTACATCAACTGAAAAACACATTAAAGCCGGATAAAGAGCAGTAGCTGCTCACATCTGGGGGAAGCACAGACGCGTGCCCGGCAGCAGGCTCAGCGCTACCACGGCTGCGGCACGACGACGCTGGAGCCCTGAGAGAACGCAGCCTCCCCGCGAGAGGCTTCTCGGTGGCATGGAGCGAGGCGGGCCCGGCCGGTGGCCCGCTCTGCAGGCAGGACAGGCCTCCAGGCCCGGGTACCCCCAGCCCGCCAGCTAAGGGGGCTCCCGCCCTCTGCTCGCCGAGAAAAGCCGGTCCCTCGGCTGCCCCGCTAACCCCACCCGCCCTTCGCT
>VZTU01012260.1:53230-89970 GCA_013400835.1 Zapornia atra
GGGTGTCGGGCGAATCCTGGCCGGGGGCCTGAGGGGCGGAACGGGGCCGCGGCCGTCAGCTTTGCTCCCGGGCGGGGAAGGGCTGGAAAGAAACGGGCTGCTGCGTGGCCGGGTAAAGGCCCGCCGCCGTCACCGAGCAGGAGCGGCATCAGCGGGAGCGCTCTGAGCCGTGGACGGATGCACTCCCCCGCGCCCTCCCTTCCGCGGGGCGCACCGACGGGGGGGATGCTGAGGGTCCCTCCACCCGGAGCGCCCGGACGCCGCTGCCCCCTTCAGCCGCCGTGTTCACGTCCCGGAGAGCAGCAAAGCGCGGTGCCTCCGGCGAGGCTTCCCGACCAAAAAACTTTTTAAGAGCGCGTGGAGACTTTTCTGACCGTCAGCGCCCCCGGCTGCTGGGGGAAGTGACCCCCCGGTGCCTGCTCTGCCGCCGGATGGCCCCGGCCTGGGCCGCGTCTTTAGGGCCGTTGCTGTTTGCTAAGGTGCAAAGATTGCCTTGCCTCAGTGGGTATCCGGCCAGCGTTCCTTCCGCACGCGCTGCCAAAAAAGTAACTCGGGATTGCAAAAGAAGAGATTTGCCGATGAACCATTAGAAACAAACCACTGGAACAAAATAATTTCCTAACTGGCAGGTTTGTTTCCATAATTAAACTTCTATTCAGAGATAAAAACTTATACGGAGTTTGCAGCATCCTCTCTGGGATATTTAGAATCGTCCAAAACTGGGGGACAGTGCAAATCACTGTGAATTTTGGTAAAGGCTTTAGTTTATTGTACTGTGCTCTTCTGATTGTGCTATTATTTCGTCTGGCAAACGGGTATCTAACAACTACTGCGAATAAACCTTAAACCATATTCCTGTCCTGCTAAGTTTAGTGCGTGTCTGTAAAGTTGCTCAGCCTGTGAAGCGTCAGTTTGGTCGTGGGTCGGTACTGGCTGGCTCTGAGGGACGCAGTGTCCTTATAACCAATGGCGTCACACTCAGGGAGGGCCAAAACACCCTGCCCTTTGTTACAGACATTCAGCAGTGAAGCAGTCTGGAAACCCGTGCAGTGGCAAAGTTGTTACAATTAGAAAATGGGTTGGACAGATAATAAAACTCTCCTGAGAAGTAGAAAATTAGATAAAACAGGGTGGTGGAGCCACAACCTGTTAGAAGGTGTGTTACACTTTACTTCAAGACACATAATTTATTATTACTACTGACCTTTTTAGCTGAGTCAGAAGTCAGAATCAGAGACTTTTTAAAAATAAATTAATCTTTATAAATATTTTGCATCCTTGTCAGACTTGGCAAAATGACACAGGGATACACAAACTGAAAAGCCCTTGTAAAATGCCTGAGTGTGTGCCTGTGTGTGCTTCCAATATACATGACTTTTTATGTACTAAATATACCCGTACTTCCCTTTTAAACCCCCTCTTGTGCGTGGCAGATAAGTTAATTCTCTTGTGCTGAGCAGCTTTTCACTCGTAGCTTGCTGATCTGAATCCAAGAGGGATTTCCCTCCTGAGCTGGAAGTTGCCCTTGATGTTCTGTGGTGACCCCCTGGGAGGAGACAGGGTGGGCCTTGCTGCCCTGGGTGCCTCCAAAGGCTCTGACAGAGTTAATAGAAAGAACGAGATCAGAGGGGCTTGGAAAAATGAACAAACCTGTCACTGTTACTAGAAGCCCTATTCCTCACCCAGGAGGTGGGCTGGCAAGGGGGTGCAAACTTTCCTGTGCCAGACACCATGGTTGCCACAGACTATCAGTCTTGCACACTTGACTAGCACTGTAGCACCCAGCTTCTGCAGTTCTGGCTTTAATAAAGTAACACCAGCCATGCAAATTAGACATGACTTCATTTTCATTAGATGTCACACGCGGCGCTAGGCAGTTGAGTTTCGCTGTATTGACAACAGCCTCTGACTCGTACTGGGAACAAAGAAGAGACGCTCAGCAGGAGGATGTAGGTGCTGATACATAAGAACATGGGTAATTAGTGATGTGTGGCAGAGAGCTCCCAAATTAGGAGTGCAGATCTGCAAATCCAGATGTTTACTGAGGGCTAAGAATTACATTACTCCATCTAATTACTAACTGCTTTGTTAATCAATGTCATTGAGTACAATAGGGCAATTGTCATTCAGATACAACAGGAACAATGTCAAGGTATTAACAAGCTGGAATAGATGTCGAAGACACTAGGCTGTTCCTTCAGCAGAACTGTTTGTTCGATGTTTGCTTTTAAGAAATACTCTTGTGGATATGGGGACAATATGTGAGTCTCCCATTACAGGGTAGCTAGCTATGACCTCCACATTGGCAGACTGAGCAGGGATTATTAGGCTGTAGAACTCCCCTAATGTTTCACCCGTGGTTAAAGAAAAAAAAAACTTGGAAATAACATGGAGGGGAAAAAATTACTGGAATGTTCCTCATGAGTCTCTGAAGAACTGCTCAGGACTGGTTGCAATCCTGCTCAGATCGTGAGAGCATTGCTTATTTTGTTCCAGAAAAAAAAATAATGGAGAGACCAAAAGAAGTTGGTCTTTTACCCCTTACACAGAAGTGAGTTTAAAGCTCAGAGGTACTGAACCATTATCTGTAGAAACCTAAATAGAGTTTAGCCACAAAGCAGTTTTAAATCATGAGCAGCAGCATCATTACCTGCCCTGCATTACACTGTCAGCAAGCCTTAATCCTGTTTTTGGAAAATCATCCTTAGAAACTCAGTCTCACCGGACATTTAACTTTAGCTTCACTTATAAGAGAGACTCTAATGGGGGGGAAGTATAAGCTCCTCTGAAAACGAGTACAGAGAAATCTACTTGAAACCTTTATTTTTCTCCTTCGAGAGAACAATGTATCAAGAGTTTAGCTGTGTATAAAACCACCTTTTCACAGACTCCTTGCCTTTTGATTTAATCCTTCTGAGCAAGAAGTGCAAGGTCTGGCCCATAACTGGATAACTTATATGAAATGCAGTTTGTTCACAGTTCTGAAAATGCAGTTTGTTCACTGCTATATTAGTTTATTAAGTATAAACAGCAAAAAGCAATTCAGAGATTTATATATGCCCATATAAACTTCAGATCCTTGCCTTCCCGAGCACCTGCTGGGATTCTGTATGAAGCCTGAAGGTGTGTGAAAATGAGATTTAAAGCAAAACAGCTCTTGCTGATCCATACCATGCGCTGGGCTGATTTGCTGTTTTAAGAGAGGCTTGCATGTATTTATGGTGATTTGCTTAGGGTGTCACCTTCAGCTTCCACAGCAAGCAATTAAGGTGTCTCAAAGAGCAGACCAAGTTCAGGAGAGAGTGCACAGCAGGAGCAGATGAACTGTTAAGGCGCTATCTATCAGGCAGAAATTATCCGGGCTGTTCCACGCCCTGCAGAATAAGAAAGGCTGCAGAGATTTGCATGGCACACACCCACCAGCGCAGGGTGGGCACAGCAGAGGCAGGACAGAGCGTGGCACAGGAAGGCTGGTTCAGGTGCCAAGGGAAAACCCCACTGGGCCAAGGGAACTCTCTGGCGAGACCACTGGTGGTTGCAGGAGAGAGATGGCATCACTGAGGGTAAAACCCATTGGTTGAAGGGACAGCTAAACTCAGAGTACCTGTGCTTTCCAAGGCCTGTGCCTGAGAATAACTGCTGGGTGATTATTTGTGAATGTTCTTATCCAAACATTCTCTAATTTTATTTGATCAAACTAAACCTAGTTGCTTCCCAAATTTCGTCACGCACTAAATTTGCATGTAGAACCTTTCTACAGAGAAATAGTTCTCATTTTTGCTTTCAGATCTCTTTGTTGGCCAGAAAATGACAAATTAAATAAGGTTAGTGGTTTCCCTGTACCTTTGTGTGTTTTGAAATGTTAAAAAAAAAGTTATGATAAATTGTTGAGATAAAAATTTGCCTTTTGCAGTGTGCAATTGTGGCAAACCTCAGTCTCAAAAGTGGGAATTTGTGATGGATACAGGCAGTTGCAAACAGAAGGTCAAAGGGGACACTGTTACACAGTCCTAACCAAAGTGGGGATTGCGGCAGTAAAGTGATATAAAATTCTTTACCTTGAAGAATATTGGGTTGCACAGATTTTGGGGTTTGTATCTTTTGAACAACACAGTTTATTAAGATAACGTGGATAATGTCATCTGCTGCTTTTCATTGATTGCCTGCAATACAGCATTTAACTTCTAATCTCCCATTTGTATATTGCCTAGGGCAGCGTTAAAAACTGGGAAGAATGTTAGCTGCCTGCTAAAGATATTTGAAAATACCATCCTATGTCATGCCATAGACAATTATTAAACATTCTGGTTTATACAACCATAATTGTCTGTATGTAGCATGGTACTGTCAAGCTTTTTTCTTTTTTTTTTTTTTAAGGTAACATTGGATTTCAGTCTTACCTTAAGAGGTGTCTGCTTTACAGCTAGGTCTCTGTTGTATTTACTGATAACTTGCAGTTCAATTCATTAATTGGATGAGATATTAGCAGGTTTTCTTTCAGGTACAAAAAAATCCTTAGTGAGCGATGATGCCAAGATCAGGAGCTTGATTTGTTTTTCTTGTCACAGACTTCTGTCAAAAGAAGTGCACTGTTATGAATAAATAACTCAAATTGGAAATTAGTCTCCATTCAGATAGGTAATTATATTTTAACAGGGCAAAATCCCAACCCAGGCTGCCAGAGAACACTCAGCTAAAGCCAGCATGGGTTGGAACAGCATGTGTGCTCGCTGTAATTGTAAATGTGGCCACCTCGGTCATGCTGCCTCTTCAGACTTAAAAGAATTAAGACCAAAGCTGTCCAAACGTTAACTGAAACTCCTAATAATTAGGGGTTATTAGGGGCTGTTGGCTGGCTTTATTTTCTACCGCGGCACTCTTGTATTTGTGGATTCTATTTATACACGGAATTAAGAGCTCTTTTTGAAGAGGTAATCCAATCTCCTCTGTGTAATTTAGCCAGAGATTTTTTGTTTTTTCCTGGCCCTTAATTTTGGCTGTGTTTCAGGATGTATGGTAAAACTGCAATACTAAAAATAATCTCATTCAATATATTTTAACTGAAAGGATGAACCAGACCAGCCTACAAATGCTGGGTAAAACTCTGGTTTATTTTTTTTTACTTACAGAAGAAGCACGGGGCGGGGGGGGGGGCGGGGTGCTGAGGGGAACTTCGTGTGCATCCTTCCCTCTAGTGGCTGCTCTTCTCGAAGAACACTAGCAACGCTTCAACACTTCTGCATTAGGTACAAGAGGATGGGTACAGGATGGAAGGAAGCTAGCCAGGAAGTAGATACACATATTTAGGCACTAGGAAATTCAGATCTCATGATGAGCCATATCAAGACAGATAGACAACAAGAGCCGTGGATTTGACAATATTTTTGTGAAAATGCAACGAGTTCTTGAAAGATGACAGTACTTGTGACCACTGGCATGCAAGACCAGCTTCTCAGCCACTTTGCAGTCTCTCACACCAATCATTTTTGTAGGTCTGTCTTGTCTTCCCATGTTCCCAGTGCCTGCAGGACTCACAGGTAGAAAATACATCAGTAACAGCCCAGAAAACAGCTGTGCCTCTTGTGTCTCTTCCATACACTCTTACCCTATCTGCTACATGCTTTCACCTTTTTTGTCTGTCCTTTTCAGCAGCAGTAACCCCACCCCACCACTCCATGTTAATTGCTTACTGTTCTGCTCCTCCTGCTCTGAGATTAGTGCCCGTCATACAACCTAACACCCCTCCCAAATTGCTATCGGTGATGAGTCAAACCCACAACTGTTGGGAGGGTGATTGAGACAGCACTGCAGAAACACAGCTACCCGTAGGTAGAAAACAAGGCTGCAGGGATACAAATAGCTCATGGAATATTTCATAAAGGCTTAGTCTTGTCTGGATGCTGCAGCGAGTGGCCACACGCAATTAAGTGTGTGTACTGTATTGCCTCTCTGACCAGGTTTTCCAGGTGTTGAACCAGGGACTCTGTGGAGTTTAAACACCTCAGATAGAGTGGGTAAGCTGGGGAAAAAAATACACAACAGAGGGGGAGAGAAAACATGCTGGAATTTAATTCACATTTCAGATGCCAAACTGTGCGAGTTTTCCAGCCCTTCAGCTGGAGATGTCTCTATTCTTCTCTTCTCACTCTCACCCTTTTGCTTTCTGCCATTTTTACTAGTTTTATAGCAGGTTTACTCTCTCCAGCCAGACTCATGTATTCTAGTTCTGATCAGACCAGTCTAGATCCTTGTAATCTACAGTAGCTGCGAGGTTTCCTTAGTGTTTGTCATTTACTTATATGATAACAAAGGCTATTAGATGCCTCCCCTTTTTCACTGCACATATTGGACATATGTGGTACCTGGCACAGAAACTATTACAGGGCAACCCCAGGGTGCATCCCAAGGCACATTTCCATGAGAAATTAAAATCTGACAGGACAATGATGACTGTCAGATCTCGGGGGCCAACTTCTATCCATAAGTTACTGGCAATTAAAATCCTGATATTAGTATTTCATTAAGGGCTCCTCCTTCTGAGTAACTAATGTGTTATTCCACCAGTTAAAGTGTTTATAGCCTTCCCAGCAGGATTTAGACCAACCCATGGTTAAAGAATAAATCTTTAAAATAATGGATTATTTACATGATTTTTGAACTACTGTGACAATTCTTGATGCATTTATTTCTCTCTAGGTTTGGGTGTGAAAATTATTAGTAGTTATGTGTATTTTCAGCAAAAAAGTAAAATAGTAAATTCCATCAAACACTGACTACAGCTACTTTTTATCATAAATTTTTACAAATTCCCCACCAGTGAGCTCATTAGCGTAAATGATAGAGCCTTATCTCAGGTTTAAAGTCAGCATTTTTCCTTAGCTACCAAACAGCCTGTTTTCTTTCATGACACAGTAATGGAGGACTTTACCCCTGAGAGCAGGGAAAATACTCCTCTCTGTTCTTGCAGGGCAATCGAGTAGGGCTACTAAAAACCAAGCAGACTGAGTGGGATTTCGGTACTGTCGGTGTCCTCCTGGAAGCCTTTTCTAGAAGGAGCAAAGCCTTTGCAGGGGAGAGAGGTGCACATTGCACCACAGGCCTTTGTGAGGGGCAGATGTCAGGGGAGGACAGAGAAGAAACTAATAGGTTCTCCCTATTGTCCCTCCCTATTCCGCCACCCAAGATATTTGTGACATACAAGCGTTGCATGACATACACGTTAGTATCCCAGGATAGCATCACTGTTCCTCAGCAGACACTGGTACCTCACCAGAGCTGGGAAACTGCAGAGTCAGGCTGGCAATAGGCACAGGTGGTGGAGATCTCCTCCTCATTTTCCAGGAGCCCCTGTAGAGGTAATGGTAAGAGGAACAAGGCTGAGCTCTTAAAGACACTAGCAACTACTGATAAAGATACCACTTAAAATTTCAGTTGAAAACTGTGACTTCAGATGACTTCTGTGCAGAGAGAGGAGAACGGGAGGGCAAAACCCTGAGTATCAACCAAATTCTCATGGCTTACAGCTGGGAACTGCTAGCCTAGCTGCTGTAGGGAAACCCTGTAAGCCAGCACACGAATGCTGTTCCATGCTGCTTATTGAGCTCTGCTGTTTATGTATCATGATCTCTTGCCTTCATTGCAGTACATCAAAATAAATCTAATGAACGTGGTCAAGGGCTAATGCTGGACTGTTCAGAGGGCTCACAGTGTTTGGGTTAGCTGTTCAGAAAAGAGGGGGGTGCCGTTACGTCTAGTGTTCATCTACTGCTTTCTGAATTTGTAATATAGCATATTTCTGTCCTCTGAACACTCCCAGTAATTTAAATAATGCTTTGTGGCTCTGAACAAGAGCCCCATCCTGCAGCGCTCATGCAGGCCAAATCCTGTTTGGCTCCTGGCAGCGCTGGGGAGCCCAGCTCACTTCCGCACCCGCAGCCCCTGGGGGCCGAGCGGGTGCCTGGCGTGCCAGGCCCTCGGCAGGGGCCGGCGGGCTCCACTCTGGCCTCGACAGCAGGCAAGCTGCAAGGCAGTGTGCTTGAGTGACACGAGGGGGAATGCACAATGGCTGCAGACTGGAAAGCCCTTTCTGGTGAAGCCGAGCAGTTTCCAGCAACAAGCAAAGGGATGTGAGCATGTAGATTTTTCTACATTTGAGTAAATCAAGGCTGGAGGGACATAGCTGTATGCGCCATAAACTCACCAAACATTTCTGAAGGAAACCTTCTGTCCCTAGAGCCAATGCAATCTAGTTCCAAAAAAATCCTGAAAGGAAGTAAAATATCTCAAAATTGAGGGGAGGACAGAATATATCTCATGCAATTCAAAACATATTCAATTCACTATTTGTTTGAATGTTATTAAACTGTGAAAAAAGAAACTGTCATTATTAATTTGGCTTGGGCCAAGAAGCATATTCCCTCCTCTCAATTCTCAGTATTTGATTTCACAATAAGCTGGGTCTGCATTTCCCCTTTGTGGGCAGGTGCCCCCCACAACAGCTTCCTTTGGAGTGCTGATTCCCTGAAAAGCTCCACCCAAAGCCTGAGTGTCCATTTTTTCTTTCATCTTCTCTCAACCTTGAATCTACCTCACCATCAGTGGATTCAGATGTTTTATGTAATTTTGGGAACTGCATTTGCACTACAGGGTAAGGGGAGGAAAAAAATAAAGAGAACGGCTTCACATGAAGAGCGGACTTTTAGATTTCTATTTTCTCCAGGTTCACAGAGCACAGGGAAGTGCCTGTATGTTGCAGCAAGCTCTGAATGTGCTACGAGGCTCAGAGGAGTGGAGAAGGGATTTTTCTTTTTCACTTTAATTTCCTGAGCATCATAAGGACCCTCCAATGGCAGGGAGGTATAGAGAGTGACTGGGATACATAGGCAGTTCTGCTCTTTCCCAAGGGCCAAATCTACTTGTTTAGGAAACTGCTGATGTACGTGAACCTCAAATTGTACTTCATGTCATTGTGGCTACTACCTGGGCCAAATCCATATTTAACCAGGAGTAATTTTTGCTTGTATATTAAATATCAGAGAGGTAGAAAAACTGTTGACAAATACAGGCACCTAGTTCATCATCTACACTGCCTCCACATGTACATTTCATCCCCTGGAAAAAAAATTTCCAGGTTGATCCTGTCACAAATATCATATTTTCTTACATATTCTTTCCTCTAGCCATACCCACAAGCAGATTGTCCATCAGTGCCACCAGCTGCTTGTGACAAACTGCTGTTTCAGTAATTACTGAAGGTCTGTATTACATCTGTGATGCTGTTCACCGGAGGGGTTCAAACCTCGAAAGACAGACATCATCAGTTTTCCTTTGAAGCTGAGATCAAGTCTGAGTCACTGGGACGGCCACTGACTGGCTCAGCAGATCAGCATTGGCACCAAACATACTGTATTTATTGAATATTATGGGGAGGAACAATGGGATATGGGCTGGTAACAGTGGTGATACAAAGGGAGCTAGGCAGCACTGGGAAAGGAATCGAGTCAGGTATTGGCCAGCCACCAGGATGAGCGTATTTATAACAAAGATCATTTGAGGGTCACAATCAGGACATAAAGGGAGTCTGCTTGGTTTGCAGTCCCCTATATTTGAAACAATCCATTCTTCACCACCATCATTCAGCACATCTTTAGGGGAGAAAAATGCTTACGTATTTACCAAGGTTTCAGTTAAAAATACATTCTTCGTTTTGTACTTGATGACTTTTTCTATTCTTACAGTTTTTCAAGTAAGCTGTGATTTCTTCGTTTGAGTTTTGTAAAATGTTTATCCCCAGAGAAGCCCTGCTGTGTTCAGTGACTCTGCACCACACCGTTTTCTTACAGGGTCAGCAAAACTCTTAAATGCTAGGGTGTAAAATTTGTGTTTCATTGCAGTTGCACGTTGCCTTTCCTTTATCCCCAGAAACTCACCTCACTTGCCTAAGCCCTTTTGCATCCTAGGTTTTATTTACAAATTGGCAGTAAGGTGCTGCAGTCTCTTTGACAGTTTGCAATTAATTGCACACAATCTGTTTAGGCTTCAAGATGCACCTTTCATAAATGATGATATATTCCAAAAGGCAGTCCAATTGGCTGCTTTACATATCACATATATTTTTCATATTTCTGAGACAGGACATATGCAAAATCATTTTACTGTGGCACAAACACAGAAAAGATGATTTGGAAGAAAGGCCAGAGGCCAGAGGTTCGTTTCTAATTCTTCCACTCACTCACTGCAGACTGTGGGTAAGTCATCTAATATTTCTCAAGGTTGTTTATTCTCCTAAGAGTTGGAATTCAATGAATGAAACTCTAATTTATTATTATTAATATATTCCAATAAATGGTTGCAGTGCTTTAGCATTGCTTTGAAGGCAGTCACAGAAGTATTAAAGGAATAGTGAACTGTGAGAAGCGGCGGTTCAGTCCATCTGATATGCCCGCATTGAAATGCTACTTGTGGGGTGACCTCCTCAGAACAAGAAACTGATAAAGGTCTATGTGCTAAATGGATCCCAGAGTCCTGAGAAGCTTTTTTCCTCTTTTCACTCATCCATTGTGTAAACACTAAAGTGAGTCATGCGGCCTAAATCCTCAAAAGCAACTTTTATAACACAACGCATTTAAATGTGCCAGCAAATACCTTCTAGTGGATTCATACTTCATATCACCATTGTTACGACTGGCTCCTATCTACTTTCATTATTCTCTCCTTCCTCCCACCCCATCTTACTGTTTTGAATACAGGCAACTCTTGGGAAAGTGATATATACTTCAATTATACATGTAACAGTGTAATTGAATCAAACTGCTTTGTTTCCCCAAAAAGCTATTCTTTGTTTGCTGGCAGGCTGCTTGTTTGTGAACCCAGCATTGTTGGTCATACCAGGAAAGCCATTCTAGTCATAAAACAGCTATTGTAGAAGAAGCATTGTTGGTTCTGTACAGGGCTCTTTACCAGTAATTATGTACAGCTTTTAGTAATTTTGAGAGTCACCCAAGCATCATTGATACAAGCCATTTGCAATGACATGCAATGCTGCCTGTACAGTATTTTTACAAGCAAACTAAAATGAGACATTTTGGTGGTAACATGTAAATTAGCCTTGAGGCTTGCAGTGCAATGCTCATCAAGTGTGTAACATTTAATTACAAGACCATTGAGCATGAGTGAGGTCCTCTGAGCTTTCCATCCCTACAACAGAAAGATTCTCCCACTCAGCTGACAATTTGAATCCTCTCATCAGACTTGGAGCAAACCCACCACTCCCTCAGCAGGCCAAACTGGCATTTAAGGGACTAATGTCTTTCAGGACCCTGCTCGGTAAAGTACTTGACGGAGCTGCTGGTGCTTGAGATACCTCATTGAACCCCAACTGCAAGGAACAGAGAACTGCAGCACTCAGTACAATCTGCCATCAGTCTGAAAAGGCAGCAAATGCTTTGTTGTGAGGTCTGGGTTTCAGGCTGTGCACCTATTTTCTAAATCGTGGACTCTGATATTCACAGTTGGCTTTTGGTGTGGCTAAAGAGTGGCAAAACAAGGGAGAAAAGCCACAAGACACATTAAATATATAGACACAAGTCCTCCAAGACCATTCAGAGCTATGTAACTGCCTTCTACAGATACCTTGCAATCCTCTTGCTAGGGTTGCCAGGGACGATGCCTGGTGGGGGGTGGGTCTGCTGAAACAGAGGACTAGTAGGTGCCTAAGAAGATGCACAGAAAACTTTCGCTGGTTCATGGTCTCTTTCAGACTGACCATGTGGGATATGTAACAAACAGCTGTCCTCCATCTGCTTCTTTCTCTGACTGACTTTCACCTGCCCATGACAGACATCTTACTCTTGACCATGAATACTCATGGCCCATGACTATTGTCCCCAGGTTTTGGGGACTAGTGAGCCGGACCCACATCCCTGAACCAGAGCTCCCTGTCCTCATCCAAAAGAAACAGGGCTGCAGCAAGGGTGGGGGAAAGGGACAGCAACCTAGAGGCTGGACTGAAAGTCCCTGGCAGCACTCAAAAGGACCAGAGAATTGCTGTGCAGAGCTGTTGGCATTTGGTTACCTAAACACTGTCTATATCATGATCTATATTTGAGGCTCACAGACTCTCTGTTAACATGCTTGGGTTTCTGATTGCATACGTTGTTCTCTAAGCGAAACCCTCAATAAATGCACTCGTGGGTATTTTTCATGAATTACTCTATCAGCTTAGTGACAAAACTAGAAGAGGATGTATATAGAAATTGCAAAGCATCTCATCCAGGTAAATCCTGTGGCAAACATTTACAGCTTACTAAGTTTTTCCTAGTCTGATAATTAATGTTGTAATTTCTTACATGTTCTTAAAATCATAAAGCTTGGAGCTACATAAATGTGTGCATAATTTGGTCTATTTTTAAAAAAAGTTTCTATCCACATTTTTAGTCTCTATATTTGATGAGCTACATTTAAAAAAAAAAACAAACCCACAAAAAAACCCCACAATAAAAAACTCCAATCACAAACCAGAAGGCTAAAGGGGGAAAGACACAAATACTGTTGCAAGAGGGTAAACTGTATAACAGTCTAGTCTTGCTCCAAATTCTAAGGGCCTCCTCATTTGAGTTTTGAATGCTTGAAGTTGACAAAATTAGCGTGTCAGGAGGAAGGAAAGTTTACAAGAATTTGATTGCAGGAATTGCTTGCAATTATTTGAATTAACTTCTTGATTATGAGAATCAAATAGAAAATCAATTACCTGTTTCAAAGTCCAAAATCGATGCTGTTTTCAAGTATGCTTGGGAGAGAAAACATTATTCTGTGCCTTTGCTGGAAACAGGAGTTTCCTTTTCAGTGTAGCAAATGTATGTGCTAGCTTGTTACAGACAAAATGAGGTGTGTGTTGTCCCGGTTCTCTAGATACTGGAAAATGAGAAGTCTGAGGAACTGGGGGCTCTGCTGGATGTGACAGGGGATATCACTTGATCAGGGACAGCTACTGGCAATGTTCTGAAAAAAATCTGGCTTCCCAACACTGAAGTGTTACCATTTTATGCAAATAGTAGTCGCAATAGCATGCTCCATCTCTGCTATTTCATGATTAGTGTTCTCATGTCCGATCAATAAATCCCCAGAGCCTCTCCCTGTAATGACCATTTTGCTCAGTCTCTCCAGTGGGGAGGTCTATTTAGCAGCAGGTTTTCAGCAGACCAGCACGTGGAATCAATAGCCTGAGAATAATCTGCCTACTTGTCCTTATGAAATATTTGTATTTTCCCATGCAAGTTCTAACAGACCAAATGACTTTTCCAATATGTAAGAGTTTAGTGCCTTGTGTGGGAATGCATCAACTGCACAATTGCCAGCACACGTGACAGTATCTCTCAAGGTCAGTAGTGAATTGGCTGCAGAGCTGCAATGAAGCTTTGAAATCAAGTTATGCAGATACAGAACACCCACCTATATTGTTACAAATCACTTGAGAGTGACTACAGTGCCTAGGTGAGCACAGCCTGGGGAGGACATGGACATTTCCTCGTGAGCTTGCTCCACAACCCACCTTACCTCTCTTCTGTTACAAGAGACAAAAAAAATCAAAAAAACTTCCCTTACCTGGGGAAGAGACACTCCTGCCAGCTCCTCTCTGGATTTTTTACCTGCCTGCATGGTTTGCAGCCCAGCATAGTACATGGCAGCAGCCCACTCCTCAATCTGTCCCTTGAGGGGAGAGCAGGGGCACACCTCTGCACACACATCTGCATTCTGCCCCCCTCTGGTTTTAACCGTACCATGGGACCATTTTCTCCTTTGAAAAGTAAATAAAATCAAAATATTATTAATAATTGTAAAAATAATGGTGAATTAAGAGGACTTAAAAGCTATTCACAGATTTAACAACGATAGTCACAAGAATGCTGTAATCACCACATGTCTTTCCTGATCTGAGGACTATCTGTTCTTATTCTGGCTTTCAAAGGAGAAGCCCTCAGCAAAAGGTCTGAGGTTACATATGCATTTTTAGCTTGGTTTCCTAAGGAAATGAGGGTCATAACATTACTGGTCTGTCCTTATTTTTCTCTCATATTGCCTTACAGGAACTTTTGAGTCTGTCAGTCAAACTCAGCCAGAATAAAAAAGCATCGTAAGCCTCAAGAATAGTACATGGCTCTAAGACTTCACAGACATTTTTGATTGGGGAGCAGGAGGAAACACAATCTAGTGCTCTCACTTAGCAAAGGTGAGGAAAACAGAGCTGGTGCCATCTGCTCCTCAGCAGCCAGTGTGCAAACCAAGACCAGGCACTCAAAGGCACAAGAGCAAGTTTGACAAGCCAGAGCAGAAATGGCTTCTTGGCTGGTATGGGTGCAACAGTGAGACCTGCCTGTTCCCATGAGCGGGGAGCTCCCAGGAGCACAGGGCACCTCTCCCTCACAGGCACATCTTGAGTTCTGTGCTTCACAGCTGTAGGTACAATTCTGTCATCAAATTCTGCCTGACTGGCTAAAAAAGTCAGGATGTTTTGCAGATTACACGTGGCAAAGCCATGAATACCCAATAAAGGATATTCATTCTCAAAACCTACTGTCTGTCTAAGTTACAGACTGGTATATAATCTCTCTGTATCAAAACCATCCAGCTGTACTCAGATAGGGCCTGATCCTTTTTTTTTTTTTTTTAATCTAGCCAAAGCAAAGCTCTCCCTGAGTTTAGTGATGCAGGACCAAAGTTGGGCCGTGCTGCTTTGTATCTGGTTAGTAGCACTTGAGAGAATTATGTGAGCACATTTTTTGTATATATATCATGCCTAGCAGCACTCCATGTGGGGCAGGCAAAAGCACTGTAAGAAATCTCCACAAAAATAATCAAAAAGCTGAACAACCGATGGTAGCAAAGAAAAAAAATCTCCATGAAAAATCCACAAAATCAATAGATTATGAAAGCTACTCTGAGCCTTCCACTGTTATCATCCCAAGGCTTTATTATCAAATATCAAAAAATCATTACTGCCATATCAAAACATTCTTAATAACAATACAAAAACTCCACTCAATCTGTTCCTGCAGGGATCTGATCTAAAAATCCACAAGACAAAAAAAAAAAACGCTGTGAAAATGGCAGTTAGCCAGTTTAATCATTCAGCCAACCTGGTTCTGTAATTGCACACTAGTCACTAAATTTCAGTGCCACCACTGCTGATAATCTCAAAAGAGTTGCTCAAGCAAACAAACTATAACCAAATAAGACAAAATATGAAGCCTTTTAGAAAAGGCTCCTAAGTGTTGCTTTCACATGCTCTATTTGTGGCTTCATGTCTTTTTATATCTAGCATAACTGATTCCCTATTGTTTACAAATGATAACTTATAAAGCCAATCTCATGTCCTTCTGCAAAGACCAATTCTTATTAACTTTAATGTTCCCCAGATTTCCTTACCTCAAAAGCAAGAGGCACTCCAGATGACACGGGAAACCTTCATCCATGCTGTCTGTGGGAATAAGGTTTTAAGGAATTCACATTTCTACTTGGAAGACCTCTTTCACCTGAGACCAGTCCTGCTCCTTCCATGCATGCTATGCATAGTGCTTTCAAAACTAACACAGTGCCTCCTTGAACCTGCAGACACATGGCAGTATTTTGCAGGGGGATCGTTCTCCATTTACGGGTACAACAAGAAAAGGAAAGAAAGCTTCCCAGTATGTCCAGGGTGATCTCCTTCATTCTTGTTTGACACCTGAAACCCCTGAGTCTGACCTGAGGTTTAGAAACCTACTCAGCTCCCTGTAGTGCACTGTTGTATTTAACAGATATTTATAAAAGTCTCCTGCACTCAGGAACAAATCATAAATATACACTAGTAGTAACAGCTGTTTGTCTTTCCTTAAGCTTGAAGTAAAACTAATTTTACTTCCATTATAACTTGTAAAATTTATATCTTTATTTGGGTGGTTCTCCTCTTGAACATGTGGGTAGCAGGTGGCCTTGCTGCATCTCAGAAAGTGCATGGAGTTGTCTGACAAGACCAAAACTAGAAGGTTAAAGAATTGAGAGGTGTACACTGGAATAAACCCGGGTGCTTTCAGTTGGACATGCTTGTGTGGGCTTACTCTGCTGTTTTACATGTGGGAAAAGTACCCAGACCAAAAAAAAAAAAACCAGAGATCTTGGTAGGTGAAGAACATCAAATGTAAATAGCATGTGAGCAGAGTGCAGATCTGTCTTGTATATATTATATACTGCCTACATGTCCTGTCCTTGGCTTTTCTTCTGCTACAGGCAGACTGTCTGAAGTCACCCTCCAGTCTTTCAGATGATAATCTACTTCCTGACAATAACTAGCAAAAGACTAACATTGCACTTGGCTCTGCAGTAGACTCAAAACAGCTCCCAGGCACGGCGCAGGGTCAGCCTGCTGCTAGGCTGTTTGTTTATTTTGGTTGACATTTTCCTTTGTCAAGAATCTGTTCCTTGTTATTCAGTACATACAGCCCTGCACATATCCTATCTGTTTAACTGTCTTTGGATAAAAGTGGGTATTTTCCCATGTCAATAAATGTTCTGGTGTGAAGCTGTGAGCTGGCCTCTGAGAGAACCACCCCCCACTGAGTATCTCACTTCTGCATTGAGTTTTCTTTGTTAATCATGTGCAAAATAAGAAGGCTTTCTGTCTAGCAAAAACCCGTCATTAATTTTTCATATGAGCACTGAAGTCTTGAACAGAATCCTTGAGTAGCTTCAAAGAAAAAGGAATAATAAAACCAAAGAGCTACATTTTCCTTTCCCCCTTCTTAGTTATTTGGTATTTTAAGAAAACTTTTTAATGCAGAACTACAGTTCTCTCAGCTTTGCAGTGACATGTTCATTCTGAAGACTACATTTGACCTTCAACTTTGTCCTTCGTTAGCAGGATTACACCTAAACACTCCTTCATTTTACTGCAAATGAGACAGATGTAATGTGTATTCTGTTCAGCCCCAGTATTAGGATTATCCCAAGAGTGGCATTTATGTTCTTGTAGTTCCTTGGTATAAATAAATATCAAAGTAGGAAGACCAATCTGTACTCCACTAGGAATAATAAACTAAAATAATATGGCACTGATTCTGTTTGGGTTGTCCAAATGTGTTTTTATGATTGTATATGTTTATGGCTTTCTCACACAGCCACCATGAATTCTAGGCAATTAAAAAGGACATGAGTTCTGAAGCATTTTAAAAGGGGCTTTGCTTTTCAAATGGTGTGTATTAAAAGTAGAATACATTTTTTTGACAGGGCTACTGCAAAGTCAACAGTCACACATTTCCCCTGCTCCAAATTTCTTCCTCTTCTTCTCCCACCTGAAATAACTCATTAGAATATTTCTGTAAGTTGAGAAGAAAGGGAAGGCAAGATTCCTTTTATGTCTGCACATATATTAGATGCATTGCTAGCATAAGACTTGGCCTGTGGGCTCCAGATCTGAAAGTAGCTCAGAGGGAGTATATAGCAGGTCTTGCATCAGGCGTTATCAACCTACCTGTACACGGTACCATCTGCTTTTTCACACTGAACAAGTCCAGTGTCACCACACACATGATGGAGAACAGTTCTGTCCTTGCTGCACACTGCCTGGCGTTTGCCTCCACTTCACGGAAGGTTTTTCAGCTGGGGGTGTGGAGAAGAATTTCATTTAATTGGATAAATAAGTAACTGCTCTGACTTACCTTGAACTGGACAGTCTGTGTGGCATCAGGAGATACTGAACAGAGAAGTAAAATCAGGAGCAGTGAAGCAGCAGTATTTTAGGTCAGACTGTTCAACACGATTAGCTTGCTTTTGTGGTTTACACCAATTCAATACAGAGCAAAGGGCTGAGAGGAAAAATATTTTAAAATGATTTTCCAATAATGAACTAAATCCAGTTTCAAATGTTTATGTTTAAGAAACACTTTGGAAGACTAGAGAAAACCAGTTTTGATAGGTAAATCAAACAGGTACATTTTTAAATGTAAAAATGTGTTGTTCCTCCCTCAGGTCAAACTATCCCCAACTGCACTTCGTACAGGAGAAAAAGTGAAAGAGTGGATTGATTATCACTTGATTGAGTGACAAAGCTCAATATTTTGCTTTCTCCAGTAATTTTTGGAGGAGATTTTAATTCCTTAGTTAGAAGATATCTGCACCCTGGTCCACAAAGTCTCAAAATTAGGCCAGATTCATCATTAAAGGAGAATTTATTGAAGAGTATAGCTATAGCAGTCCATAATCTGTTCACAGCCCATCTGGAACAAGCACCTGAAATCTCTGCGAGGTCTGGGGACATGGCCTTGTGGATCCAACAAGTCCACGGCACACTGTTTGATGCACAATGGATCTGGGCCAACATGCATAGGAATTCTGGTTCAAGAGTCCACAATTCTGAAATGCTTTCAGAGTTCACCAATGGCTGTATTTTATGGAAAAATTACTAGGGATTTCCACTTCTTTGGTCATAAGATGTTACCTCTCCTGCACTGTTCACTGTAGCTTTGGTCTAGCTACCTCTTACATAAGTGTTTTACTGGGTGCGTAATCGTAAAGAGAACTATTATCCCATTGTGCTTAAGTGCAGAATGACAGCTGTGTTAATAGAAATGTATAGCCATGTCATTATTAAATATTTATATTGTTGTAGCACCAAGAGACCAATCCTGTCAGGTTTCCTCCATTAAATTTTTAACGAACGATAATCCCTGACATGCTGACACGAGCGTCTGAACGAGCAAGAATTGACACAGGCTTCCTGTGTTTCCAGAAGGGTGCAAGTCCTGCCCAGGACTCTTGTTCAGCAACGAGATCCCTTCTGGAGATAAAACAGGCGCTCCTGAGATAACCTCTGCTAGTAGCAGGGCAAAGAGCGAAAACCCTGGGGAGCCAAAAGTGTTTCCAAAGGGAAGCAGTCACAGTCCTGTCCCTCCAGGGAGGTCAGATGACAGGAAAAGAAAATAAGCAGAGCAGGGAAAGTCCAGCTCTTTATTTGAAAATTACAGCCCAGTTGTTCCATGTTTATTCAAATGGAGTTCTGAGCCTGGAATATGAGTTGTCACTGAAGAACCGGAGCCGGCTGCTCGGTACCAGCCTGGAGCAGCAGACCCAGCACCACCCCGAGCAAGAGCTGCGCTGCAGGAGCCAGGCTCTCCTCCTTGCCCGGGCAGAAAGTCTCTTGCTTGTCTATTGCAGCAGGAAATGTTTTGAAATCTGAACAATGCAGGAGATCTGAGAGCAGACAGTACAGATAATGAAAAGAAAAAAGAACTATTACTTGGAAATGATTGTTGCTTTGTCACTTTTCCTTAATTTCCTCAGTAACTGGTAGAAACCATTCCTGAGAAAATGTTTAGGAAATAACATCCATAACACCATTTGCCTGGCTCAGTCTTAGCCATTGTTTTCATCCTTTTGATGACAGGTGAGTTTCAATTGTAGTCCCTTTTATGAATACTCAGTGTATAAATTATGCAGATTAAAGCCTCTAATTTCAGAGTAAATTTCAAAGATTCTCCTCACCTTGAGATGCGTAAAAACTGCATAACATTTTTATTTCATTCTTCAAAGGTTTTATGATAAAAAAAAATTATTTAAATAATGCCCATAAAATCCCTACATTCACTTATGAAAGCAGAAGCTGGAAGAATTTAATAACAAGGTTTAATCTGCAGTTAATTTGTTAAACTCGGGTAAATAATACTGATAATCAGGGTGTAACTTGTACTTTGAAAGGAAAACTGTATTTTGTAGTTTTTTAATTGAACACAGTAGAAGGCGAGAACAAACTGACCAGGAGGCAGACCTTCAGCTGGTGCAAAGTATTTTTGAAGTCAATGCAGCAAAAGCAATGTGCATCAACAAAGAACTAAAGTATTATCAAGGCTCTGATTCTTGAAAAACCCATTCTGTTGATCCACACTGAAATTGAGGGAGCTGCAAGTGGGGGATAAGGATTCAGCTGTTTGGACTTTTAGATTCAGGGCTCAAGGTTGGGAAATAATTTCCTGCATTGACATTTTAATTTTTGAGCCTTCCATGTCTGTTTGGTACTAAATTACTTGGCACCTTTCTCTGCAGCACAATGAAGAAAACTTTCCTCATTCCACAAAAAGCTTTTGGATTTCAAATAAGCTACATGATGGATGTTGGCATAGAAAAAGATCTCTCAAAATCACAAACTCTACACCAGAATAGCAAATACTTCCCCACTACGTAGAAGATCAGTTTTCAATGGGTACTCAATTTATGTAAAATCAACCTGCTTGATCAGGAGCAGCTGAACAAGGCTCTGGAGCTCACTGTTGCCTGATGGCTAGGTAACATAGTAAGGATGTGAAAGGTACGTATTTGTGTGTCTGGTTAAACCAGGCAGAGACACCTGAAAGCAGTTCCCCCAACTACTGAGCTGCTGGCCACATCAGTGCAGGCAAAGGCCTCGCTCAGTATCAACCTTGTAAAAAAATCAGTCTTTTGGCTCCTAAAAAATGGCTTTGGCTTTGAAATTTGGTGCCTTCTCATGACATGCTATTTATTGGAACATTACCAGTTAACCTGATTTGCATGTTTTGAAATTAAGCCCAACAATGTTAAGATGGCACCAAACCAGAGAGAAATATGAAATTACCTTGAAAAATCACACGTACCTTCCTGTTTGTGTTGCATGACAATTAAACAGCTGAAGGTCGGCTGCAGTCTTCCAGCTATTAGGTCCAGATTGCTGTGCGTCACGAGCCTTTTCACAAGAACCTGACAAATCTCTCTCATTAATAACAAATGACAATCTCCCCAGTGCTACAATGCATGTTACATTTAATCAATTTGCTGTTTCTATTCATTATGTACTTCTCCTATTTTAAGTCATGAAAAATTGAAAAGTAATTACAACATGGAAGAACATCATGGGTAACAAATGAGATAAGACGAGAAAAACTACTATTAATTGGTCAGTTGTGCTTGTCAGTACATTTGAAGTAATTAAGGCAGGGAATGAGATAAGACAGTCGGATGTCTTTGAAGTAAAACCGAGCATCAGGATAACCACTGGTATGGTACCCTGGTTATGACAAAAATTGAATCATCTAAACATATCTGGTATTAGGACAAGCTTTAGAGCTGTTTACCTACAGCTTTTACTTAAAGAAATCCAAGTAACTTCCCTGAGTGAAATGTAATTGTAATGCCTGGTAGCATGACCACACTATAAATAAGTCTGTCAGCATCTCCATTATAGCCCCCACTGCCAGGGGCTGCTAACTCATCTCTTTTAAATTTCAACAGCCTCAAAGAGGGCAAACAAATTAGTGACTCAGATGTCTATTTCTGTACTAAAAAAGGAAGAACAACTTAAACTGTTTTTAATCAAGAGAATATCAAGATGCTGACAATCTTTTAGGATTTCATTTGCTTTTTTCTGTGAGCCAGAGCTTAATGTAAGTATCACCTTAGAAAACTGGATTAGAAGAAACTGTCTCCCTATGAGACAAAGATAGTCTGATGCCATTTTGCACCTTGGTAAGACCCTGAAAAGCAGAACAGCCACACTATGTGCATTTAATGAACAGCTGCTGAGTACTTCTGCCTATTAGTTTATAAGCCTTTTACCAAACCAATTAGTCCACATTACTTCTCTTGCTGGTATATGTGATCACAGAAGAACAAAGAGCCACATTCAGAAACAATGAATGTGCGTAGTTTAACCTTGAACAGAATTTTGAGGAATCTTCCAGCAGTCCTGGAAAGTCCTCTGTACATAACTCTCTGGGCTCCACAGTTTCAGCCTGGATCAAACTGAGCAATATGCTCACATTTGGACCCAGCCAGTGCAAGCAGCAGGCACCCCAGGGGCTAGTCCTAGCAGGCGCACTAGATTCGGCTTCTTAAAAATGTAATTATAGATACTACTTCAAATTAAAATGTCTAATACCTAAGATAGTTCTCAGAAGAGTAGAGTGAAGACTGGGCTGGTCACAGGCAGTATTCTGTGTCCACAAAGTAGATTTTCCTGATAAAAGACAAAAAATTTAAAAAATTAAAATCTTGAATTAACATTAATACATCAAGCTATTATTTAGTATTTATTGTGCTTCAGAATTAAAATTCATCCTTATAATCATGCTTTAGGAGAGGTAGTGGTCACAGGTTCCTGCTATGCAGGGTCGCATGTGTAAACTTTAGACAACTTCTGCTGAAAAGGGTAGCTTTAAGGTTGAATTTGAACAGAAAACAGAGTAAAGACATAAGAACAGAAAAAAACCCTGGCTGACAATCACTTTCTTGAGAAAGAGAACCATGGTGACAAGGGAGGGCAAAAGTGCTGAGGAAGGTGATGACTGTATTGCTGTGACATCTGGGAAGTTGAGTTTGGTCATAAAAAAACTGCTCAGCATTAGCAATTATATAGTAGCTTTTCTATGACATTGCCCCTGAAGTTTAGAGGGAATATCATTGATTTCATAATGAAAGCTATCCATTTTGCTAAGGTTTATTGTAAAGTGTCATGAGGAAAGGCATCCTCAAGACACTAAGAAACATAATGAAAAACCTGCAAAAAGGTGTAAAGAATTCTGCATCACTGCATTGTCTAGATATTAATGTAAGTAGTTTCTAAATGCACTGGTTGATTAATGCTTCCTTCCCCTAAAGGAAGGAGAATTACTAAAACACTATTTAAAGAAATGGTGGAGTGAATAAAATAAGCACTAGCAGCAGAGTGATTACATGGGAAACAAGACCCAGTAAAGCTAATGTGCTTTCTCAGATAGTATTTGATCTAGAAATTGACAGCTAAAGCTATTCAACTAGGCAACATAAAGTCTTCATTACCTTCACATAAAACATTTTTTTATCACTTAAGTACCTTGCCAGCTGTGTGTGTGTGTATACACCATACAGTCTATTCCCCATCAGCAGTGGGGTGTGAAAATTCTCAGCTTAAGTCATTCTAGAAAAGACTTTCAGCTTATCACAGAGCTTTTTTAAAACAGCTTCTTCAGAAGGATTGCAACAGTTTGACACTACCCTGTAAGTCAACAGAAATGTTAGGGGTTTGTGAAATCATGGAAATAATGAGCTTTTTGAAGAAGAGACTACATGTGTATGTCTACTCTGAAGACCCTCTTAAGGAAAACAAGGATGTCTGTGTCCTGGATAGGCTTTTGTAAATAAGGCTTCAGAGGGATCATTGGTATAAACAAAAGATCAAAGGCAAAGCTAAAAAAGAAAGTGATATACAGGATAGTATTTTCTAGGCTGGTGTGAACCTCAAAACGAAAGGGAAGAGGTTTAGTGTTTTATAGGGCACATCCCTGTCAGCCTTGGCATGATAAAACACGCTGGCTCCCAGCACTTCACAGAGTTTGCTTGGCCAACAAGACCTCGATCTCTGTGTGCACGTCGGACTGCTGCATCGGTGCAGACCCTGCTGCGCTCCCTGCAGGCACAGCAGCCTCCCCAGCTGCTAAGGCTGGTGTTGAAGCAGGAATGTTTTGTATCCAAATGCATGACTGATATTCCAAGTATTACAAATACTAGGGGATGTAATTATGTAACTTAGGAGCATGCATCCACATTCCTAGATTTATTAATATATCGTAGGTCTTCCATTTCTTTGGAAGGAGATTTATATATCAAGTCCTCTGAGTAGCGGTATGTACTCAACTTTGGTTGACTCACAGCTGGTTGGAAGTAATTATATGATTTCTCAATAAGCATCAGAAGTCAGCCATAAAGTTCAATTATTTTGACATGAGAGATCAATAACAGGAATATGAAGCAATTATAGGCCCATGATTCAGAAGTTGCTTGGCTAAAAACGATCAGGCGGTGAATCAGTCCCTGACTACAGCTACATGTTCGATCAGAGATGTGGTTCTTCACATTGAAGCATGTGTAATCAGATGTTTATGATAGTAACATAATCTGTTATTTTGCATTTCCAGAGCACCTCACACCGTGGGCTGCATCCCGGGCTGAACACGTCCTTTCCAGAGTAACTCCGAATGCAGCATGGGAACCCAGCATCCTTCATATCTCTGAAAAGCACAGAAAGAACAGCGTACGGTCACTTCTTTTTTAAAATCAGCATCAACATGCTGTCTCTCACATTAAATACTGATCAAACTCCTAAGTCAACAGACTTCATCGCTGAAGCAAACAGAAGGCAGTGCTGGGTTGCTCACTGTCAGGGCCAGTCCGGAGCAACTGCGCTGGACACTCTTCCAGAGCGCTCCTGCTGCCCTTTCCCTCCCAGAAAGTGGTCTGGCAGCATGTTCTGCTGTCACAGCTCAGCTGCGCAGCCAAGTCACTACCCCTTGCTTCCTAGCTCCCCACACCACGCTGCCTCCTGCCCACTGTCCCCAGGTGACACTGCTAATACCTAAAAGTGTCAATAATACAGAGGTACCACATCTCTTTAACGATTGCATTGTTCCTGGTGTCTCCTCCCAGTTCCCTTGCTGTAATAAGCAGACAGCTGGCACTAAACACCAGTGTTTTTTCCTGGGTATGATAATGATTTGACATAAAAGATAATGTTAGACACAGTTAGGTACAGATGTGACTTTGGCAGTTTCCCTCCTTTCCCATTTCCTTCTGCTGTCTTTGAAACAAGTCTACAGCAAGCAAAAATGAGCAGTGAAATATTGCTGCTCTCTATTTTATTTACTAGTGCTGCTGCATCTGGACAAACGCTGGCTGCTGTTTCACCTGAATGGGCCCAAACAGGATCTGAGACAATTCCAATTTCACATTTCTACCATTATATTCCACAAATGTGAAGGACAGTTCTGGATCACAACACATTAGCTTACAATGCAAAAAAAAAACAAACAAACAACAAAAAAAAACCCAACTAAAATTATGTGTAATTTAGGCTCCAACATTTGGACCTAGGGTCACAGCCTATGCTGTTCAGTAATGGATTAAAAAAAAAGTGTGTCTAAATTTGACTAAGCAAACCACAGGGCTATGCTCAGAATGCATTGCTCTCTTTGTTTACAAATGACTTCTTCAATTGCTTTAAAAAATCCAACAACAAAAATCCCACCAACCCCAAACCTAAGGAAGATTTATTTTAGTAGGTTCAGTAGTTTGCCTATTGTTCACCTTCAAGATGAACATGTACTAAGTCCTTGTGCAGATAACGAAGCGTTTTTCTGTGTTCCTCTATCACTGACAGTAAAGAGACCATGGCTGCAAAAAGACAAGAAAAAAATTTTCCCTTTTTTCTTACTTTCTATCTTAATTCAACAGTGAAAACATTGTTATTTTAAATAGTTTAACCAATACTAGAATGGGATAAAAAAGGCGTGTGTGTATAAGTAACAGATAAACAGTTTATATTTTTTCTCCAACAGTAAAACCTTTTACATTTTATTTTAAAACCCATAAATTTTTACCATCTTTGCTCACCAAAAAAAGCCTGAAAAGCAAGGCAGATTCATGCCACTAAAAGTGTTAAAAGAGCACCCTTCTTGGACAGCCGACTATCAAGAAACCAGCACTTTCTTTAGAAGCAACCAGAAAGACTGCGTGGAGACAAACACTTGAGAAGCACAGCCTGTAAGAAAAGTAACATCTCATATCTTTTAAGCACTGCATCTAATACTGTTTTATATGCTTAAGAGCTATAAATGAAGCAGTTGATTATATACTAGTTTCATCCCAATACCAGAGTGGTCTTGACCAGTCATCATCTAATTTTCAAGTGTGGGTTCATTAACTTGGAACTAGATGATCTTTAAGGTCCCTTCCAACCCAACCCATTCTATGGGTCTATGATTCCTTCATAGAATGATAGAATGATAGAATCATAGAATGATAGAATCATAGAATGATAGAATCATAGAATGATAGAATCATAGAATCATAGAATCATAGAATGGCGTGGGTTGGAAGGGATCCCAAGGATCATAGAGCTCCAACCCCCCTGCCACAGGCACCTCTGCCACCTGCTTCCTCACCAAGGCTCGTCTGCTCCCTGCATGAGGCTTTCCAGAAACAAACTCCTCTCCGACCTCTCCCCAGAGAGTCACTCACTCCTAAGCCTTCCCTGACCACGGGGACCCCGATAAGGCAGCAGAAGCAAGGCTCAGGCCACCCTGTTAAAAAGGAGGTAACATCTCCTGCCACTTGACACCAGCATGCAGGTTTAGCACTACCTTGTGTTTTCTGCCATGGTTTTTACTATTTCATACATATCCACATGTGTATTTAACTTGTGGTTTTTTGGTTAGTTCGTAAAATTTGAGGTTAAGTCATTTTAGGTTTTCCTTCCTCGGGCTCTGTGGAAGGCACCTGTGCCATTCTGCCTGTGTGAGCACCAACAAATCCATCCCCTGAGAGACAACTAATTAGTCACATGGAAAGTTTAAGTCTCATTCCTAAGAAAGGAGCAATGTCACAGTGGCAAAACCTGTCACTTTTGCCTGACCAATCTGAAGGGGGAAAGACTGTAACTGCACAGTTCAATCCATTTGTGTGACAGGGGAAAGGATGCTGGTTTATCTAGGGTGGAAAATTAATCATCTGAAAATATGCAAAGAGAAATTGTCTCCAAGCAGCACTAACATTTTCACAGACAGCTCTCTCTTCCAGTGCCACAAATGAATCAGAGTATCAGCAACTAAGTGATGGGCAGTTATTTAATGAGTTAATCTCATTAGGATATTTGAACTCTCAGAAGAGGCTCGACCCATTAGCTACATGAGAGCTTTGAAATGAGTCTTTCAAAAGGACTGTAAGGATACATTAAAAAGTGGTTAACATGCTGTGGACTTTACCAGGGCTCCCCTCTGGACCAGGTTGGCCGGCAGGATAAGGGGCACAAGGTGGTTACTGGTGAGCCTCTCTGCTGGCCCTGCAGCCACACAGCTAACGGGCCCCAGCCACCCCTCGAGCCACCACATAACACCACTGACAGTCTGGATTCCTGTTCTTTCTAAGTTAACTTTGCCATTCTGTGCAATCTTGATTCTTGTGCAGTTTTGAACCCTATAGCTTTACCTCATCTGGATAATTAAACCTGGGCTAGTCTTACTTTGTATGTAAGACCAAAAAAACCCCACCCCATAACAATAATTTTAAGTTACTTAACCTCACATTCTCCACAGTGATGATATCCCCTCTAATTTTTTTCCCTTTTAAATTTAAATTTAATCAACTAAATTAGCTAAATTAAGAACAGCAGAGTCTCATTTAGAACAATGTCATGTCATTACTTTGATTTCAGGGAATACCACTGCTTACACAATCATACTTCTAGAATTTACACTGCATAACTGGTTTCTGCTTCTTATATTTGCTTTTATTAGTTTCAGTAGAACTATTCACATCAATAAAGTGAACAGCGTTTGACCCTATACCATTAAATGAAAGGCATTAATAAAAAAGCCCAGAGAATATCTTCCAGCAATAATTAAAACTCAGGGCAGAACGATTTTTTTTCTATCACCATAAATCACAATGAAATGTGGGTGCCTAATGTCTGATTATTCAGACCTGCTCCATGAGAGCAGTCAAGGAATGTCCACCACTTAACTACTAATGCTAATTGCATTTAGTCTATGGTTTTAAAAGCAGTGACACAAAAGCTTCATATTGTTTAGAGTCTTGTAAAATGTAACTGTGAAGTAATGCATTTTCAAGAGTTTGAGGAACATTATTAAAGTTCATTTCCATGCTGCAGCTGCAGGAGCTGGAATTATGAAAGTGAAGAAGCTGTAAAATTGAAAAGGTCAGGAGTGACATTCATCTATTCCAGCTGTCAAATCAAGGGAATGTTAACAAAACTAGTCTCTGGTAGAAAAGCTAATTGTCTACTTGTATTTTGGCTGCCCCAATACACGTATTCTACTGTGGCTAATCTATGGGAAAGACCACACTGGAACAGCACATCATTTTTTGAACAGGCCTCTTGTAAACAAATGAGCCTCATTTCCCTAAATAAGTAAGCTCTAATGATTCTATAACCCCCCAATCAGTCTACACAGCAGCCAAATGTTTCAAGTCAGTGCTTAAAGCAAACTCCTGGAAGCAGAGTTGGTTATCAGAGCACTGTGCATTAAGGGCAAATTTTACATTTCACTCTAGTGTTGTATTCTTGCAAGGAGCATTTCTAAAATGTCTCCTACCAAGGCATGTTAACCTAAAACAGCATATAGAAAGGTTTCTGTCACAGATTAATCTTTTGAAGATGGCCTGGATCTAATGATCCCACAGTGTGACTCTTCACCAGTCCATTCCCAGGAGGGGAGACAATGCAAACGGAACACACCCAAACACAGATCTTCAGTGGAGACTGAGTCTAGGACCTTTGTTATTGAAGGACAGATACTAGCCATATGTAGCAAGTGCCCTCAGTGAGCAACAGTGAGATATTTGTACTTTTCATCATGCACCAAATCCTGCCTCACACGGAGAATGACACTCCTCAGCAACTGAAGTGGCCCCAGATCTGCAGGATGCCACCCTTTCAAGGGAATCCAGTGCTTAATCTACACCATTTTATTGCAAGCCCCTCTGGCTATTTCCTTTGGTTTTGTGTTTTCACCTTATATGCTGCAGGTGTTACCAGAGGTCTATACGTACAACTTGAACAACTGCACATGGCTGATACTTGAACAACAGTGTGGCTGACACTCGGAGCGCAGACTGGATTCCCCTAACGGGTATATAAGCCACCTCAAATTTGATTTGTCCTGTGTTATGTAATAAAGATGCAAAAGACACAATGCAACTTGACTTATGACAACATAACGTTAGGTCAGGATGTAGCTTTCTGGGTAACAATTTAAAATTCTTTCTGTTATTTGACCTTTTTTTCCTATGGAGAAGTATTGCAAAAGCTAGAAACAATACAGACAATTCATGAAATATGCAGGTGTACAGTTGCAATCCTTTAATAAATGGAAGTGACCTTCAAAACCGACATCCCAAAGATTAAGAGAACTTCTCAAAAGATGGCATTTGTCACTAATCAATGACTTGAACAACTTACACTCTTCTTAGAAACGAATACAAAAAAGACCTTTCACAATTATATCACTTTAAAAGTTAATCATTCACAAAACCCACAAAAAAGAACATTAATGAGTTAACAAAACACCAGGACAAAGTATCAAACAAGTCAATTTAAAGGATAAACTCCCTTGTGCCTATCAGTATCTGCATCTATGTCTAGAGTGCTGGAAAGCCACCCGCACAGCTGCCTGCTGTTCCCTGGGGCTGGCTGGACCATGCTATCAGCATTAACTACATTTCTTTGATTGTGATACTGTTCATCAAAATATTTATACCATTTTACAAATGGATTTCCTTTTTCATAGTCAAAGAGATATCCTGGCTCTAACTGGGTCACTGTATTGGAACAGATGAAATCTCAGCAGAATACTGTGAGAAATCTGGGCTACGTTAATGACTGATCCAATTACAGCGGAAATCTCTCGAAAACCCAGATTTATTAAGAACCAGGAGACAATTACAATGTATTTCTAGGGACGACCAGATGGACAAGCCAGTCTTAAACTCTTTAAGGGGGCTGGAGCTGAACAAGCAGTGCCTATGCCATTGCCTACGTAGTTGGAGAAATTCCCATGCTGAGGACATGATGAAAAAATCTGGAGACTCACTGCAGACACCTGGGGGGGGAGGGGCTGGATCTAAAAGCATCCTATCCCAGGAAGCAGCATGGCTTACGCACTGCTGTGAGGACAGGGTGACAGGAGAAAAGGTGTCCAGGAGAGAATGACAGAGCAGGAATGAAGAAACCCCAGGCGGCCTTTTGTCCAAGGATAGTATTTACACAAGAGCGCTCCTTATGATTTAGTACCAGGGCCTCTTGAAAAGCTGCCTTTTCTCCCCTGAATAGGAAAGAAATGACACCTTCCAAGCAGCAACCCAATCCTGTGCATAAGCAAACCCAGCAATCTACCACACATTTGCATTCAGAAAAGGAGAATAAAAAAATGTTTGAGAAATCTGAATATAAACAGTTCCTTTTACCACTTCAAAGGCAGGTAAGATTTCACAGCATCCTCTGTGATCTTCATAACATGCTTCATCAGAGGAACCTGCCCCTGCCTCTAGTAAAACTGCATCCATGAGTAGTCCCATTAAGGTAATTTGGATCTAAAAGGATGTCTGAAGTTAAACATTTAGTTAATTAGGAAATTTGCTGAGTCAACGTCTTTTTTCAGCTAAATATTTTACCTGAGAAGATATATTAAACCAGTAGAAAACAGTATTTCTCATTTACAGAACTTCCTGCCAGCTCCAGGCTAGTAAATATTTACATTTCAGCCACTCTGATAGCTAATGTGACCTTTCTGTTGTATATTTTACACCTGTGCTGTATTTTACTTTCAGTGTTAACATTCTTTCTGGTCCATCTTACATTAACAAGCAGTATTTAAATATATGCAAATTTCATATTTTAGCTGATGTTTTAGGAACATTTTTAAGGTCACCCTGTTTGATCTATCACACAGACACAGCAAATTTATGCACCATATATCCTATCTCTACATGTTTTTTACCTACATCTGTCTTCTCTGATTGCATTTGAATGGGCTTATTTTCTATTTTAAATAAAAGATTTATGCTTTAGCTGTCAGTTTGCCTTTATTTGAGAATTTAATTTTGTTTCTAGAAGTCTGGATTAATTTATTAGATTTAACTGTCTCTTGTGCATTGCAGCGATAGCACAAGTATATTTTCCCTTGTGGATAGAGTACATAAACAAAATGCTCTCTACTTAAAAATAAAGAACATTGTTACTCAGAGCAATGCAACACAGTTGGGTCCAGGACACAAAACTGGCGGTGTAGGTTTTAATAATTACAGTAAGCAGTGGGAATTGGCTAATAAATAGAACAACTCACAAATCCAGGGGCATCCAAAACCTGAGAAATGCTTTGGGGAAAAGGCATGATCCCCCACAGTGTCCCTTACACTTAAGTTAGTGAATATTCTTTCGTGACACAGCACCACTGGGACACACAACTTGATCCCTGATACTCATGGATTTATTTAAATGAGGCAGGAATGAGAATGTGCCCCACTGTTTCCAGTTAGTCAGAGGTGTATTTACTGATGCAGTGTGGTATGTCACATCTTCAGTGACATGTTCTTTAGCATCCTTCAGCAGTTCTAGGCTCATAATATTGTTTTTCAAGCCCTGGAATTTCAGGGCTTTCCTTAACTGATCACCAACTCATTGCAGTTGCTGCCTGTGGTCCCAGCAATGCCCAAGCCAGCTGAGTCCTCAGGGAGGGTGGTGGGGTGATGTTTTTAAATGCATTCACACCTTTTGACTCTTTTTCACCGTTTTGCATTTCCACATTGGGCTTCTGACTGGTTCGTTTATCTTCTTTTCACTTTGCAACATCCATGTAGACCTGGACAGAATCTGATTTTAATCGACTCCTGCAGCTCTTACAAATACTAAAACCCTACAGATCATGCTTCTGCACTCTGGGTAACAAGTACTGCTTCTGAGAGGAGTTAAAGTGTTCCTGTACCAATACTGCTCATAGGATCACTAAAAGGTTGCAGTACACTGGTGCCACGAACAGAAAGCAAAAAAGCCAAAGGACAGGCATATTAGTGGCATATTATTTGGCCATATTAGTAAACCTTCAGTCACACAGCAGTAAACTGCACACTGATTTGCTTTGTTAAATACTGAACATTGTGAGCACCAGTCTTTTCAGGAGAAACAGGAACTCCTTATTCAAAGAAAACAAACGCACCTACACGATGACTTTTATCGCTCACGAAGTGTCAACTAGGATACTACACACATTACTACAAGGCCCTCTACTCTCTTATTCAGGGCAACGCAGCAGCTATTTAATGCAAGCATTGATGAAGAACAGCGTGAGCACCGGTAGGAAAAAGGCAGCACTGGAGAGGCAGAACAGGGCAAAGCTGAATCTGCTTGGCAGCCTTCAGTCTGTGCCGCTGTATGCATGAAGTGCTATCAGATCTGAGCAATCACTGCAGTAACTAGTCAGTCTTAACATCAGCCCTGTAAAAACTACATGAAAATACTTCCAAGCACAATCTCCCCACACACCATGAACATGAGAGTGGAGCCTTGCCAAATTCCCGGAAAACCCTGTCAGCTCAGAAACTTTCTAAGATATGTATTTTACACACCATACATATTTTACATACCATACATATTTTACACATACAGATATGGCTTTACATAAGCCATATCTGAGTAAAGAATACACATGCACAGTGTGACATCACCTCTGGTGCTGTATGACCACACCAGTGGAGGTACTGGGCAGGTAACCATCCAGCTGGGAAGGCTCACACTCTCTTGCTAGCAGGTTCCCCTGCTCAGGGGCATGAGTAGCCTACCCCTTTCCATTCCAGCCTATCCTTACCCATTCCAGCCTATCCCTTCTGCTGTGATAGCAAAAATTTATCAGGGATGTGCTACGTTAAATCCTGTGCCAAGGGCTGTCCAAGGTATCATACAAGACAGAAAATAAAAGGGTAAGACTTGCAAAGAAGTAAACTGTGCACTACACGCTTAAAGGCTTATTCATCATGCTTAAGAAATAGAATGTATTATCATGACAATGATTTCATTACAGAAAGCAACTTCAAACACCAAATCACTTGTACAAACCTCTGCACGAACATGGCTGTGCACCTCCTCCAAAGAAAGCAGTGTTGCTTTGATTTAACAAGTAATTAATGAATACATAAACCCTGGACAGAACTTTAATCTATCCCAGTGCCAAATAATTAATCATTCATTCCATGTTTAATCCTGTTCTGATAAATGTAATTAATATTTCACCATGGCTCTGCAGAGTAGGACCTGGGAACAGGGAAAGGCAGCCTTCCATTTCTGTGTAGTATCCTTCCACTTCTCCTTCACTGTAACTCTGAAACGATAGGTGCTGTCTACAACTGACAAGTAACCCAGAATACAGTGTTCCCCTGCAGTTGTAAATTAGGGTTTATGCATGGCATATATTGTGATTGTAATGAGGCTTTTTTTTCCTCTGACCTATTATTAAAAAATCAAAACACACCCCAACCACCATGAAAAATAAGTCACCCGAGCTTGGGCAACCATTTTTCTAATCTGACAGCAACTGGGAAAACAGTGCTTGCACAAATGTCTTGGTCTATACAATGTCACTGAACATGTGCCAGGGCTGTGGCTAGAGAACAAAGCGTGTGCAGATTGTCTGCTTCTGTCCACAGAGAGAAGTGCTGTGAGTGAAAACAACTGGATGTAGATTTAAGTCCTAATTTTACTGCAGGAAAACTCTGGCATCTTTTTTGAAAGCTTGAAGTGTAATCAAGAAATGTGTTGATGTGTACAAAATTAAATTGCAGGAAACCCTATGTTGATTTTTTTTTCAGGGTGACACATCTCAGGAATCCATATATTTCAGCAAAGAGTTTTGTGTGGAAGATTCTGTAACAAACAAATTGCCTTGGGAACCTGCTGCCCAATTACTCAGAAACAGAGAGACATCCCTTCACAGTTGTCTCCTTGCTCAGCGTTCTCCTGTACGGCCACAAATTTTTCTCTCTAAACTATTATAATTTCTTGTCATTCAAATGCAGGGAAAAAAAAATTCCCCTTGATCAATAATGCCAATTGCCCTGACTAATTCTTACAGTCTTTCCAGGAAATTGAGCTTGTGGCACAAAAATCCCAGAGTCACGTACTGACACTGAAAGGCAGCTGTAATTTCTCCCCTTCCTAAGATCCTATGTAATGCTACTAACCCAGCTATCACTAAGCTATACCTCCATCATGTCCCAAATCAGTCAGGAGACAACTTTACAGGGGAGGGGGAAACTCTGGTGGAGTAAAACTTAAACAGAGACACATGGAACCATGCAGGTTTAGTTTTAGGACCCACCACATCTATTTTGTATGGAAATTAATTTGCACAAGTAAGAACAGCTTATCTGTAGTGACTATTATCTGTAACAACTAGGTGGCAATTCTAGCCAATTATGCTGGGCAGCATTTCCACATTTACAGAGAACTTTGATTTAGGATCATGGCCTTATCAGCTGGGATTCATTCAAAATACTTTGTTTTCCATTAGCTCCAAATACCCTAAAAATGCACCTAACTTCTCACTGCTTGAATAGAATCTAAAACTGTTATATCCTGAGTCATACCCCTTCTTAGAGCACTTCTCAATGCTAAAATAAGACCTAAGTACCTACTAAGTGCAAGTTTCAGGTTCATAGGAAACAACTGACCTGATTAGGAGCAATGGATCATTGAGACAGGTACCCTGCTTCCGACAGCAGCCAGCACCAGAGGCTTCAAAGGAACGTTCTGGCCCACAATAAAACCTAAACAATGGGAGTTCTTATTTATTGTGTTTCTTGATTGAGTCAACAGTTCTTTTGCACAGGAGACACCTTAACAAATGATTGTATATGCCACATCTTTAACTGGAGCTTGCAGCAGTGGATGATATTTATACCCTTGTACCAATAGTCACACGGACTTGTTGGCCAGCTGCTGCACCTCATTTCTGAATCCCACAAGGAAACCTTTTCCATATTCATGAACACTGCAATCATTTCTAAGATCCTGCAAACTCTCTGAATCTAGGAGTCATAATCCCATTGATTTTTTTTTGTTGCTTAAGATCAACAAAGCCTTAATTCACTGTGGAAACAGCCTCATGTGATGTTATACACACACACACCACTACATCCTTGCTATTACATGTGGATTTTATTTCTATTCATTTTTTCTAATTATTTGAAATGGGGGAAAGATTAAATAATTGACAGATGTGAATATACTGTTCCACACTGGATTTTATGATATTACATTATGAAGAGTGCTTCTGGTCGGAAAAACATATTTATGCTTTATAAGAAAACCACTGTTAAATTGACATGGTAGCTATCAGCCAAGGTTAGATCCATTCATGCTAATATGACCTTCAATTAGTGAAGCATACATGTCTCAAGATCCAGCTATTTTACCAGACACACAGTTTAGGATGAGGAAATGTTGGTATCCTCGAAAAATTCTACTTTGAGGTGACCTTCTACTTAGCCAGGCTCATTAGGCAAAACAAAAATAATTGTGCAGCTTCTTCCTGGTCTCTCTTTAGAAGGTTTTCAGGAAACCTCAAATTACAAATAATGATTTAACCCACAGATTCATGCTAATGCACAGCAGCTTAGACAGTCAAGACATTCATTCTGTGCAATTCCCCAGAGACACCGGTTTACAGTGTTTTCTTTTATTTAGCAGGAACAGCTATTAGCTTTAACTTAGAGAACACTACAAACCCACTTGGGTCCCGATTTGTGAAACAGTAAATGTAACATCCCTAAATCAGCAAAGAACTTAGTAGTCACCCTTATTTTCAGACAGGTTTTTAGGGAACGGTAGTTTTCTCACTGAGGTGTTCAAAAAATCTGTACAACGTCAATACTTAAGTAGCTGAATCATGAGACTTCTTTTATTCTTATCCACAAATATAGCACCTTTGACATGGCAAACAAGTAGATACATATCATACTCCATTTGCAATCTCTAATGTGTGCAAAGAAGCTCGTGGCTACTAAACAAATATTTATCCTAGCCAGAAAGAAAATTGATGAGATTATCATGTGGAATTTTCTCCAATTTTTACATGAGTCCTTTTAGCAACGTGCTGCAGGTAACCAAGGAGTTAGATACAATACTTACTCATAAACAGTCATATTCCTTATAAGTTACCTGTTAGAATACGGAGAATTAAATCAGAGGGAGATGCTTCAGTATCTAAGTAGAAACAACAAATGCAAGTAAGAAATCTTAAGGAAACAAGCAGAAGGCTGACTGCTTGGAAGCAACCACCATGGCTAAGAACAGTGCAAACTTCATGAGACAGAAGAGGATGTTAAATCATCCTAAGAGTCAGCACTGAGATACAGAAGAACTGGTCGAACAATTGAGAGCTTCCCAGAAAAGATCAAAGAGCTGGCAGGGATGGAGGAGGATGCATAGGGAGAGACAGCTGGTATATGTTGCCATTACTTACTGGAGTCAGCTGAGATGTAACAACTTACATTACAGTTAAGGATTTGGCTGTGCAAACCTAAATGATAGGATGAGATAATGGACTGATACAATTGGATCATGTTATATTCTTAGTACAGGAGAAAGGATCTAAAGAAAACTTTGTGGTACAATACCTATATCCTTCCCTTTAATTTGCTGGTGTATTCTGAGTACTCAAATATGTCCCAATACTATTTTTTTTCTCCTTTCCAAACTTGTCTTCACTTCTGAAATGATTTCATTTATAGCCCCTTTTGGCTATGCCTGTACACACACCTCCCCAGCACTCTCCCAGTCAGGTGAAGATGGAGACACTCCTGGGTCTTTCAGCACACTCATAGAGACCTCCTTAGATTGAGGGGCTTGGGAGGGTGTGTGTGGGGAGGGGGGGGATGTTTGTTTTGTTTTTGTTGTGTTTTGCCTGTTTCATTTTTGAAACTTAGCTGACTAAGCCATTTGAAACAAAGAGCGATGCGTTTTGGGCACAGCCTTATGGTGCGCTTAGTCAAACTGTTAGGCACTGGCTGCCATTTCATGAATTTTGGGGTGGAAGTTCTCAATACCTACCACTTGCTCCTTCCCTAAACGCCGTTAACCGCAACAGCCAGAGAGGGACGAGTCCCTGCAAACGCTCTCCTTTTCTCTACCCTCTTTTTATGAAATCACAACACGACACGCAGCC
>VZTU01012260.1:90016-126842 GCA_013400835.1 Zapornia atra
CTGCAGCACCATCCCCACCTGCCGCCCCGCGCCGGCATAGCAGCCGCGGGAAAACCCGCTTGGACAAACGGCGCCTGGCAGCCGCGAGCGGCAGAGCCCCCGGTAACTCGTATTTAGACTTCACCCGAGACCTTTCCTCAGCCTTGCCCGTACCCGCAGCCCGGTCAAACAGCCTGACCCGGCGGCGTGCTCTGCAAAGCTCCTGCTGGTTCCACGGGTTAGTAATATTTACGTGACATTTTCCAGCGGAGCAGTTCCAAAATCTTGATTTTCCCTGCATTAGCGACAAAGAATAAAACCAACAACGGAAAAAACCCGCAGTATGATTAAGTGCAGCCGTTAATGTAAACACTGAAGTGGGAGGCTGCCAAGCTGCTCCCCGGCAGCGCACCCGCCACCTCTGTCGGACCATCTCGGGGGCTGGCAGAGTCCAGGTACATTGTGTGGGAGCAGGCTGGCACAGCAGGTTAAGAAGAGTATAGTTGTATTTACTATTTGTGCCTTTAAAGGAAAAGGAATATCTCAGCTTCCTAAATCCATATTCTGTCAAGCTGCCACTATAATTTACAACCAATTAAGATAACATACACCATCAATGCCACGTGCACACGCACACACAGGCTTTGCTTGCTGGCATTTATGGGAATGCATGTAGGCTTTTTTAAGAGGAGGTTTCTTCTCTTCACCGCTGTTTGACAGAAGACCTTCTGATGTCTTACAGAGCAGCAGTGGCCCGTCGAGCACAGCCTGAGAAACAGCCCCGCAGATGGGGCTGCAGGGATCCTTCATCTATCAACTACTTGATTCACTTGATGTGGGCTGATACTTGCTCTTGGCTTTGCCGTTTGCTTTTGGTTTCTGCTTTTTGTTTGCTTTGATTATTATTTAACTTGTGTTTACAACAGCATCTGTAGTAAATTCTTTTATGTATAAAGACATAAAATCATGTCTTGTACACAGGTAGTAAAAGCACTGCTTTGCTAGTGTGGTGTGCTTCTCAAACTAGTTGGTTCATTTTGGCAATGTATTTTATCAAAGCTTGATTTTGCCTGCGGCAAAACAAACTGTCAGCTGTTACAGAGGAATAATTATTTTTCATATTAAAATGTGGGTATCTGACAGCTCAATGTATCCATTAAACAGCTACCTATTCTTCAGGCTGGGATCAGAACTGCTTTCAGAGAGCATCCAGCTTGCTACTGAAATGATTTAGATAGGTCGAGTGCAACACTGTAAATATGATTAAGGCAAAAAGGCAGTCAATAAAGCTGTCAGTTTAACCCTAATAAAGCAGGAAGGCCTTTGCTAGTTCTCCGTAGCGGACAGTTTATTGTCCGGCTGTATGCAACGACTCCAGGACATCTGGCCACTTAACCAATGGGCATGAAGGCCAGAATGCCAAAGGAGCCATAAGCAAAATACTCAGTGCCCTGATTCTCTCTTCTACCGAAGACCCTGCGCACAGCTCTGACATCAAATGACTTCATGGCTTTGGTGTAAAATGCATAAAAATTTTACATTCCTGGGAGCTGTCAGAATGTGACAAAGTCTTCATGGAAAGAGAGTCACATCTGAAGAACCACATAGTTTCTAGGCTAGGTCATACTAGTGGGGCACAAGTGTGGGAAATGCAGGTGTGCATTTATCTCAGCTAGGAGGTGGCAGGGCCTTGTCTTGCAGCTGAAACAAGTACCTGCTTTTGGGTGTGCTTCCCCACTTCTCCTTTGCACTGGTGGTCAAAGCTGAATTAATCTGACTGGAGGTCCAGGTCTTTGTGCGGAGGAACCATGGAAGTCCCTGCCCCTCTGCCAGCGGGGCACAGTGCCCACTGGCCAGTACCCAGTGCCTGCCTTAAGCCTCAGCTGGATACATCAAGACCACCGGTGCTCCCAGCTGAGAAGCATAGACAACAGTCTCAGCCAGGACAAGTGTTGTGCTGTGTGACAAGGCTTACCTGTGACCTAATTCAGAAGCATAAAGGATGGGCTCAAGACTATGCCAAAACAGACAGTGTGATCAATGCTCGGTACTGTCTGCACATAAAGCAGCCATGCTCTTTGCTCTGGTTACTCTACAAGCCCAGACTGAAACATCCACTGAATTACGCAACCATCTCCTTCACCCTGCAAACCTTCCTGTAAGGCCTCAGGTAGTGCTGTACACATAGAAATCCCCTTGCTTTAGCAAACACATCAACTTCTCACTTTTGTTGCTACTGATTAGACCTTAAAGTTAGACTTGACATCTGGATTTTCTGGTTGATACATCAGAGTTAAAGTTCAATATATTGCTATGAGCTGTAAGGCTTTTTTTCCTTCAGTGTGCAATCAAAGCGTGTGGATTTCTGCAGCTGCAAGTGCACAGCTTTGGTATGGCTGCACGTGCAGAAGTTGCCGTGGTAGCCAGCAGGCAGCAGGTGCTAGAGTGGCCTGAAGACTATGTCAGTAGGCAATGCTGGCACATCTGTGCATTTCACTTCTGAAAGTGATCCCACATCCCCTGCTTTAACCAACTTCCTTCCGGATCATGATGACATCCAACCTGCCCTCATCACCACCTTCTCAGGACACATTGGTCCTCCCTGTCTGATAAGCCTGGCGAAGGGATCTGGGTTATCTCACAAAAAACGGCAGTGATGGATTTGGAAAGTCAAGAGGCTGAAGTGATCTTTTCTTCCTACACCGGTGCACTCAGAAGGTCATTTATAAGGAGATAGGGCTAACACAGATCCTGAATTTGCTGGAGAACTGATGGGAAGTGGTTACCAGCTCATCTGTTTAATTATTGCATTAAGTTGTTACACAGCCCCCAGGCACCCTCAGACTATGGAGATTTCCAGGACATCCACTTCACAGAAGAGAAAAACAAAAAAAGGACACAGCAAGTCAGGGACAAAACCAGGAACAGCTTCCAAATATCCCTCCTCTCCAAGTGAGTTTCTCTTCTCTAGTGAAATACAGAGCCGTACACTGTCACCTACCATTTTGTTTGTGCTTGTTCACTTGTGGAGAAATCTGTCTGATGAAATGAAACATCTCCTCCCAGAAATGAGGTAGCTGCTAAGTGAGAGTACTGGCTTCACACAGTCGTCAAGGAAAACGCCTTAGGACTGAGCTGTTGGACCTGCAAAGGAAAACAATTTAGCTTTTTTTCTTCCCACTGGGCATAAGTCTTCCCTGTCTCTCTGTATTGCTAGTGAAAGCAAATTTCACTGGAAACTGAATCCATTTACAAATATTTTGACAGATTGAGACAGTTTCTCAGGAAAAAAATGATTAAATATATGCAGATAAAATACAGTGTCATACGAGCAGCTGCTGCACAGACCCACAGCCTGTGTGGACTTCATTTTATTTATGCTTTTAAAAGGCTATGGGGGTGTCCCTGGAAAACAGAAACAAAGCAAGCATTATTCCTGTTGGTGATAAATTAAACAAAAACCTCAGATGATTAATCCTCCAAAATGTGCAGTCTTGAAATTTTTTTTCCCCCTTTTTTTTGGCAGGAAGATATACATGCAAAATTGTTCCAACATGGCTCTTGTATATACTCACACGTTTCATTCTATAGATCTGGTTGGCAACTCCCTTTGAGACTGTCGCAGTTTCTGACTGGAACAGGTCATTATGTGTGTGCCTCAATCCATCACATTTGAAGTATCCTGCAAAGAGATTGCCATTAGAAGCCAGTGCAGCGAAACAAACTATCTTCCATCTAAAACATGACTTGCATTTTTCTATCACATCTCATTTTTTTCTATTCCTAACATATATAGTTACTCTCCTGTAGGGGCAGGGATCATGCTGTACCTGCATTTTCTGCACCAATTACTATTATTTTAAGACTGTGTGGAAAAGTCTGCAAATAAACATTAGCTGAAGGCTCCTGATGCTTTCCCCTGACACTCTCACTGGAACGTTAAGACCATAAACCCTCCTGCCTATAGCAGTTATAATTGATTTTGTTTCAAATTCTGGAGACCTGAGCAGTGAAACAGTCAAAGTGTTTCAAATACCAGGATCAGTCTATAAGCAAAGGGCAACAAATTTCAGATGCAGCTGTTGCACTGAGTGACATGAATGGACAAACTGCTTCTCCATAAATGCCAGCACTTACTATAGCCCCTCTTGCCCAGGCTCCATATAGAGTAATCACAACCTGCACAAAGCTGTGATGCTTACTGCATATATGCAGACACATTTTCTCACCTTTACAGAACTTGAGATACATGTTTTGACACCCACATTCACATACTCAATCCAACATTAGAAAACAAAACATCAGCAGGAAAAATAACTAAATGTGCATCTCTCAGAGTTCAAGCAATGCTTTCATATGGGAAGGCTGCAATACATGGGTAAAACCACGGCAGTTCAACTGGAGCACTGCTTAAAGAGGAAGTGGAAGTGCAGGATGCTCGGACACCAACCATGAAGCAGCCTTGCACAGTCAGAGCCACCCTGCATGGGAACTACCCCCAGCATGACACAATCCATGAGCGGGAGAGTAAGCTCGGTGCACTTGCTGACTCCTGCCTGGCCCCAGCAAGTAGAGCAGATGATATTCAGGGCCTTTGCAGTGCTGAACCAGCTCCTGGTCTTCAGACAATCAGCACCATGGGATGCCTTGACTCTTAAACACAAGCCACACAGCACCCAGCATGATGTTAAAAAGAATTTAGGGGTGAAGAGGAAATGCTTACCCAAAGACAAACCTTGCAAAGACAACACTGCTGTTTGGAACAGTTCTGAGAGTTTGGTAAGGGTGAACCACCCTATGTCAAAAAAGCCGATAATAAAAATAGTCTATAAATGCCCTATTCAAATGTACGAGATGTCTCTTATTGCTTGCTGCTCTCTGAGCACTTCTCCTGTCAAATTCTACTTTGCAATTGATGAAAAAAAATATCTACAATGTTTCATAATGACAGGGCACAGCTACGTTAAGGCTGCTGATGAATAAGGCGGCCTTGAACACAGCTATGACAGTGCAACGTTTGCTGTTCGCCACATCAGAAAACAAATGCCAAACCACTTCATTCAGGGTCTTTTATTCATCAGTCCCTTTAAAAAAACCCACCCTCCCCCCCCTTTTCCATCCCCAGGAGCAAAAGACTGTAGCTAGAAATAACATCACATGGAACAATGTTCTTGACACCGGTGCCAGCTTACTGGGAGCTGCTGCTCATGAACTGGTGCACTGGCTTGCCACTGCACAGCTCAGGGAACAGGGACTATTTAGCCCTTATCTTCTTGTGCCTTAAAAGTTTGGTGACCAACAGCTGAGCTCATATTTAAGACACCTGCTCATAGGTTTGGCCATCAACGGCTGGGTTATCTCCGTATTGTTTGCCTTTTGAAACTGCACTGTTTTATAACAGAACCCAGTTTGCATTTGCTGCCCACTGATTAAAAAGCTTTTTTGGATCAAGGTTGAATGACAGAAAAATACCTACCTTACAGGATGGTGAGAAAACATGTCACATCCCAGCAAGGAGAACAACAACCACCTGCATACCTGGGATGCTGTCACCACACCAGCAGTTATGGGAGCTGCCTGGAGCATGGATGGGGCTCAGAAGCAGTTAGCCTGTGAACCACAAACCAGAGTTCACCATCTGGTCCCTTCAGGGGGATATACTGTGACTTCTAACCTTATAACAATAGTTTTAAATTTATTTTATAAAGAAAGCTTTCCAAGCCATAGAAAAAAAATTTTCTATCACTTTTTAAAAAAAACTGCTAAGCTGATGCATTTACCACAAAATTTCTTCACAAAAAATGTTTTCCAACTTTATGAAGAAGCACATAGTACTGCTAATTAAGATGAATAGTTTCAGGAGATTCTGAGAAAAATAACACCTATAGCCATAAAACTTGATGACAACATGTGATGGGTTGGAGAGAAAAGTGATTACTCTAATGCACCATAATGCTTGATACATAGTCTCCCGGCTCTCCCCTGCTGTTTTGAATAACCTATGAAGAAGTCAACAACGCACAGATAAAGAAACAAATCAAAGGTAGGACTCACATGATTCATATTTCAATAAAGAGGAATTAAAATAGATAATGGCTCCCAGACAAAGAAGAAGAAAAAGCATTTCTTGTAGTATTTCAGCCCTGACCCCATTAGAACTTTGTGATGCTGCAGATGCATCCTCTCTCTAATTAGTCCATGCGTTAACTGTTAAGACTCATCTGACTTCAGTTAATGATTTATGTCTAACACATGACATCTCAGTACCATTATGTGGCAGTTGGATGTAGAAAAAGTTGCATTCTTAAATTACACACAGCCAGAGCAAAAAGTATTCTAGGGAATTTGTAACCGTGTGCAGCATCACCAGTCCCCAGCCGGCTGCCGTTGGGATGTGGTAGATCCTGCCAGTGGAGTGATATTTTTCACATCTCTCCCCTCTCCTTTCACTGTCCCTGTTATTGAGAGTTTTGGAAATAGTCAACCACCCCCACTCTGCAGAAGGCTTTATACTCTTTCCCTGTTTCCTTGTCTTCTTTTTCCTTTCCTTTCTTAAATTTCCAGTTCTAATTTTAATCAGAAGAGTTTTCATGAATGGTTCCTCCCATCCATCTTGAACAACTTGGGTTGTTTGGGTTTCACTCTGCAGCTGTGTTTGCCCCAGCATGGTGCCTTCTCAGCTTTGTAATGATCAACAGTCATGGGTGAAGGAACAACTATAACATACCTGGATTGTCACTTTATTTTGATATAAATTATCTGTAAGCATACTCAGATTTCTGGAAAAAGAATACATGCAAGGGACAGATCACAACATGGGACCACAGTAGGGTTGGTAACATCTGTTATGAGATCCAAAGAAGTAAAGTGCATTTTCGATTCTTTTAAATCTCATTGACTTAGATTTGCATGGCCTCCTCAAACGACAGGTCTCTTTCCCCCTTCAGGACACGCTTTGGATTTTGTGCACAGCTATTTCACAACAGGCACCCACAGACAACTTGAGGTGGTAACCGAAGGGAAGGCTGAACACCCCGCGGTCTTTGGCTTCCTCAGAAGCCACAATGAAATTCTTTCTAAGGTGGAAAGGCAGAACTCAATAGCATAGTTGCAAAAAGCATCAATCCCACCCGTGCCCTCTGAAGTGTGAATCACACCCATGGCAAAATGAACTCTCTTGGGTGTTTAAACCAATAGTCAATAGAGGAGCAAGAACTCAGGCAGCAAAGGGGCTCAGCCCCAGAAATTTCCCAGGTGCACTTGGAAAGCTCCCAAACCCACAAGGCCCCATTCTGGTGACATGCTATGGGCAGCTGAGCCTGCACACGGGACTTTTAAAAGGCTTGTCACACACACACACACACAAATAGAGCCAGTTTCTACTGTTCTAAACATTGCATAGCCATTCACATCAGGGCAAAGCAGATAGCAAGGGATCAGAACAATGACATGTTAGTACTGTAACACTCTTTGTGTCAGTGTAAATACCTTCACAAAACACAGAACAAAACCTTTCCCATAAATGCTTTTTAAAAAAAATCTATTGAATTGTGAGAGAAAATAGAAAAATAAACCAGTTGGCAAATAATATATTTGAAAAACATTACATTCCTGGTATAAACTCTCTGATGAATGTTTGAGAACCTCTACCTTTTACTAGAGATCTGCATTCTGAGCAAGCCAGAATGGTTGTCCTTAACCTCCTCCTCATCTGATGAAACAGCAAAGTGACCTCATCGAAAATTTCCTTCCATGCACTATTTTCATCTGCATCCTCCTATACTCATCTTTCTCAATTGCAAAGAAACAAAGACTCTGAAGAACTGCTTCAACGAGTAGGTGAAAAGCAGGATGTGACCACTTTACCAATGCAGCCCACTAACAGGAATCACATCATGCAGTCCTTTGTTTCTGTGAGCATACGGACTTGCTTTGGTGACAGGAGCAGTGCATTGCCAAAGCTGTGATGGCACTGACAGTCTCATGTGGGGCACAAAAGCACAAACACTTTTCCTATGAGAGACCTTGGCAGTACTGTCCAGGAGCCCACAGCTCTAAGTACCATGAGAAACAGCTTGCTGCTTTTCTCTACAACAAAAATATTCATGGCTACCAGCTGCTGAGGAGCACTTGCCAAAGACATCGGCTTCGCTATTTAGGCAAGATGCTGGAAGTGCCACAGTAAACTCTTCAAGGGCCTTTCTGAGCTGACTCTTGCTAATTATGGCTGAATATATAAAAGTCATCATTGTGTTTGAACATGTAATTTCTGATAGAGAATCCTGGGCCTAGTTATACCTTTTATTTCTCCTGTGCTCAGCACAACACGGCAGGATGCACTTTAACTAGTTCACTGTCTAAAACATCTATATGGGCATCCATGGCTTGGCAACAGGATTCTGCTGAAGATATTCTGTATTGCATAGCTGGGCACAACAGACATTAACTGTCAAAAATGCACTCTCCCTCTCAAAGGTAAACACTAAAAACTGATGTTAGTAAATATTTGTACTGTGTTATACCAGTTGAGTATTTCATATGCTCTGTGTTAGGCAAATGAGCTGCCCCAGGGTATTAGCTTCATGGACTGTTTGCAGTTCTATAAAGCTCTATCAGCTCTCACCACATCTACTCACTAAAATAATTTGGGATATTGAACATTAAAAAGAGCTCTGCACTACAAGCAGCCATAGTCTGCATTGTCTGGCTTATAGTTTGTCAGCTGTGAGAGCACTGAATGGAATTAAACTGAGCATGTGCTGGTGTGTACTGACTAGGAGGTGTCCAGGTGATAAACCACAGCAACCTGAAGCTGTTATAGGCAACAAGCAATTGGAAACAGCAGCTTTGTTGGGTTATTACTTCAACTGCCAAGGGAGACCTTTAGACAAACCTAAAATAAATGCACCCAGGCACTTGTTCCCTCACCCTATTTCTGTTCCTGGACCTCTTGGCCTAATTTATAGAAAATAATAAAGTTAACCTAAAATAATGGCAAGTCACCCTCCCCTGTTTGTCCTATGTCTTTCATGCCAACTCCTCTAGAAGCACCCAAGGCAGGAGAATAGATTTGCAGTCCTAATAGATAAGTCCTAAAATTAGTAAAATGAAAAATAGCTGTCAGAAAATCAAAGGAGCCAACCCTAGAGCTGGAGATACTTCACAGAAGGCAGCCTGCTGCAGGTCCTGGCCCTCCAGCCAAGGTTTGCTCTGGATCTCTTGCCGGGTCTCCCTGGGGACAGCAGCAGTCTTTCAGCCTGTAGATACTGAACAGAGAGCTTGGGTGAGGACAACAAAATGAGTGCCTCAGTCAGATGCTGCTGAGAAAGAGGTGTGAACGACTTCTCTCCAGAGAAGATGCTCTTGCCCACATGGGAGAGTAGGCACTCCTGTTCACAAAGGAAGCATAGCCTTCCCAAATAGCACACAGAACCTCCATCCCAATGAAAATGAAAAAGGACAAAAAAGGTGAAAAGCTATAGCTCAGCTGGTGCCTCAGCTCCTCTACTCTCAGGTCTTCTCAGTGACTTTAATAACCAGCTAAAGACAATCATGTTTCTGGATAAATTTGTGATAGTACAGACAACAGAGAAGCAGGAAATAGCCTTGGAGTCTTCATCTCTCCAAACCCTGGAAAAACAGATGCCCAGTAAAAGAAGCACCTGCAACACTTTCAGAGCCGACGCCCAAGTACTAGGTGAGCAATAAGGGATGATTTCCCTGCAGTGATATCTCTTTTCCAGATACAAAGAGGACACCACACTTTTCTCTCACTCTTAGATGAATAATTTTGTACAGAAAAAAAATAAAATCCCTCATTGATCAGATGAATCATGTTGTTAAGAATCACAGAGAAAAGGAAACTAACACTTAAAAAAATGTATTTCTGATATTTGGGACATGTAGGTGGTTGGTACAAAGATCCACTCCAGAAACTACATAACAGATGACCAAGTCAACTGGAAGGATACAACAGCATACTCCTGTGCTCATCTCTAACTACCTGAAGAGCTTCACAAGGTGTTCCAACTTGTACATTCTTGTTGAGAAAAATAGATACTTGCCAGTATCTATCTGCAAAGGTGACCCTCCACGCAGCTGTGACTACAAGAAATGCTGCAAGAGGGAAGCAGCAAGCTCTGTTGGTGTGGTAGAGGGAAGTGCTACTGCCCCCATAGCCCAGACCTCCATGTGCAAATCTATTTCTGGTTCAGACTCTTTTACCCTGCAGATAAACAAGAACAGAGCAGCAAAGGAGAAAGAACTTATGTGTAGCAACAAACAAGAATAGACAAGGACTCTGTGCTCAATGTTCAGGTCAGAATCTCGCTCTGCCCAAAGTTCAGCAGCATTCAGCTCCAGGGATTTCTTTAAGGCCAAATCTGGGAAAGAGAGAATGAAAGATCTCATTATATGTGTCCATTGCATGGAAAAATCTCTTCAACACACCATGTGAAATACTTTGTATTTTAGAATCTATCAACCAGATCTAGTGCACATTGAAGTTAACAGAAAGCCTCCCACAGGCTTCACTGGGCTTTGGTTTAGGGTATGTGTTTTAATTCTCTTTTCCCCTACAACAGAGCAGCACAGTAAATTATAGAGGTTCTCCTTGCTCTGTTCCCCTCCAGGCTGCAGGCAGCATGCACAGAAGCATCTTCTTCCATGTTCATCTTTGATAGGGGCTCCATTAAACTCTCCCAGTTGTCAGTGCTCAGAAGGATTTAATGACTGGTGTTCAACCCTGATAGCTATTAAAAATAGCATTTACATAAGGAATTTAGGCTAAAATGGTTTTATGGCTTGCATGAGAATGTAGGAGCAATAATAATAATAAACCAGACAGCAATGCCTTTTTTTAAATTCAAATTCTCAGGCAGATGTCACTACTCATAATAATCAAGTGAAAATATAATCTTGAATCATAATCTCTCATAATACCATTTTCACCATTAAAAAAATCAGGAAAAAAAGTGCCATTTTCCTGTGCATAGTGCAATAGAGAGAAAAGCAGAAAGGTGGTGTTTGTTTCTTTTGGTAAAGTTTTATTGAATACCAGAAGAAAACAACACCAGCAGTGTTCACAATCAAACCCCAACCTTTCCAAAGTTCTGTGTAACACCCTCAGGGCCAAGACTCCTGTATGTTTGTAATTAAGCTTTTTAAATGGCCATGGACCAAAACTCTGGTGATTAAATACTGCACTTAAGCTCTGGGAGAAGCATCCAAGATACGCTTCTATATCTGAGGCATTACATAGGCTGAGGCATCACAGATTAATTTTATTTCATCATATCTGTGGCATGTTTTATGGGTTCCAAGCAGCATCCCCACATGTGTACAACTGCCAGACAGTTACTCTGAAAACGAGAACAGATACTTGGTGGGAAGAGATGTCAGAAAGACCATTTACTGTTTCAAAGCACAGTAGATGGATCACCAATGAAATCATCCATTCCAAGGCAATTTCCTTCCTTTGCTACTGAAAGGTTTTATCCCCTTGGATAAGGCGCTCAGTTAAAAAGGGATGCAGGCAGTTGTTCGTGATGATGCACTAAACAAGGTTTGGGTGGGGTGGGTTTTTTTCNCAGGGAGAGGGGAGTGGATCTGGTTGGTTTTTGTTTTAAGTACATTTGGGCATTACCAGGATTTGAAACCACAGAAAACCAAAGTGTGCCTCTAAGTCATGCTTTCAGGGAAGAAGCAGAGACCTTTGTTTCCTTGCTGTCAAAAAGTTTAGTATGATTAAAATATAAACCCAAGCTTCAGGTAGTCCTACAAAGCATGTCCTATCTCATAAGCATTAGAAACATTGTTTACATCAAATGTATTGAAGAGTCCTTATGCAACTCTTTCCAGCCAGGCTCTCAGCTGATCTCTGCCGGCATCATGGGACATACTACTAGCTCTGTTCCATGTTTTGACCGCTTTCAAAGCCCTCTTTCCTCCCTTGCTCTAAATTCATCTCTACCCAACTGCTCAGCCAAATGCTGCCTTCCCTCCCCTGCTCCATCTCATCTGCCAGGGTGCCCCCTCTTCTCCCGCCTGCGTGGGGCTGTTGCCACAGCTGTTCCTAGAGCCAAGGAGCAGCGCCGCTGAATTTTGCAAGAGCAGAGCAAGCGCAGCCCCTTGCTTTGAGAGACCCTCTGCATTATTTGTTTCAGAGGCAGCCACCTCAATTCTCAGACTTCTAAATGGGAGAGAGGAATTAGGCAAACAGGCAGGCAGATGTCTGCTGGAAAGAGCCGCTTCTTATAAATAAATCTTCCAAATTGTATCTTACAAACTGGATTAACAATGGAACTACCTGGCAGAACTTGAAGAAATTTTGAAGAGTGTTTAAAAAAAAATAAATAAGGCATTTGAGCCTGCAGTGTATGAAGACACTGTCTCAATATTAGTGCCTGTGTCTCACAGGAAGGTGTATATATATTTTTGAACATACCAGGTTCTCATAAATGTGGACTATCAAGCTATCTAGACAGTGGCATGGTTTATGTTCTCTAAACATCTGAGCATCTGCTAGGTACTTGAGGATTTATTCACAGGCTGCCACAATGAGGCAGTAGTAAGTTGCAGTGAATGCAGTATTTACAGCACAAATGATGCTGAAGTGCTAATTAGTGCTAATTTGACCTGGCCCATTTTGGACCTCTGACAATCACAGCTCTTCAAAAGCAAGCAGGGCGGCAGCCATACGCTTATCTAAGGAAAATTTCCACCTCTGTAGTTCCCCATCTATTATGATTTTTCTAAGGCAAAACATTAAGAAATATAAAACATCTGTGTTTCCTTCAAGTAGTAGCTACTTGATCTGCTACTGCAGATTGATTTCTAGAAGAAAACATTATATATATTTGGCTTAATAGGGTGTGACGGAAAGACACTGGACCACAGGTTTTTTAAAATAGAATTAATAGTAATTTACTTAAAAATAAAAAAAAAAACCAAACCAAATCAAACCAGAATGCAAATCCAGTACGTCACTTACAGGTTATTGTTTGATACAATGGGGAATTCACTATTGCAGTTTGGAAGTATGACCACACTGATTACAATCACAACGATCCACAAAACACTCTACACAAAGATCCACAAAATACTCTGCTGCCAACACTTGCAGGAGAGCCACAAAATACTCTGCTGCCAACACTTGCAGGAGAGCCACCAAATACTCTGCTGCCAACACTTGCAGGAGAGCCACAAAATACTCTGCTGCCAACACTTGCAGGAGAGCCACCAAATACTCTGCTGCCAACACTTGCAGGAGAGCCACCAAATACTCTGCTGCCAACACTTGCAGGAGAGCCACAAAATACTCTGCTGCCAACACTTGCAGGAGAGCCACAAACCCCAGGGTTACACTCCCCGTAGGCAATTCCACAAAGTCACTCAGAACAACACACTTAAAACCTATCAACTAGTCACTTACCCCGTCTCTCAGGTAAGGGTCCCAATACGTACCTCAGCCAGCAGCCCGGCTAAGGGGGAAGGGTCTCCTCCCAGAGTTGGAGGTACGGCTCTCCCAAATATGAGCTCGAATGCCAGGGTTTTTATGTGGTTAATTTTGCTGATGTGTGTGACAGGATGCAGGGCTGGGCCTGACATCTTCGGCCCTATCTCTTGCATATCCCCATTGTCTTGAAGACCAAATGGGGACCCTTAGGGCTTATCAAACAGTTTAAGCAGTGGTTTGATTGTGACTCAGGACATATGTTTGTGGAAGGAAGTCAAGGCTTATCAAGGCTCCATGCAGGTTTTTCCGGTTCTGTGAAGTGCCCGCTTCAGTCCATCTACAAGGAGCCGTCTCCACAGCTCCCCGTGAGGTGTGAAGAGTCTGTCAGTGGCCCAAGACTGAGCTGTTTCTCACAACTCACCATAGGCCTCCTGCTGCTCTGTCTGGGCATTATTAAAACCTGTTATGTATCTCAGCCTTACATAGGGATTGTCCAAAGTATTAGAGCAAAGCAAGGAAGAAAGCACGCCACTCAGTATAGGTCTGTGTGTCGAGTTACACACTTATTTGGAAGTTGTTAAAAAAAAGAACTTTTTTTGCCCAGAGATAAGCAAAAGCTGTTTCCTGAAGAGTGCATCAGGAACAGTAGAAGCCAATTTCCCTGCTTTCATGCTCTGCCTTTGGGCTCTGATAACTGTACTTGCCTTCCCCCCATTTTTACTAGATGAATCAGGCTAGTGAATTAAAAACAGCTTAGAGATTCAGTAGGTTCATCCTTTGAGAAACATGATGCAGTAAACTTTCTTGATCAGGAATATTTTTCTACTAAAATGAGCTACATAATTAGATTCCTCAAAAAAGAGGACTTTGAAGCTACACTCTGCTTCCAAATACTTGTCATTTGACCCAGAAGGCAATAAGAGAAAAATTCTGAAAAAATAAATCAAAAAAGCTGACATGCTTCTCTGGGTGGTAAAGCTTTCGTTTGCTAACAAAAGGCTTGATTCCCACTGCTTTTGATATCTGCAGAATGACAAGCTAATGAAAGCACTACTCAGTGATCGACAGTGTAGCAGAATGAGGCCAATGGAGTCATCACTCAAACAATGAGGGTAACTACTCCAGTTATCTCTTAGGTGGATGGGCAAAGGGCTACTGGATATCTTCTCCAAATTACACTTAAATAATAATGAAAAAACCCCAAACACTTAAACTATTCAACTGCCTAAATACTGTTTTAAAAAAAAAAAGAATCCAGTTTTGTATTTCATCAACTCCCTTTGAGCTTTATGTCTCCATTGTAACAAAAGGACTAGGCAAATTATGAGATTGATAATTTCTGATAACAGCTCATCTGATCAAAACTACTGGTTCCAACATCTTCACAGGGGGTGGGAGGTGGTGGGAATTAAATTTTTTTAAAAATTCACAGGATGGTGCTCTGCAACTTTAGAAACAGGGGGGAAAAACCTTATCGATTAAAAACCTACAGATCCTACAGTTGAGAAGCAGCAAGAAATGTACACTGAATTAAAGCAGAGATCATTTAAAAGACTATGGAACAGCATTAGGAATGATGTAAATCCCTTGTCCCATTTTTTTTCTGCTACACTTACCAGAAAATTAGAAAAAAAACCCCAAACTGAAAGATGCAACAAGACATTGTGCTGTTGCGAATAACTCCTCTGAGACCGTTCTATTATGTGTCAGGTCATGTTCAAACTCACCTGTAGCTTTTACATTCAAACATTTCTCACACGAAGTCAAAGCCTGCGCTCGCAGGAAAACAAAGCGCTGACACCCCCCACAAATCACAGCAGAGATCATGGACGGGCAAGCACAGCTCGGGTTTACTTCGTGTGTGGCAAATGCTCCTGAGCACTGCAGCTACTGCCACCTAAGGGAATCCAGGACGAAGGGGACTGCAGAGGAGGGGAACACACAGGCCAGAAAACAACAGTCTTTTTTTCTTTTGATTGTTACAAGTATTATTTATTCAATAGACCAGGAACTGGCCAAAGACCACCTGATAAAATATTTCAGAAAAAGTCAAATAGTGAAAATAAAGCAAGCAGCATGCCTTTGAAATGCAGGTGTTTCCTCTCCCTTCTCCCTATATTGATACATATTTTTCTCCCTTATTCTAATAACTGTAAAAACGTCAACACAGGAGGAATCTTTCTATAGACACACACGCACGCCCTGGTGATTATGTCCCACAAATACGATGATGTTCTAAGTTTTTGTTGTAGTAGTTTTTTACATTGTCCCTTACTAATGCCACACAATATAAAGACACATAGACCAGAAACACTGCTTTGCAGAGGATAACACACTGCAATCATTCTTCATCCTTGTTCAGTTCTATTTGAGCTGCCTGTATTACAGTACCACCTATTTCCATGACATGATTGCATCTGTGGAGTTCCCTGATAGCAGCAATGGGGAGAGCTTGTACACAAGATTGTCCTGTCTCACTGGTTTCTGCAGGATAAGATTACACTTTAACAGCTCCAAAATCAATCTAGTCTCCTCAAAAAGCAGAAAACTACTGTGATAGCAGAAAGTCTTAGAGGAAAAATTTGGTTTGCTACTTGTCCTCAGTGACTGCAGAAGACTGCTAAATTACTTTCCTTGACGTACATGATGGCAAGCAAATTCCTGAAGCTCTGATTTCACATTTGTGGAAGCAAGATTCAGTTGCAGCACACATGACTCTTGCCATAGGCATCTGAAAGCAGCAGGAAAGAAGTCTTCCACAGGACAACACCCTGTCACAGGATCACAGAATCGTAGGGGTGGGAAGGGACCTCGAGAGCTCATCGGGTCCAACCCCCCTGCCAAAGCAGCTCCCCAGCGCATATTGCACAGTCACCAGCTACTGTCAATGTTCAGACAAGCTTACTGGCGCTAGAGTCGGCCTGCGCAAAATGGCACGAGCGGGGCTCGTGTGAGCGCCCGTTTCAGGCTGGGGAAGGGGCCGCTGTGAGGCGGCGACACGGGGGCTCCTCGCCCCTCTCAGCACCAGGGGGCTCCTGGCGGTGAGAAATCCCGAGCTCAGGCACGGCGCCTTAACCCGCCCCCTGCACAAGGGCTGCGGGGGGAGGGGGGGGGATGTCCGCACTGCGAGCGGGCTCTCAGGCCAGGGCTGGGCTCTGGGCGCTGCCCCAAAGTTTCTCCGACCCACAAAAATCGCTCACAGTGCGCTGCTGAGATGAGCAAAGCCTTCCGGTAGACAGCTGAACTCTCTTCCATCTCCTACTGGGCCAGTTCAGAGAAGTGCCACTTTTAACTGGGACTGCAACTCTCTCCAATTAACGATCCTACATTTTCAGCATCAGACACATTTGCTGTGGAGCTGCATGGGCCAGCACATTCTCAATCCCTTCCCTGCTTTTCACTGGTATTTTCTCCCCACTAGTGCAATGCACTTAGCGGGTCACATCTATTTCTAACACTGCTGATGAAAACAGCCCAGCTGCTGCAGAAGCATACCATCCACACATATGCTGGCAAGATTGCATGCAGTGTGAGCTAGGTGATTAGTTGTCAAAGATGATTAAGAACTGTGGGCAGCTTAATCCAGGCAAGTCAAACACTGCTCTAAAAATCCCTCCATTGAAAACAAAGCTTTAGAATAGGCTAAGTGGACATCATTCACAAAGAAAAACTGTTGGAATTTTGAGATGTTTTGTTAAAGGAATCAGAAGAGAGGCAATCAGGACAATTAGCCATGAGGATACATTTTTTTTCCCCCCAAAGAGAAGCAGCCCAGGAACTCTCAGATCCAGAGGGCAGCAATCCATTTTCATACGTAACTAACAGTTTTTATGCATGATTGCCCTGTTATTCAAAGTATGCTTATGCTTGTGATGTGTTTAGAGTGAAATCTAATGATCTGGGGAGGAGCCCTTGCACAGTCTAGGAACTATTAAATACTAGTTTGCTAAGGTATTAAGTGATACATTTCTTAATAGATTAATTCCACTAGAGTCAAGTATTACCCTTTGTTGATGCAGCTCCAGGTTGATCGGCCCTAGAAACCGTGTACTTGTACTACAGAATAAATGGCATTTCATAGAATCATCATCATAGAAAGGTTTGGGTTGGAAGGGACTTTAAAGCCCATCTAGTCCCATCCCCCTGCCATGGTCAGGGACACCCTCTACCAGACCAGGGTGCCGGAAGTCTCATCCAACCTGGCCTTGAACGCTACCAGGGGGCCTGAAGTCCCATCCAACCTGGCCTTGAACACTGCCAGGGATCCAGGGGCAGCCACAGGTTCTCTGGGCAGCCTGTGCCAGGGCCTCACCATGCTCACAGGGAAGAATTTCTGCCCTAAATCTCCCCTCTTTCAGTTTAAACCCATTTCCCCTTGTCCTGTCCCTACACTCCTTGATAGAGAGTCCCTCTCCACCATGTAGGCCCCTGTAGGAAATCTGCTGTAAGGTCTCCCTGGAGTCTTCTCCCAGCTGAACAGCCCCAACTCTTGCAGCCTGCTCCAACCCTCTGATAATCTTCGTGGCCTCCTCTAGACTTGCTCCAACAACTCCATGTCTGCCTTGCACTGGGAGCCCCAGAGCTGAATGCAGTGCTCCAGGTTGGGTCTTGAAGGTAGAGTACAGGGGGAGAATCAACTTTGGCACTGTTTCAGACAGATTTTCCTTTTGTGTACAAGTGGGCTTCTCTTCAAAATCTTACATAAGCATGAGGCTGCTTTTGGTCCCAATGGCTACAATAAACCTGCAGCTGAAATCATTCTCCATTGACCTATTCAAAATGCGAGTTTTGCTTCCATAAGTGTTAAATAGCTGGCTTTTAACAGGTCTGCAACAGAATTAACCAGAAAAAAAAAGCTTTCTAGGAAAAAACATACTCTCAGCATTTCCAATATTTGGCTGATTAATCAAACAGGTTTCCCTAAAACAAGACAGAGTTACATTGTGCATTCCAGCACCAGTGTGCCAGCAGCACAGGCTGGGGGCCAGACTTACCAACACTGGGGAAAACAAAGATCTAAACACAAGAAAAATATTGTTAAATAATTTTAAGCTAAACATCTTGTGCTTGGATTTTTAAAGAGCTCAGAGTGTGCATCAGATGGGGGATAATCCATAGCGATACAGTTAAAGTGCAGTTTCAGCATGACCTTCCTCCACATCTCTTTCCATTAGAGCAACTTCTCTTTTAAGCTGTCCCCTCTGCTTCTCAGCTGCTTTTGAAGAAAGAAAACTAAGAGTACTTGACAGTGCTATTAAGGCAAGGATCCTGTGCTTCCCATTCCCTTCTCCTCATACCAGTAGCCTGCCTCACCTCTGGATATGTGTATACACACATGGAGAAGTGGTTTGGGTGCTCTCTTCTGAAAGTGCCCGCAGCCACACCCTCACAGATAGACCTATTTGACCTTCACAGCTGACACACCAGGCCTGTCCACTGTCTGATACAAACTGAAGCAACACAGCTTGTCTAGTGCAATCCTAAACCAATCCTAATACAACCAGTTGAGAGAGCAGGGTATTAATGTGGGCAAGCTGACCATGACTACACAATTTTTACTCAAGTCAGAATGGGTTCAAGAGACCTTTCAGACTTACATACACCCAGGAACTGCATTTTGCCTTTACAGTGTCAGGAAGGATTCACCATTTTACGAGGAGGAAGAAAAGTAGAGTCAAATTCAAAGACTGGCCCAGGTGACACTGGAAACCTCTGGGGAAGCTCTCAGCCTTTTATCAGCCACTTTGGTTGATTGCAGTGCCTCCCTGCTCTCCTTGTGTTTCCAGACTGCTCTTTAGTACTACAAGCAATGCCATGTATTTCTTCAATAACAGCAGTGAAGACTAAGCTGAACATGGTCAATAATTTCTCTTTCATATTGTTACCGTCAGTCTGTATAGAGTTTCTTGCCTGGGAAATGAAACTTTTTAAAAGAGACTAGACTGGGGCCAGCACCCTTCCATTGTCTCCAGTCTCCTCCAAGGAAAGAGCACTTACCACTCTCTCCAGGATCAAGGGAAATCCAAACCATCTGCACTTCTTTCAGTGATCTCACACTATTCGATTATGCACTCTGAAACAAACTGCAGCCTGTGGCATGGGGTGTTTGGGACTAGGATTTATTGGGAAGGAGTTAATTGCAAAGCTTCTCTCTCTGTTCAGGGTTTCAATCCTAGCAACATGTTACACCAGCTCCATTTTTCATCTAAAGATTGATTTGTCCATAGCTTTGAAAAAAAGACCCAATTCACAAGTACACATGAGAATATCTTGGTATTGTCAACTGATATTTATATTACAAGATTACTTGCTTATAAGGAAAGAGAGTGGTGAATTTTGATGACAGGTTGGAGATGTTCCTCCAAAACCAAGTAGGGCTTGCACCCTGGGTGCAGGCAGTGTTGGCACTGGGTGGAAGGCTGAACTCAGTCATAAGTTTTGATTTATTTCCCTGCCATCACTTGCAAACTCCCGTAGTTCAAATGTCTCAGACACATCCACCTCCTTCCTCCTTTCCTAGACTATTTAGATTGCAGATCCATGAAGCAAGAATGTTTTATCCAATGGCAGTATGGAAACCTTGCACAATACAAACCTTTTATTGAGAACCTGAAGACACCCTTCAGACGTACAAAGATGTGCAGGAGTGCAGACTACAATGGAAGCTGCTTGGCCTGAAGGCTGAACAGATTATTGAACAAAGTAATGGAAAAAAAATTAAATATCATCAGTTAACAGAGTGAACTTCTCCCCCCCAAAAGTAATGCATACAGGAACATATAAAACATCTCTCACATCATTAGAAGAGCTAACTTCAGCTAACTGTCACAGTACTATACATCCTTATTAAGCTTAAATGGATTTTTTCCCCATGAATTCAGAGAATTTTCTTTTAGCTCCATGTGTAATTCTTTAAGTAATTACACATACAATAAATTAATGAAAATCAAAGAAACTGCTTGTGCTTAGAAAACCAGCTTAATTTGGCATGCTCTGCTGCACATTTCTAAATGCTCAAAATCTTTCAGGCCCTGTTTAAACTAAATGCCTCCACACTGTGCAAGTAATCTTTATAAAAAAATAGTAAATTAAATTTGTCAATAAGTGAAGTGTGAAATTTTTAAGCTGTCTCCTAAACAAGGAGACAGAAAGGTATGATAGGGCGCTGCCAACCTGTTGCCTCCAAACACGTGTTTGTTTAGAAAGGAAACTTGCCAACAATCAGCCAAATTACATGGAAAATAAGTGTTGTTACAAATCCCTCCTCATGTCTGCAAGAGTCACAGTATCTCTTTTAAACTGTTCTTTTGAAATCCACTTACTACATGGCTTGCACTGCTTCAGGAAGGCTTACCATCTTCCTCAAATAGGCCGTTCTCTGAGGTGCCTCTGCTGACTTGGGCTGCTCTGTGAATCCCCCAGACCCTGCTGTACCATTTTCATTGCCCACTCAGGAAACAGAAAATGTAAAATTTTACAGATCACTCCATCCAGTTCCTTTCAGTAGCTATCAGTGGACCTCTTCAAGTGCCTCCCCTGTAACTGGGCAGCAGTTGCATGCTACCAAGGACATTTACTGAGGGGACCTCAGTTCTGCAATGCCTTTCTTCCCTACAGCCTGCATCTGCTGATGGAAAGAGCAAGCAGTAAGAGTCCTAGGCACTCACTTGCTCTGTTCTCCTCACTGGGAGGGTGTCTCACAAACGTTCAGCAGGACAGTGATGCCAATTCTTCGAAACAGAAACAAAACACAAAAAATTCCAAACAAAAACCAGAACACCTTCCCCCATCCCAAACCATAACACAGAAGGAAAGGGGTAGAATGCAATTTTATATGATAGCAACCTATTTCTTGCAATTATAAATTTGCAGAGCTTTTTTTCTGCCTAAAATCAAATGCATTTAAAGAATAACATGAAATTTGAATTAATTATGTCTAATCTGCTACCAAATCTAACAAAATACTTGAAATCCTGAACTTTGAAACACATTAGAAGCACATATTTAGACTGGAGAAAAGGAGTAGCTCAAAAGTTTTGCAGCTCTACCACTTTCAGAACAGAAGTTTTTCAGAGAGCTCTGAACTGCATCGATTAACATTTCAAATCCACGTGAGTCTCCCTGGAGTACAGGGAACCAGCTCTCCGTCTGTACAGTGTTTTCTACTTATAGGAGCTCAGGATCTGAGGACCAGACGCTGCATTGGCATGTCCACTTCATTTCAGAAGGAGTCTGACAGTGTGGTATCACTTAAATAATGAAGCACACATCTGGCAGGAGATTGCTGAGGTTGGCTAAGTTTGTACAAGGTCAATTCATCCTCCAAGTTTCTGTATGATGAAAATTAAGCAAGGAGTTTACATGGCAGCAAGCAGAGCCAACTGATCAATCTCAGGGTTTAGTTTCCCAAGTAACGTGCCTAAATTCTTAAATCAATTTTTATAAAAATAGGAGGGAGAGAGCTGTTGTATTGCTCAGAGACATTTTCTGAAACATTTCATTAGTCAATGCCTACCTATTCTAAAATACAATCCTTTTTTAAGGAAGGTAGAAAAACTACAATGCACCACACCGGGCAAAGGGAAAAGTACTCTTCTTTGCAGAAGGATCTACCCCACTATTGTGCTTTGCAAGTTATGGGCTAGTCTTAACAAAGGGTGGATAATCCTTGAAGCAAGTAGAAATAATACAGGATCAGGCTTTGGAAAAATGATTTAGTTAGTGCTTTCACTAACTTTCACAGAAGGACTATACCTGCTCAATATGAAACGCGGTATCCGATACCTTTACACATTGTTATCATCTTGCTTTACAGAAAATACATCAGTCCTGACAAAGTTTCATCTAGAAATTCCTCCTGTGTTAAAAGAAAACAGATATTTTTAAAAAGTCAGAGTAACATAGGAGTGAGACAAACGTAATAAAAAATACTTTTATCATTCAATACATTCATGGTCCACAGCATGTAAAAACAATTTAGCGATCAAGGGGTGTAGGCTACAGCTCAGATCTCAATAATTTTTCACATTCTAACAATTATCCAAAGTAGCCTTTCTTCAGCAGTGGTGGAAATCAGCTCTCTGTATCCCAACTCAGTGCTTTAAGTGCCAACAATCTTTAAATGCCACAGACAGACAAAAGGACATAAAACACTTTTCACAAGTTTGCCTATTCTCCATTACTTGAAGATTTCAACATCCTTTTGTTGTTGCTGTGGTGACTTTCTTTCTTTCTTTCTTTCTTTCTTTCTCCATTTGGCAAGCATTGATTTTTCATTAATGCTCCTGTCAGACCATGAAGCAGCAGCTATGTCTCATGAAATGACAGAGAAAGGGGAGAGCTCACTCTCAGATGGATGCACATACAAACACTGAACTATCAGCAGAACACCCCTCACTTTCGCTTGTTCTTCTTTGAAGGGACAATGTCAGGTGGCTACCAAGGGTAGGGTCAGAAAATATCACCACAGCCTGGCTGTACTTTGTTCCCCTGCTGATGCTCCATGACTGCCATGCCAGCAGACAGCAGGGCTCGATAGATGGGCTTAGTGTGACTGAGGCTGGCTCCTTCCGCTGAGCGATTCAGTGCTTCAGTCACCACAAGTGATGCTTTCTGGTCTTATCATTTTGTGGCACCCCTATTTGGGGCTTTTGTCCTGAAGTGACTGCAAATCTAGAGTAGAATCCTAACAAAACTGTACAGAAAGTCCAAAACAAGATAAATGTTTTCCCTTCTTGGCTTTTCCCATTGCTGTCAGCATTAGATTACTATCTTGTGAGAAAGGTCAGCCTCCTCTATGCCCAGGAGTAGGCTGGACTTTAAGACTTTAACACTGTAATTTCCCACTGAAACCATGGCCTTTTCAATGAGCTGACCAGATATGTTTTAAAAGTAATCTTGGTGTTATGAGTCAGTAAAAAAAATTAAAAAGCACCTCTGATGACTGTGGAAAGTTCTGGTATGTTGGCACCAGTTCATTATGCTGCCAAGTAATAGCCCACAACCTAAATACAATCTGAAGTGTCTCTCATCTGTGGTGTGCTTGGTTGTTTATCCCAGAGTACACACAGAGAGCTAGTCAAGATTTTTTTTTTTCCCTGTGGGACTCAAGAGCATCCTATATGGCTTACCACCAAAAAGATGTTACTCATGCAACATGTTACCATGGAGAGTAGCCACTTCACACTTTGCTCATGTTGCACTTCTTCCCTTTGTTTTTCTACCTTGAAAGCAAGGACACTATATTCTTCTATATGTGGGAAGTACCAAGCACATTCACTTTAGCATCACTTGTGTTACTCTTTTTTCTGTTCAGAGCAGCAAAGGAGATCTACTGTCAGATCACTTTGTGCTAACATTTTCTTTCTTGCTTCTAACTTATTCAGTCACTGACTAAAACTATTATTTTGCTTTCTTAATAGACTGACCACCTCTCTTAGCAGCCTTATTGACAGGTCCATCTCCACTGATGTCTTTTCTCATAGAAAAACAAACTACTTCAATGAGGAAAAACAGATAGAAAATTACAGGAACAGACTAGTACCCCTCTTGAAAAGAGATGTCACCATCTGGAGGTTCAGGCATTTATCATCCATTGCACTAGAAGTCCAGCAGCATTCCCATGCCCAAGGCCTGTAGCCATGCTATGGCCTCGCAGCCCTGGGGCCTCCCCTCTTCTAAGAGGGGGCTGGTGGGCTGGAAACAACTTTACTGTAGCAATGACTATCCTGTAAAAGTAATTAATTTAGGCACTTTGGCTTCTCCACAGTGCAACCTGAGACCTGAAACTGAAAAATCAAGATGTTTTACAAGTGCTTCACCTTTTAAGACTTCTGGACAGTGGTCAACAAACCTTGGACTGCCCTGTCCATATCTTCCACACAGCATGTGAAAAAAAACAGGAAAAGGTCTCAGCTCAGCAGAGTTACACGCCAACAGCCACGAGGTGGCACGCAGAGCGGAGCAAATTTGTCCTGTCTGCAGCAGCACCAGAAAACTGCATCAGTTCCATGTGGATCCAGAGAATATCCTAGCTTTAAGCAAGACACCAAGAGACTGGACCTCTATTTGACAACTTCATCTTCTGCGCTTTGCCTGCAGCTCACTGATCATCTATTTTGCTGGAGAGTGGATAGTCAGTGCAGCAAGACCGGGCAAAGACAGCAGAGGGGATTATCAGGGTGATGAGGGGATGCAGACCTGGCACACTGAATGGCAGCAGACACCTCACGCTCCATCCAGTCTTGCTGTTCAATCTATTTCCTGAAAAAGAAAAGCTGACTGTTTATACTTCTGAAAGCCCTGCTTGGGGCAAAGCTAATTTTACACTGAAGCACAGTATGTGCAGATCAGCTGGCCATGGCAATAGGGACAATGGAGGTTATAAATGACAACTTTCCTGAAGGAGACCTAACTGCAAGGAACTGCAGAAGAACTGCAAGACCTACCCAAGAGAAGAAGCCCCAGTTTGCCTTGGTGTTGGGTGCAATAACATGCTCTAGTCAAGAATTTCTTGTGCATAGAGATGTGTTTAATTACTCCAAACATCTCTGTATCCCAAGTATCAGATCCCAAGTATCTGTGGGATACTTCTACCCGCAAATTTGAGAAGTGAGAGGATTGAGGCTTAGTACCCTGAACTCGCAGCCTGTGCGGGTCAGGTGCAGGACCCAGACATCCTTACAGCCAGGCAGAGTACTCCACTACTAGAAAAAGTAGCTGTTATTTTGCCAGACATGTTCACACTGGACCGATTATCTTTGGCAATCTCTAACAATAATTTTTAAATGTTCTCTTCGGTATTATCACTGAATTCAAACTGGCTTGGTTTTTTTTAAAATCCATCATCCTTCTCCTTTCTAGCTCTAATTATCTGGATTGCATCCACACCATGAAGCAGAATTGTGACAAGAAAGCAATCACCCCAGAGATTTCCCAGAAATCTGCTTTCTAATTGGGTTGAAAATGCCACAACTTTCAGTACTGCATTTTGCACATAACTGGGTTTTCTATGAACACAATCTATGAAATGCAGAAATGCAATATTGTAATTATTTGTCACACCACAGGATATTATGGTGCTAGGTACTGTAAATAAATTTAGGCATAAAGATAGTTCCTGTGCAAAGCAAATAAATACTTGGGGATAAGATTAAAAAAACCCCAAACAACAAACAACAGAGAAAGACATTAAGAAAATAACCTCAAAATGAATAGGTGCTGCACTGTAAGCACGGTACTGTAATTCTATTGCAAAGAAAAGAAGTATCATCTGCTGGTGAAAATCCAGAACCTTTTAGATTGTTATTTACAGACATATCAATTATGTCTTGTAGCCTCTTTGTCCCCTATTTTTTCATTGCTAGAATGGAAATAATACTTGATAATAACAACTCCCTCATGAAGCCTGTTCATAGTGCTTCACAATCATTTGATTGATATGGCTGTGGAATAATATTGCTAAAGACAAACCACGCAGTATTTATAGCTGGTACAGTATTGACTAAGCTCATCTTTCCTGTTTTTAAAGTTTTAACTAAGCAGTGCTTAATGAAATTTGCTAGACTAACTGCTCGTGTTGTCTCTGCTGGTAATGCAAAAGCAAACGGCTGTAAGTACGGTACCCTGAAGGCAGACATTAGGAGTTTCTCTGTTGAATCCAGCAGAGAAGTTTCTTGCATCTCCGTTGAATGCCATCATGCTGTGATTAGTTAATCATTAAGTACATAGTGCTTTTAATTAACTGCCAACTCTGCTTGGGCATCTGTTCTGAAAATCACTTCCGATCATGCTTTTCCCAGTCTGTGGCGATGGAGCTCTTCAATAATACAGTTGTTGCTCCATTCTCCAGCTCGCTCTGCTGCAAGATAGCTCAAGTCCAGAGTGTCCTACATGAAATGAAATATAAATGATCTATTCTTCCAAGGGGATAAAAAGTGAATGTGAATTAAACAAACTTATTTGCCTCAATAGGTAATAAATGCTCCTATTAAAAAGCAGATCAGGCCAATTAAGTTTTCCCCGGAATAAAGAAAAGGCTGGAAGAATATTTTTATTCTTTAGTATCAACACACAATTTTATCAAGTAGCCAATTTAAAAAAAAAAAGCAAAACCAAAACACTAGTCATTAACTGTGGAAAACAATTCTTTCTATTTTATAAGGGGCAGGGAGACAGTAAATACAACAGATTCTGCAAAATATTTAGTTTGACTTAAAGCAAGAGAAAGATACACAGTGCAAACATTCCCTTACAAACACTACACTTCTCTATCTACATAGCTTTATCTCTGCTGGCTTCAAAAAGCTCCGTTTTAAGTGTATTTTAAAATGAACTCCAACACCTTTGGAGCATAAACTGGGGGAAATAAGATTGTAATGTAGGCGGCACATTCTGTTTTAAAGGCAATAGGGAAAAAGCAACATTGGAACACGGAGAACACCACACAGCGAGGCTGGTAACAGGCATGGCATCTGCCAGAGCTGCAAATCTGGTTGAAAACCCAGTCAGAACAAGAGATCAGAGAATGCTTGGCCATTTGATGGCTTGAAATGAAAATGAAGTAAGAGCAGACACCTGGACTGGGAGCGGCACAGGTTGTGGGGCACCACATTAGCAGTTTCAGAGAGACCAAGAATTTGCCAGGTCATACTCTGTTCCCCAGCCTAGGCACAGGGGGGTTGGACCCCTCAGGTGCTCTGGCCTTTGCTAGCACAGACTGACCTGTCAGGTTAACAACAGAGTGAGTGGTTTGCGGCATGAGAAGGAACTGTGACAGCACACGTTTGCTCCATTATTACAGCCAGTGCTGGTACAGTCAGCCAGAAAACAACAGCCTCAGTAGATGTTCTCGTGTTCCGGGTGAGACACCCAGTCATGCTGCATGTGTGTGCTGGCCATGTAAAGCTGGGTGGATGGCAACACACAGGAAAAAGCCAGAAGAGTGGTCACATGCCTTTTTCTACTCTAAACCTCTTTGTATAATACAAAGACATGCAGAAACCCAAGGTACAGTACAGAGGGCCACAGTATAGCAACTTCCCTGCTGCCACTCCCACACCAGCATGTGCCATCTCAGCCAGTCCATCTCTGAGCTGTTACTTACCACGTATGAATCCAGGCTAGTAAAAAGGTAGAATTCATGAAGTGCCTATTATTTCTATATGGAAATGTATGTCAAGGAAAAGGGCACTCTTTGTCAACTGAGAACAGAGAGGAATATACCATTCTTAAGCTTTAAACCTGTGGTTCTTTAAGGAGTGGAGATAAGAAGCTCGTATGAACCTTGCAACACAGAATAAAACATTACAGTAAAATAATAGCCAGCTTGTGGAAGATCGGCATGCAATGATTACAGCTAATGTAACAAACACTCACTGTCAGATACACATTTTACATAATAATCCTTTTTCAACAAGTTCAACCTAATTCTCTTGTTTTCTTTAAAAATTCCACTGCAGATGTCAAGATGTGCCAGCACATAGAAAAGAGGTATTTCATAACGATATAAAAACATGCATTTCTAATTGTTTCCATACTGAACTACACCAAGGGCAGCACTTTTATTTATGGAGTTCAAGGTATTCCTGAGAACAGGCTGTTTTCTGATGACATCATAAGAACAATGTCACTCAGGCAACAACTTGCTACTATGGCAACCACAGCTTTTACAGACTCTGAACGCCAAAGAGGTTAAAAACACCATTTGGAGATTTGCTAGTTAAAAGTTTGACGATATTTGATGGAAGAAGTAACAAGGAGTTTGTTGCGGATGCACTGCAGTTCTCTACCCATTATTGGGAAGCTGAGAACAATCAGTTTTATCTTCCAGCCTAGGAGTAATCACACTTTCAGATACATCCTTAAATGCTGCCACCACCACTAGAAACAGACCTGAATGCTAGCTTTGTGGTTTGGGGGCAGCTGGAAGAAAAGGACTACTGCCTCATCTAAAAGGGTCCCTAAAAGTGTAGAGATTTGGGGATGCAGAGGTTTAATACTCACAGAGCAGATACCACACAGACTGTAAAGATAGTCTGGTATTATATGAAGACTTGTCCTTGGAAAAGGAGTTTTGTTCAGCCAATACAGCAGAGCCTTACAGTCACCGTTCCCTGTAGATCAAATTACCTATATTAGGAAAGGTCATAAACAATTCAGTCAAAACCCAGTCGTAAACGTGACTGAATATCAGCAGAGTATTTTTTCATTCTGCAGCAACAAACTTCAACTCACTTCGATCCTTCAAGAGTTGCAGTGTCTGCCAGGCTGGATAGCTGCTTGGGGTGCCCTGGCCTGGAGAGGAAGAACTGGATGGGGAGAAGGGTGTACAGATTAACCTCTGGGTCTTCTTTCTTTGGCAACACCTTTCAGTGAAGCTCCTCAACTAAAACAGTAATAAAAATGAAATTTCAATGCATGTATTAAAAAGTGAAAACCTAAGGTGTATTGTTCTAATGAGCTTGCTGCCACTAAACTGGCTATTAGTGGCTGAGAAACAGCTAAAGCCAACTGTTAACAATTTGTGGGGTGGCCTCAACAATGGGATACTGAGATGCAACAGCAAGCTCTGGGTCTGTATGAAAGGAAACCAACTCTAGGGCAATGTACACAACATGCTTTCAAAACACTCACTTACTGTACTTCTATGATTTTATCCATTTGTATCCTACCAGGCATTTCCTAGTCTTCAGGACATTTCCTTTTTAGTCCAAGGCCATTGCTGGTTTTCATTTCCACACATTATCCTGCAATCCTGGCTCCTATTGGCAGTGGAGCACCCTCTCCACACAATTCTCCCCCATCATCTGTGAGAACAGAGATGTGGAAGAGGCCAATTACCATTTGGAGAGAAGGAAATTACTTGCTTATAATTGAGTTCTCTGAGCATGGTGTCCGCTATTAGAGCCACACTCATCCTTCCACCTCCCCCTGAGAGCTGGGGTTTTATTCCTATTTAAGTTCTAATTATTATAATTAGTCTGAAAAGGATTTGGGAGTTAGGGGCTATGATATGCCATATAGACCCCTCAAGGCATCTTTTTGTACTAACTCATTATGACCAGTTCTAAACTTTACCATTTAATCTAGTCATTCAGTACCCAAGGTCACAACAGCTGAGACCCCCTGAGCATCAATCCACAGAGACTCCCACCTTCAGAGAACTACAATTAAAAGGTAAATAATTCCCTTGCTGCCTCCTCTGTGAGGCAATGCTATAAGTCAGAGAACAGAATCCAACCTCAGCCTAATTACTACTTCGGTAATTTACGTAGTTGCGATGAAAAAGTCGGCAAACGCTTGTTCGATTATCCAAACAGAAACACAAAGCCAGCTACAGTTCCTTTCAGACTGGACTTGACAAGACTCAGCCCTACAACAGTCAAGTTGCAAACTTTGTCTGTATCATTCAAGCTCCAAGGAATTGTGAAGAGCTATGCTCAAAGAGACTCAAATCACCACCACATGTGCAGGCCATGGAAACAGTATTCTTCACCATGCTGATTAAAGATGTGATCTTTGTCTTTGTTTAGTCCATAGCAAAAATTCTGTTGAATCAGTACAGTACATGTTAAATTATTTGAATCAGGCTGTGCCTGTGCAGAAAAAGATTTTAAACACTTAAAGCTGAAATATGAGCAAGTATAAATTCTTAAAAATAGTATCATCCAAGTTGACAGATTCCCAGAAATTCAACAGATGCTGGAGTTTTCCTGAATGGCAGCAGCCTCCAGGCCTGAAAACTGTAAAGCAAAGCTTTGAATTTCACGGTAAAGAGCACGAAATGGCATGAAGCAAAATAGTTTGTGATAGTGACAGCAGCCGGAGTCCAGTGTAGTGTCTGTACCTGGAGAAGGAGGCAGTTTCAAATACTTCTATTGCTGAGTGTTCTGAAAGATAAGTGAAGTACACCTGCATATCAGAAAAACACATCTACGTAGTTACCAATACAACACACCGTGCAACAAGGTAATGCTTGCTAATTATACATGCCATTAACCCCGAGTACCAAATTCAATGGCTGTACTGAATTCTTAGTTAAAGATGGCTCTTTGAATCAGGACTTAGAAAGTGTAAGTAAGAATGCCCACCCATTTCTAGATAAATACATCCACGTTCATTATTAAAAAAAAAAAAAAATTGGTAAAACCCCCTATGTTTTAGATATATTTTTTTAATGAGCAAATCACAGCTTAGTTACATAACTCTATTGCAATGCAGAGTGCGAATTTCCATACAGGTTTGGTAGCACATCACACTTAAAGACTTGACAACTCTTTGCAAGCAAGTTCATCTAGAGGAGGGGAAAAATAACCCTGCTGTATTTGTTCTCATTTTCTGCTAGAGCTATGAGTGCTTCTTCAGCTCAAAAGCAACCTGAATCTCTACCTTGGGAGCACAGGTGTAGCAGGCTCAGCACTGTCCCAAGCCATACAACGTCCTCCTAACCAGCACACACAATTAAGCATGAAAGGTAGTCTTTGCTCTGGAGCAGGGTCCACAAAATGAATTCTTTTACTCCCAGCCAACATTAGTATTACACTAGAGACCAACATGAAGAAGTTTGCACTGTTGCTGTCTGAGCTCTGTGTTTGCAGGTGACAAATAGACTTCAATTTCTAATGTTGCTGGGTCAGAAATAGCCTTCTAGTTTTCCTAAATTAAATTATGGGCTACTGTCATATTTGTAGCCAGGTACATTAACTACAGAAGCAATATGTCAGCTGCTGCTGTTTCTTACTCTAAAAAAAATTTTTAAAATAGCTAAAGTGGGAGAGAAAGCTGAAGGACAAAGGCGAGAGCGTAGGTCAAACGTCCTTAAGCTGGACATCGAGATGCTCTTGTAGCTGTTCAAATGGCTGAGGCCCCATATATGAACTGTGGCAAGACTAAAGATTAGACCCAGCCATTGCATTACTTATATTTCCTGAAAGTCAGTTCTTACTGGTGGCCATCCAGCTGTAACTACACCATCAGATGCATACAGACCTCTGGTGACATCATTTAGGGGAGAAAACCTTTTGTTTCCACCTATTGACTGAGAAGGTTGCAGAGTCATGTGCTGCTGAGAGCTTCCCAGCACCACAGGCAGAAGTTCAGTTCCTCTCCTGCAGGACCTGGAACAAAATAACATATTTTGTATTTACCACTGGCAGCAGCAAAGCTCCACAGAAGGGTGGGGGAGCCCGGGATGACACACAGTGTGTCCCCTCCAGGGACAGTTGCCAGGTCCCTTGAATCTCCAAGCTGCTTTCCTCCTCCTGCTAAAGATACTGACCCTGAGAAATTCAAACCTCAAACACTATGGCAGTTAAAAGACCTACAGGCAACACCCAAGGTGCCTTGTGCCCAGGACACAAAGCCATGATCCCCAGCCCCTTTGGGACTACGCTTTCCTTTTCCAGGGCCCAGAGAGATGCGTGTTCCAGCTGCCCAATGCCAACCTGAGCCCCTCTGCACTCCCACCCTCTAGCCCATTGCCCTCTTCTGATCTCATCCCCCTAAGATGTGAAACCCATTCTTCTCCCAAGACATATAAGCTTATGCTGACACATACAACACTCCATCCTTCCACCTCTAAACATCACCAAAATCATGAGCTTGGAGCGAGAGGATGAGAACATGGGATCCCTTTCCTCCACCCAGGCCAGCTCTGGTGGGAAGCCAGGCTGGACACTGGCTGCTGTGTCACAGCTCTCTCCGGCTATAGGGAGCACCCTGTCCATACCAGTCCTTGATCACAACACGCTGCACTCCTCTTCAGTGACTGCCTGAAGGCAAAGGGTTATTTCCCTCCAGGAAAAGGGGCATGTGAAATGCCCAGCAGACATGTACAACTCAAGCAGACTATGATTATAAATTAAAGGGGAAAAATAAGGTGCCAAGTCTGATTTGTATTCATGGCAGTAAACTGTCAATGACATGGGAAACTGTGTTTTCTTCCCATACATAGCTTTTACAGAGGTTTTACTTTAAATCAGAAGACAAATATGGAGTGAACAGGGTTTGGTGGTGGACTTGGCAGTGTTAGGCTAACAGGTGGACTCAATGATCTTAAAGGTCTTTTGTAACCTAAACTTTTCTATTATTCTAAAAGCATTCCCACTGAAACTTTTTTATAGTGTGTTTTCCCAAGCTTCATCCCTTCTTGCACTTAACAGTCATGTCAAACCAGACCTGCACACATTCACTCCCAGATCTTCTTGTGAAGTGTTAAGAAGAATCTGTACCATGTAATACTGTAAAAATACTACCTTCCTCTAACACTGTGGGTCTCACTTAATAACAAGTATATGATTTAATCTCTCAGGTCTGATATCCAGTATATCCTATAGCCATAAAAACCACAAGTCTCCTCCATAAAGCTGCTTTCAGTACACTGTATCCCACAACTCATAGTTCATTGCTCTTCCAATAGCTCTAGGAAAGGCCCGTTGCTACTGATACCTACATTCCACCAGAAGCATTTTCCTTTGAGCTACTCTCATCAAGCTATTAGATGACGTGAAGTCCCTGGGAGCTCCAGATTGGTGAATCCAGACTCCTGCATGAGTATTTTATTCGTGATGTTCTACCTTCTGAGAAACAATTGTAGATGAATGATTCTTCTACTGGGTCAAAAGATATATTGGCTTAATTTAATGCATTTCTGCAGAGTCACATTTGTTCCTCTCCACAAAGAGAGGTGAACACCACTAACATGCCTCCCTTCTCCTTGTGACCTCCATGTAGCCAATCTCTCCTCAAGACTGCACATCATCCTGAGTGTATGTGTCTGAATTCAGTGCTGCAGGACAGCATTCAGGGGTGGAAGCACCCACTGAGAGGCTCCTTGCACCTCCCTGTTGCAGCCTGCCTTGGGGTTGCTCTGACTTCCCACACATCTACCTATCTCTTCTAACCCTTAATTTAGGGTCTTTGGAGGTTAATTACATAAGCAGTAATGACAGCACTTGATGAAATGGAAGTAAATTAAAGTTTTAACAAAGAACACTTGCAAACATAGACGAGAGCATCACTGACTGGATATGAAAGAAGTCACAAATTCTACGGTGAGAAGGGAGGAATACCCTCTTACACCTCTTTCACACGTAAAGCTTAGCTGATTTCTCTCCTCTAGTCAATGGGTGCTCAGCTCTGACACAAAAATTGCCTGTGCTGTACCTTTGGTCCCAATCACATTTGTAACAAGTCTCCAAAGCTTCCCATTTGTAGTCTGCTCAAAACGTGCAGAAGTTAAATATAAATCATCCTGAACATTCATATAACTGCTCATTTGTGCAATTTTTAAAACCTCTTTGAAAACAGGACCAGAAAAATGCAGAAAATTACATTTTCATCATGGCCAGCATCCATATGCTGTTTTCTAAACCCCAAAACACAGGTAGGAGAGCAAGTCTGTTATGTACTCCAGGGTAGTGAAGACATTCTTCTGTCAAAATGCTGCTTTATGGCAATTCAGCTGCAGATAAGAAGATAATACATTTATCCGATCATAAAAACACTGAAAAATTGTTTTCAGAAAGGATGCAAAGTAGAAAAAAGCATTTGCAATATTAATTTATTTTGAAAAAACTGTTATAGTCCAGCACAGACACTGAAGGCTTTTATAGCCCCTTGAGTTTTCATTGTGGAAAACACACACTGGGAACCTTTATGAGGCAACAGAAACAGAAACGCAGCTGCTTAAATCATTCCCCTGTTCAAAATGCTTTCCTACAGTAAATAGTTTTACAATTGCCCTCAATTTAATGCCTGTTCTGATCACTTGCCCATGGTTAAGCTACTGCCCCAGCCAGAACAAGCTGTCCGTGCCTTGCCACAGGGGTAACGGCATAGTTAACGCTTTCTGTCTGGCTGCCAGGACATTGCTCCCTGGAACGACAGAGTAAAAGCCAGTTTATTTCTTCTGAATCCTGTAACTACCTACCACTGTCTCTAAAATCAACTGTCAGTAGATACTTTCATATAGGACTGTTGCTACCAAATTTGGGATAACAACGTTACCAGCAGGTAGCATCCCTACCACTCAGTTGCCGTTCACCACCATCACAACCTGTTCGCCTCAGCATCCAATTACCTTTGAAATTAGCATCCTTCTCTCCTCTCCTTTATGACATGGGTTGGAAGACAGTAGTCAAGGTTGTTACAGGCCAGCTGGACAGTGAAGAAGCTAAGACATGGACAATCTTCAGTACCAGTGAGTCATTCCAAGCACAGAGTGGAAAAAAAAGGGGTACTTAATCCTTTCAACACCTAAACAAGGGAGGGAGAGAAAAGACAGAAAGTCGTAAGAAAAAACCAAAACAACACACCAAACAAAGCCTAACTGAATTTCTTATATATATAAAAATCTAATAGAAGAGAAGATCTAACTAGCCATAACATGGTTGGAATTGTCTTAATTTCAGAAATTACACTGGTTATAGCTTCAATTAACTAAAAAAATAGACAAACCTTTATTTTCTCACAAACATACAGACTGTCACAAGTAACTGCACAATACTAGCTTGCTAAGAGTTGTGACTCTCTCAACATTAGTTTAAGAAGATTACGTCAAGGATGCGTAGTAGGTCTTGTAGGTCTGAGCTGAGTATACAGCTGTCCTAACCTGTGAAGCCTACATTCAGGTGCAAACCAGGACAATTTCCTTTGTGTATTTACCATTTTGAAAAGAGCTGGTCCTTCAACAACTGCCTCTGACAATTCCACCCTCTTCCAAATACACAAGTATCACTGACACCAAGGCTCTAGGACTAGACTTCCCATACCCGAAGACAGTAAAACTCAGAGAAATCAGGCTTCTCAAAGCATGAAGGTGTGAATTTTAGGCAGTTGCTTTAGGGTTTTTTGAATTGTTTTTGCAAGGATAAAATTTCACAAGAAAATCATGAGCCAAATAAAAACAAATGCAGAAGAATAAACACTTGAACCAAAACAGTTTCCGAGATGGCAAGGATTTCCCTCGTGGCTGAGGGTCTATGGGTGTTGTACAGCATCAGGAAAGTTTTACAAAGCCTGTTTTTGTTTGCTTATTTTACAAAGCAGCATGTGATATTGTAGAGGGAAGAATGTTTATTTTCCTATAACATTTGTTCGCTGTATTTCTGTAGCATTTGTGGGTTTTAATGTGTGTAAAGCATCTGGTGAAATAGGTGCATGAAAACCATGTGTAATTTCATAAATCATAGGGATTTGCAGACTTGCACTGTAAGAAAGTGTGAAGAACATAAAGGTTTTCTTTGCTTTTAAACAACCATTATAGCAGCCTCTCCACACACAACACTGAGTGAAGGTCTAGTGGCTTTCCAACACACACAAACTGAAATTAATTGCTTCACTAACCTCCACCCCTAAATCTCTCACATTGTCCAACTGATGTTTCCTTCTTGGAAAAGATATAACAAAATGAATTACAATTTCTTCTCTGACTACTGCATTCATTTTGGGTGAGATGGAACTAATCCAACTCTTGAGTTTCTAAGACCTCTAAGTCCTGGTGTCCTTAAGTAGCAGATCTGCATCCCTTGGAAAACAATGACACTCTCAGACATTTACCACCTGCAGTTGCTTTGTGAATACAAAAGGTAAGTGGTTCTGTTTGGAGAAAAAAGGAGAAAAAAAGGAAAAAATTCCAGCGTATCTACCCACCTTCTGTCAGTGTAAAGAGCTGCACACCAATAAGATAGCCAGCTTTTAAATGCCTATTTGTTCTGCTGTTCCATTTAAAATGCATACTAATAAGAATTATGTCTTACACTTATGTTTACCTTGGCTGATGCCAGCAAGCTGTTAAGTGCTGCTATAGTATATCGAAAGTATTAAAGAAATCTAGTACAATTCACATACATTATGACCACTCAAACCATTCTAGTTTAATGACTCTGAATACCCCAAATGATTTATAACTCTGCAGTAAATGGAGCTAAGGACCAAACTTTCCTCCCTCTCTCCCCATGTGTCACATGGAACAAATTCCTTCTCCACACACCCCAGACCTACTGCAGGACTCCTTGACGTTTGCCATCTAGACAGGATTTTTAGTTACATACCACCTGCCTACACTAAACATTAAGAATGCATTTCCAACTAATGTAAAGATGCATCAGCATTAGAGTAAAATCATTATGGGGGTACTGGAAATAACTATAAGAACCCCTAGTGGTATAAATGCCCAAACTGCAGAATTAACCTTAAACTTACAAATAAACAGCCTTTACCAGCACGGAAATGAACTGCTTTGACTTGCAGACAATATTAACTATGTCCCTTAGTGCAGGATGACCAATCTGGAGCCATTAATGTTGGAACAGAGTTGGTGGCTGTTTTAAAAACTGACTTCTGTGGGGAAAAAAAATGGGGGGGGGGGCATACTTTTTTTTCCTCATTTCT
>VZTU01012260.1:133797-159331 GCA_013400835.1 Zapornia atra
GCGACTTGGTGGGTATTTGGCCTTTGGTTAGGGCCAAAACCACCACAAATAGGTATAATGGGTGTCATTAACAACTCACCAGCTCCCAACAGTGAGCATGCAATGTCACATGAGCTACTGTATTTAGCTTCTGGAGTTAGCCTGGGAAGCAACCTACATAGCACCATGTGCTGCTGCTGGCAAATGATCTTTTAATGGCAACAGCTATATGGGGCTGCTTCCAGTCAGCTACTGCATTGCAAAATTATGATGAATGATAATGAGAAATTATTACAACTATCAGAAGTATTAGTAAATATTCCTACGGTTTGGTATTATATATCTAGAGAAGCCTTTAAGACTGATGTCAAACCACATGATACACATCACAATTAATTTTACAGCTGATAACTTGAATTTTGGGAGCAAATTCAGCACTACTGGAGCAGGAATCTATTCATTCTTTAGCAACAATATTGAAGTAATTTAAGTAATTAGCAAAGGAACCTTCAAACTTATAAAACAGTAAAAAAAAAGTAAGGATTGGTGCAGAGGGGTGCCAATTTTTCTTACAAGAAATTAGAGTAATTTATGTCCTTTGTTATGTCATTCCATCTCTAATGGCAGAAGCACACCCATATTTCCAGTGAGAGCTTTTAAAGTCGTCTTTGAAGCATTGAATAATTTAGGCTGGAATGGATCTCTGGAGAGCATCTGGTGGGAGAGAAAGAAGTAAGTGCATGTGATCCTTTAAAGATTAAACCAAGAACACCAAACCAACCTCTCAACCCCTTCCAACTCACACACCTTAGGAAGCTATGGTGATGACCTGGCCTAGTCAGTGATGCTTCCTGCTCCAGTAATGCCACAGAAGGAGAGCTCTGACTTCGTGTGGTTGCCCAGCCTTCGCTCACACCCTGTGCACTCGGGAGGCACAGGTGGGATGCAGTGAGAATGCTTTCCAGATGGCTGAAAATTGTTTCCCTTAATAGTGTTGTCACTAGGGACTGAAATCTAAAGAGCCTCTGTACAGGATTTTTACCTGCCAAGAAAGGTTGTTTATTAGAGATAAATCATAGAATTTATTTTTTTAAGAAGATGCCAAATACTCTGCTGACAAAATGTTTTCCTTGTTTCTTTTTTCTTTTCTTTTTTCTTTTGTTTACCATCAGCTAGTAAACCATGCAGGCTGTTGGGGATTTGTTAGTGATCTGACTACTCATTAAAATAATGTAAAAATATAATCTAGCATTTGCAAGCACCAATAATTCAAATCAGGCATATTAATAGGTTACCTTTTTCTCCAAATACTGCTGAGCATGCCGTAGGCAGCCATCAGCTTGAAATTATTTTTATTAAAGAAGGATGTGTGTGCCTAGAGCACACGACTCAAGAAATGTCTCTAATGAGCCAATATGAAATCATTTAGTGACAACTATGTTTGAAAAAGCCAACAAAAAACTGCAAGACATTTTGTTGCATTTTCCTGTATGTAGGTGTCTGGACCTATCTCAGAGCAATATTAATGCCACTGGAGTTGCACAAGGAGTCAGGAACTCAGGCAGACATTCGTCTCCACATGAGAGAATCCAAACTCAACATCAACACTGCTCTCTCTTCAAAACCCTGTACGGCACTATAGAGCCTAAATTCTCTCAACTAGCATTTACTGTCATTAGATCAGCTTTTAATTATCTGAAGTTATGACAACAGCATATTAAATGAATTCCCATCTCTTTTGAGCCTTGAAAGCAACTCATGTTTTCATTACTTTGTTCTTTTAAGAGAGATCACCTCTCCATTACTACAGGGCTCTGTAATAATTTCTTCAATCAGGATGAGAAGCTGATAAAAGACATATTTGGAAAACAATATTCTTGCAGACTAAGCTTAATTTTCAATGGGTTTTCAAACAATAATTACTGAAAAAGCACTTATTGCAAGGTTATTTTCCATTTACCCCAGGAATACAGATTACAAACCAGCTGCTTCGTGTTAGAGCAACTCATCTGCTTTTACACTCTGAACAGATTGGTCAGGGATACAGCTGTATTATCAATACCAAACCCTAAGCAGGACCTCTAAGGACAACTGAACTAACACAGTCACCTGTGCTGTGCTATGACATGTGTTTGCTGAGACAATACCTCCTTGTTTCAATCTGATTAACTGGTATGCAACAGATCCTGTACTGTAAGTTTAGATATTTGTTCAGCTTTTTATTAAGGCTGCTTTCCCGTTCACCCTTTCATAACTTCAAGCTGTAGATGCTGCTGTGCAAGCATCGAACAGGTGACCTGGTTGTACCAAACACCCAAAGGTTTGTTGGTGTTTCCCTGTATGTTACTTGCTGAATCTGCTGTCTTTTTATCATTACTGAAATGAAATTAAAAATCCTTTCCAAGAAACTACACTGCAGTATTCCACAAGATCAATATTCAAGTTAATGCACAGGCCTTAAATCTCCAACGTACGAGTTCCTCTTGGTCCCTCAGAATTCAGCACCTGAAAAAGCAGCACCCACATCCCCCAACAATCAAATCGATATAATCATAACTTGTGTCTCAGTTTTGCCATCTTCTTCACGGCACATCTCAGCATTCTGACTTGTAACTAGCTCAGGATCACTCTTGGCCATTCAGAGTGGGCAACATTTTAAAAACAAATCGAAGACCGAAGAGTTGCAGCCATGCAGACCTAAATGGGTGCTAGATGCTTTTGAGAATTTTTAACCAAAGTTCAGAATATGCTTTCATTTTAGAAGGAAGATTATTGAGGGAAAGAATAGGCACAAGTTTTAATTCTGTGTGATATTTCATGGTATTTGCCAGTAATCTATTTCTAGGACTGTTGACGTGCAGGACAAATAAAATTAAATAAGTGCCTCCAACTTGAGGGGTTTTGTTGTGGGTTTTTTTATCAACCTTACAGGAGAGGTAAAACCCCTATTGGTTTATACATATTCCAGCTTAACTGTTTCCAAAATAAAGACACCCTGATTTCTCATCTCACACCAGGAGTTACAGACAGATGCATCCCTTCCATCTTTACAAGCTATTTAATTCATTAGATAACTTATCAGGATACCTGTTTCTTTCAGTTGAAATCTTGGATTTTTTTTTTAATGTCTTGAAGGCATAAAACCTATTCCATCATTTTTGTGGGTGAAGTAGAGGGAACCCAGGTTTGGGAATGAGACTTGCTATGTTTCTCTCTGCTTTAGGGTTAGTTTTTTCCCCATTAGGCATCAGTAATGTGTAATTTATTAAAGATCATGCAGTTACACCAGCCTGAAAAACATTAATTCAGAATCAAGCCATAAAAGATGTGAAGAATCCATTTCAAGTCTAACCAAAAAATTAAAACATTCCTCATTCCAATACTCTGGAAAGATACTTATTCAGGAACACTGTGAATATATTTCTCTCTCTTTTCCTAATAGAAAAATGCCTTTAAAAGGCAAGATATTTGCTAATTTCTTAAGATTTTTAAGTAGAACTACTAACTACACCATCTGGATGTTCTCTGCCTTCTCTAGACTTAATGCAGTGGTGGAGCCCTCTAACTCTGTTTGGAGCCCAGGTGTGTTGTCACAATACATACATCGCATAATAACAATCAACAACAATTTGATGCAAAAGTTTTTTGGGTTTTTTTGTTTGTTTGTTTTGTTTTTTCAAAATTACTGCTTTGGAAAAGTTTTATTTCTATTATGGTGACAACATGCTGTGTGATTTGAAATCTTGTTTCATATTTTAATCTATTTTATCCTTAAAGGAAGCTGCTGTTGCTTGTATACTTCTAGATCAGAGTGCTTCCTGTATGCCATGAGTCGGTTTAACATTTGATCAAAATAGAAAGATATATATCTATGTAATGATGTAATGTATATATTTATGGTATATATTTGAAAATAACAGTGTTTGAAACTGTAACAAATTCACAGTGAGAAAAGACATGGAACTTCTTCATAACTTCCCCCAAACCAGCACACATTAAAAATGTAGGGTTTTGTGAAATTTTCAATTTCAACAAAACTTGCTTTTTCCCAAATAATTTAGTTTTGATGAAAGTCTTCTTGCAGGCAGCTGGGAAGAATTCAGAAAAAAATCCCCTAAAGACCCAGGTTACTAATCAGGTCCACTTAAATCCAGACCTGGCCAAAAACTTCTCTCAGCAGCAACGTACCGCGTTATGTAAATCAAACAACTCTTCAGTGTGCAAGTACCAAATAACCAATTTAACTTTCTTACTTCCATAGACCCAGAGTGTAGTTTATATGAGGTAATGTTAAAATAATGTTATACAGATTTCTTTTCCCCTGGGTACATTCATAAAGTTGGATTCACTGTGTGCGTCCATCCAAACACAGTAACAAATACAACTTCAAGAATCACAGCATCTTAAAAGCAATCAAGACTAGGAATTATTTTTCATGGTTATGTCCTCCAAATAGTGTGTTTCAGCTCCTAAAGAGATCCACACCATTGAATGATCTAAACTTAGCTATGTAGGCACCTCTTTCTAGATCACTAGATTTTTTAAGATGAGGAAATCAGACTGCAATTTGTGTTCAAATCTTGACCCTGCAAGATTTAGATGAAACCAAGTAACTCAGACCAAGCTCAGAGGGCGGTGGTCAGTGGAGCAGAATCGGAATGGAGACCTGTGACTAGAGGTGTTCCCCAGGGCTCGGTGTTGGGTCCAGTCCTGTTCAATATCTTCACTGACGACCTTGATGAGGGAACAGCATCCACCCTCAGCAAGTACCCGATGATACAGAGCTGGGAGGGGTGGCTGACACGCAGGAACACTGCGCTGCCATCCAGAGAGACCTGGACAGGCTGGAGAGCTGGGCTGGGAGAAATCTAATGAAATTCAACAAAAACAAGTGGAGAGTCTTGCACCTGGGAAGGAATAACCACTTGTATCAGTACAGGCTGAGGGATGACCTGCTGGAGAATAGCTCTGTGGAGATGGACCTGGGGGTCCTGGTTGATGACAGGTTGGCCATGAGCCAGCAGTGTGTCCTGGTGGCTAAGAGAGCCAATGGGATCCTGGGGGGCATCAGGAGGAATGTGGCCAGCAAGTTGAAGGAGGTGATCCTCCCCCTCTACTCTGCCCTGGTCAGGCCCCACCTGGAGTATTGTGTCCAGTTCTGGGCTCCCTGGGATAAAAAAGACAGGGATCTCCTGGAAAGAGTCCAGAGGAGGGCTATGAAGATGATTAAGGGCCTGGAGCATCTCCCCTGTGAGGAAAGGCTGGGTGAGCTGGGACTGTTCAGCCTGGAGAAAAGAAGACTTAGGGGGGACCTTATTAATGTCTATAAATAGCTTAAGCATGGGATGCAGGGGGAAATGGCCAGCCCCTTTTCAGTGGTCTGTGGGGACAGGACAAGGGGCAATGGCTGCAAGTCAGAGCATAGGAAGTTCCACACCAACATGGGGAAGAACTTTTCCCCAGTGAGGGTGAGGGAGCCCTGGGACAGGCTGCCCAGGGGGTGTGGAGTCTCCTTCTCTGGAGATATTCCAGCCCCGTCTGGATGCCGACCTGTGCAATATGAGCTGGGGACCTGCTTTGGCAGGGGGGTTGGACCCGATGATTTCTTGAGGTCCTTTCCAACCCCTATGATTCTATGATCTCTCTCTCTAGATACAGCACTGCATAACTTTTCAAAGTTTTTATAAACTCATTCTGGTCATAGTCTAAATCCTCCAAGCCAAAAACTTAGTTCAGTGTGAAGGTGCTTTATTCAATCTCCTATGCTCATTATAAACCATCATGGAGGTTTGTGGCCTATTCATGTTTCTATTATTTTTCTATTGTTCTCAAAATTCCTGTCTTATCAAAGGATAATTTACCCTGCTTGAGAAATGGAACAGCATTTTGTTTGGGGTTTTCTGTAACATTTTCCAAATCACACCTTCTCTTCCTCTCAACTCCATCGTTCAATTAGCTACTGCTACTCTTAGATGCTTACTCTTACTTGATTGCACCCAACCTACTACTGCCCACCCATAACATTACTGATGCTGCTTGATATACATTGCAGTTACCATTGTAAGACAACATTTCTTTTTCTTGTCTTCTATTTTCAAATTATTTCCTGACCATGGCTTACTAACACCTGGCATTTCACAGCTCTTATTTTACCTAATGATTAAAAAAAAAAACCCCAAACTAACCAGACCAGGCTTTGTAGGGCACCAGAGGACAGATTCTATGTTGTTTCCTTAGTAGAGTAATGAGCAGATCTAAAAATTTGAGGCTCAAAATAGGAGTAGGACTACTTTTGAAGCTGATTAGTCTTTGTGTCAAATCCAGCTACTGCAGACAACAGTTATAAACTTCAGTCTCATATATAGATTGTGTAAAAGAAAAAGCAAATCACATAAAATCCACAATCCATTAAGAAAGACAGCATTGCTGTTACAAAGAGCATCTCTAATTTAAACAGCTACCAGTATCAATTCAAAACCAAACTAAAACTTAATATGCCATTGATACATTTACTTCAGCCTAATCAGAAATGGACAACTTTGACCCCCAAGGGAGACGCTGGCATTATTTTTGGTTTGGAGACCTAAATCTTAATGGAAAGCAGCCTTGACTACACTCAGTATAATAGTTGCAGCCACTGCAATTATCAGTTCATAAGCAATTCCATTATATAAATTCCAGTTACAAACTTCCCCTTTCATTGCAATTTAAGCAGCATGCTTTTTAGGATGTCACAGTTGAAACAGGTCAAAAGAGAATGGTAAATACTGGCAGGGAAATTAGTCTCCGTGAGAAATGCAGAGTACTGCAGTGTGAACCTATTTCACTCAGCCTAGTCAGAATGGAAATCACAGCCTCCCCAGCCCTCCAGCAAAGTGGGAAAAGGGTTAAGTTTGCACAATTTGTACGGCGCAGGAAGACAGCGCTGAAGGGAAAAGAGGAATCTCATAAAATCCCCATACACCAGGCTTCAGGAAATAGCTTCTCTACGGAGATTCACAGCGAACTCACAGCACCGGATAGCATAAAATGGTCTAAATATTAGTTCAAGTGGGGATGCACCATGCGTGGTTAACTTAGCCAGAACTCAATTTCTCAGTCTTCCAAAAGGTCCTCAAATGTAAAATCCTTTCCCAGCTATTCAGAAGAACAGCACATATTGAAAGAGGGACTCAAATTGGTGTTATAATTAACAGGGAAAGCTGAAAACCATGCAGTTCATTAACAAAAACAGTATAATAGTTGCAGCCACTGCAAGTGATTTAGCTACAACTAAATATCTGTAATGAAAGACCTGCGAAAGGGCAGTTGGCGCATTACTGACTAAGGCCATATGTTATGCAAACTTCCCAAACTACATATACAGAACTCACAGACACACAACATCCATTTCCTCCTTGCTAGAGGAATAGTCACATCTCTTCCCTTGCAATTCTCCTTAAAGTGCCAGGGTAAGTGCAAAAGAAAAAACCAAAACCTGAAACATTCATCCCCAGAGATGACGAATCCATACTGAAACAAGTCAAAACACGAGTGCTCTTAGATAATACCCGGTGAAACAGGAAGAATGGAGAAGTACAATGTACACTTCTCATTCAGAAGGGGGAAAAACAGGCAGCTGAGGCTCACCCTGGTACCTGCAGGGCCCCAACAGCACCAGTGTTTCATTCCCATGTTGAACATGCCAACACAGTGTGGGCACCCACTAATGTGGGTAGAACTAATGTAGCAGAACAAGCTACTCACCAAATGCTAGATCATTCTTAAGTGTAATAAACTTACAAATTGCATTTATAAAAACCCCCATGAATCAGTTGTACACTAAGTAAAACTAGAGCAAATACGGGCTATACAAAGCTGTACAGACCTATAAATATCTAAACTTGAAGAGTATAAAAATATGGATTTTTTTGAGAAGTTAATGAGGATTAAACTCCCATATATCATGGTTTCATCTGGGACACAGTTCATTTTCTTCCTAGCAGCTGGTCTAGTGCTGTGGTTTGGATTTAGGATGAGAATGATGTGGATAACACACTGATAGTTTAGTTATTGCCAAACAGCAAGTGACTTTGCAGCTTCCTATAGTGGCCTGCCAACAAGAGGGCAGGGGGCATCAAGGGGCTGGGAGGGGACAAAACCGGGACAGGGGACCCAATCTGGCCAAAGGGATATCCCGTGCCATATGATGTCATGCTCAGTATATAACTGGGGGTGACTGGAAGGCAGGGCAGCTCAAGAATTAGCTGAGCATTGGCTTTGGGTGGTGAGCAATTGTGCTGCGCATCAATTTTGTCTATTCTGTTATTGTTATTATTCTTCCTTTTCTGTCCTACTAAACTGTTGCTATCTCATCCCATGAGTTTTACCCTTTTTTCCTTTTCAGTTCTCTCCCCATCCCACTGGGAGGGAGGAAGTGAGCAAACGGCTATGCAGTTGTCTTAGCTGCTGGCCAGGCTAAACCACACACTGTGGATAAGAAAGAACTGAAATTGGTTATTTTAGATGCTCAATCTGAGCCCAGCATTTCATGACACTAGAGAGGTTCCATGCAAGGCTGGAGCATAGGAATGCCTAAACCTCACACTTCTCTAGCTTGGTCTTCTGCCTGTCCCAAACCTCACTAGTTTGCTGATTTGAGCCAGGAATGGGCTGACCTCAGTGAGCTGGCAGGGTGCATACCAAAACCTGCCTCCAAGGAGAGTACCTAGCCGGACGAAGGGATGCCATTTTCAGTCCACAAGCAAGAAAAGGCCACCAGGATCTGACCTAGACTGGTATACAGCTGGGGCCACAGTGGCCTCATGGTGTCACCTCTCACCTTTCTTCAAGGCCACCCTAGCAGTCACCATGTCAGCTCAGGCCATGGGAGCCATGAGACACAGCTTCCAGGAAATGCAGATCACCTAGTTTTTGCAGTGATGTGGACTCTGTACAAAGGTGAAAACCAAAAATGTTTACTGCACTGATGGCAAAGTCTACCCCTGGAGTCACACTAAAACAGACACTGGTGTGACAGCCCTTAAGTCTTGAATGATTGCTACCAGCCTTGAAGGCAAATCAACCTAGACCAACTCCAGAGGAGAAACATGATGGAGATGCCCGACTTGAAGCTCGTACGCACACAGCCTGTCATTGCTCCCCTTCCAATCGCTGCTCTTCTCCTCATTAGCTAGTGCATTGCTACTATGTTGTACAACAAAACCACAGGAGCTTCTGATAATTAAGTTTTTCCAGGAGGTGACTGAGTCCACAGAAGCCAATTCAGTATTGTTTTTCTAAGCTGAAGAAATTTTTGACATTTATTTGAATCAGAATCATGAAAAAATTAGTACACCACAAACAAGCATTGGCATTATAACGAAAAGCAAACCAATCCCCACGAAAGACAAAATCTATCTGCAAATCTTCCAAAAATACTTTTTTCATTCTTTTTTAATATAAATCTATTAGCTTTCACTGTAGAGCTGAGTATTAAAAAAAAGGTAGAGATTATATTACACGTGGCTGCATATATATATAATTTATAATTGTTAAGTCTTTGATCTTTTGAAGAGATGGACGAGTGTTTTGTGAATCTTCCCCCGTTACAACTTCGGTTGTTTCTTTACATCACCACCAGATGGGGCTCACTTATAGCTGAAATCATTGGACATTAAACAATTTTATATTACACACACAATTTATGTTGTACAACCACACACACGTTGCATGCACATTCATCTCCACAGCATATTTGCACACTTTTCATCTCATGAAAAAAGCTCTATTTTTAATTTAAGGATACAACCAGTTATAGATATTTTAATTTTATTTTTTAATAACTATATTAATCTCAGAACTATTATTACACTGTATGCCCAGTTTAGATCAAGTTGATAACAGCAAGAGGGGATGTATTGCTTGAGAATCACAGTGCCAGCTTTCTAACTCCTTTCCTGGTTCAGAGGATCCGTGATGGGGACTGTCTCATTACATGCCTTAGAACTACAGAATGCTTTAAAACATGCTGCATCCAGATCCAGTGTAATCAACAGTAGCAAAATAAGCTGTGATTATTTTGAGCAGTACTTCAAAAGTATTACAAAATCTCCAATATTGTTTTATTGTTTTGATGTAGCAACATCCCTCCCCCCCCCCCCCTTTTTTTTTTTAAGGTCAAAAAAGGAGGAGTAAACCTCTTGCTGTACAGCCTGGAAATTCAGTCAGGGAAATGCCCTATTTTTATCACCTACTTTCTCTCTTTCTGAAGGCTTTCCTTGTTACATTATTTTCTCCCCTCTTCCCAGTTATACATGAACAGTAATTCCCATAGAAAATAACTGATCTTCCATTTTAGCTAATCAAATTTCTCAGGACAGTTGTTGTGAGTGAGGAAAGGCTTCAGCCCATTCTCTCAGCCCGAGTAAGCACCAGTGGGTACTCTCTGGTTGATGTAATTCAGGAACGTACCGTGCTTTGATTAAGCAGCAGCAAGGACCCCCAAATGCCTATTCAATAGAAAGATGCCATAATAGCAGACAAATAAAGGAGGTAAGAATTGCAAAATGGGAGAGAATAACTTAGAGTCCATCAGACGCTTAGCTACAGTAGTGAGAATATAAAACTAAACTTAAAGTGAACATAAATCCGTTTCGCTGCGATTGTTTAGAGCCACAGACAATATATTAAAAAATTTATGTGACTGCATCTTGGGGCTCTTTCAGACCTGGCTCCTGCTCAGGTGAATCCCTGAATCCCAATTCTCCATTAAAAACTGTCTCCAGCACAAAGCACCTCTGACTACGTGGTTTGGCAGCACCCACCTGATTCACATGGTGACAGCTACTGTAGCATGCCACGGGTATTTTTCAATAAACATAATCACAAGAGCATCTTTACAGACAGTGAAATTCCAGACAGCAATTGATTAGCTCTCAAGACTCATCAGATTTTCAAATAAAATCTGTATGCAGAGAACAGCTTTTCATACAATATCACCAATATACACTGACAAAAGCCAGCCTAAAATGACAACTGTTGTGATGTCAGTTCATTTCTCTAAATGGGTGCCCGAACTAAAAACCCCTCAGCCCTAAGACAGGACTCAACAGAAACACACAGGGCTTGTAGACCACTTGTAAGGACACCGAAAAGTTAAGATGCCAAATAATTAGGCACTTAAAAATCTATTAGCCTGCTTCTGCAATATTTTCTTTTAGCAAATGCTACATTTTCACCTGGCATTTTGTGGTTTATTTCAGACTAACATACTTCCAAGATAAAAAAATCTCTGAACATGTAAAGTCAGGAAAATATAAACACTATGGAAAGCAACTCAAGACTTCATGTTGACACACCCTAATTTCTTCTTTTCAAAAAATATCGTTAGCATTGCCCCACTTTTAGAGATCTTTACTTCCTGCTCAACGCTGGAGAGACTTTTCTGACTGCTGAGCTAGAAAGATCAGCCACTCCAACCCAGTGCCCCTGGTCCTGGCTGCACGCCTGAGTGCACAGCCCCAATGGGGTGGCAGGAGCAGAGTGGCCAGAAGTCACCAGGTAGAGGAGCAGACAGCTACACAGGCACAGTCTGCCACAAACATCACCCAGTCCCACTCCTGGGCCATTGCTACAGCTGGGTAGAGGGTGTCAAAAGAGAAAATAAGGAGCAACGAAACAAAAAAAAGAAGGGAACTAAGGTCTGCTAATCCAACAGATGAGAGGAGGAGGAAAGAAGAGTAGCTTAGCCAGTTCTCCCAGCAGGCTTAAGTACTGGGCAAAGATACTTTCACACAAGTAAAGAACAAGAGGAATGAAGTGCTGAGAGAGTCCATGAACTAGTGATGAACATCAGCACTAGAAGATGTTCAGAAGTTTCAGACCACTTGGGTTATACTTGCTTTTTAGATGCTTATATGTACCAACCCCAGCTTCCCAAATCCTCCAGGTTCTTCCACTGTGTGGCAAATATCTGCTATTGTAGATAAAACCTAAATGATATTTTAATTTGTGCTAACACTAATTTGTAAATATTCTGTTTCTCCCAAGAGTTCTGGGATGACAAAGAGAATTCTTTTTAAAGAGAAACATGGCCAAAAGTTCCAGTATAATTCCTAGAATGGCTGATTCCCCTCACACATTTCAATTCCTTTAGCTCTCTGCCTATGCTGAGAAGTTTAACAGTGGCTGTCCCCTTCACTAGCAACACCATTTTATTCAATATGTTGTTACTGGAACGGATTTGAGAAGGGGAAAAATGAAGTTTCTCTGCAGAGAGTACAGTAGCAGATAGAGATAGCAGAACACAAACAGCATTTTATTGCTCATATATTCAAAATGAAAATTACCAGGGAAACAGCTGCTATTAGACAGCTTTAGAAACTGGATTAGTTCATACCACTGAAGGCCTTCAGTTCACGCAAGAGCAGAAACACTTGCATCAGAAAGCAGTATCACACTTCAAGCACCCATTCCTTTCTTCTTCTATGCTCCAGACTGGCACATGCAAACCAACAGGTACATCTCTGACATGCAGTTTCTGTTGTGCTACTGAAGTATGCCTAAGTGCTCATCAGGTGCAATTGCTCCCATTTTCCCTAATATCAAACATGTCCTTCAGCTTTCACACTGGTACCACTGCTTCCTTAAGCCTATGAACAGACCCAATCAGTACTGTTGGGCCCCATGCAATCCGATATAAATTGATGTTTCACATTTGCATAGCCACAACATTATTTTTCTCTCTGAAGGCTGCAGAGTCCTGGTAGATATGACAGGCATTCTTAGCTCCATCATTCAGTGTAAGGTTCATGACTCAAATCCATTTGAAAATGTGTTATCTTCTGGTGTAACAGCCCTCTAGTAATGTGAGCACTAGGAAAATGTTAGACCACTGTTACAATAGTTTCACATCGCATTCATAATTTGGCAGTTAAAGCTGGTGGACATAGAAATCCTTCAATTTGCTTATTCTTCTGGATCCAAAGCACTGGAGAAGACTTTTGAGACATCAAATAAACTTTAGTAGACTGACCTTGGACATTCATTTATTCTTACAGTGCACCAGCAGCTATAGGGAAACATACTTGGAATGGGCTGCCCAGGGAGGTGGTGGAGTCACCGTCCCTTGGGGTGTTCAAGGAAAGGTTGGATGAGGTACTTAGGGATATGGTTTAGTTAGTAATAGAGGTGGTAGGGGGATGGTTGGACTAGATGATCTTGGAGGTCTTTTCCAGCCTTAATGATTTTGTGATAGTAGAACATAAACCCCTTCACTGAAGAGCTTGCATTTAAATGCTTGACAAGACCATGACAAGCAGAAGGAAGGGAGAGGGATGCACACTGAGAAGAGGGGGAAAAAAAAAATTCACAGTAATAGGATCACAAGAAAATTTCACTGAGCAAGGGTACAGTTTGCAGGTATGAGCTTTCCAAGAACTAATTACTGCTCTTAAGCCTTCACTTTCATTTTTAACCCTCAAGAGTTTTAAATGGAGCTGAATAAACAGGGAGAAAGAAATAATGTTTGATGCAAAGTGTGAAAAGGAAAAGGTCTCAAGGCTCATATCATTTACAGATGAGTCAAACAAGAATTGACAGGTCGCAGAGACAGGCCAGGGCAGAACTGTAAGTGGTTTTGGAGAAGCAAAAACAACCACAGTGTTCCTCTCAGGGTAAAATCCAAAAGGGTCAGAAAAAAATTGGGTAAAAAGTTAATTTTGAGACAATGTAATAAAATATGTTAAAAACCAAGTACTGAAACGTGGCATTTCTACTGAACACACTTGACTGTCAACCCAAATGCCATAAAGTTTAACATTTTAGTTTGAACAGATGCTTAATTGTATGCACTTAATGAACCGTCATAAACTGGGAAGATTCCTGATATGGTTGTAAGCAATGTGTTCTCCTGCATCATGGCAGGCACTGATCAAGGAATCTCAACCTGATTACAGGGAACAGGGTATGGGAGACACAAATGGTCAGAGAACCACTTAAGGCCCTGATTTTTAAAAAGCCTTTAAAAAACGTAAGCAGACAATCATCTTGTCTGAAAACTATTAGGAAAGTCTTTCAATTCAGAAGGCAGCTCTGGCCTTCACCAGGACAGGAAATAGGCACTTTTACGTCTAACTGAGTCCAAAGATGATTATGGCTCAGAGTGGTGCAGAAAAGCAGTGATCCTAGAAAGAATCCCCTAATCATGAAGAAATTCTCTTTACTTGTCCTTTTGCAATGAGGTGAATACTGGTAGACTCTCATAAAGATTCCCCTTATCATAGACTAGTTCTTTTAATTCAAAAAATTTAAAATAAAAAAACCAGAGGAACATAACTCTTTCCATTACTCTAAAGTGTCCTTCATGTCCACTGAAAATCTCACATTCAAATGTAATGAGAAAAAGATTTCTGCTTTGATTTTACCTATTTTACACACTGACCCCTTTCAGCTTTTGGAACAGCTTGTTAAACTGAGGTCATGTCTAAAGGAAAATTTTTAATGACTCCGAGGCTCATGTCATTACAGCTTGCAGCACCAAGAGAAAGCAAGCACCCAGATGCACATGGCCCTAACCTGCAACTGCCCCTTCAATAGGAAGCAATTAAGCAGCTAAAACTCATCAAAGGAAGATGCTTTAAATGTGTTCAAGTAAAAAACAAGAAAACCTATAGCTGCTGCAAATGAGACAACAATGGAAAACACGGAATAACATACTATCATTAGTGTATGTAAGTAAAGGGCACTTGAATGTCTCCTGGGGCTCGAGCCACTGTGTTTCACAAATCTATTAGTCTCAGTGAACAAGGTTTTAATAAGGTTTCAAGGGCAATAGATAGGTGTAGGCACCCCTGGCTCTCTCCATGCTCCGCCAAAGCCATATGACAACATGGCTACACATACAACTCTGCTTGGGCCCTTTGCTAGGGAGATGTCTCAGCAGCCAGCCAGGAGGAGAAAGACCGCAGGCAAAGGGGAACAGCAATATAGCAATTCCCAAAAGGCTCCACTGGGAATGCGTGGGTGCTGTTCAGCACTCCCCTTCCTCTGCTAAAGGACAGATGTGCCAGTGCTCCCCTTCCAGTTCTGGGGAAGGAGGATGCACAAGGTGGTGAGATGAGGTGATACAGAGCGAGCTGAAGCCCATAAGAGTCAATTCATTATAGGTTTCCAGGTTTGGCAGCTGTCAGCTTTGGTGGCACCTAGACACAGTCATGATATCGATGCATTGCATACTGCTGCATGAGGACATTACACAGCACCTCAGTGCTCGATCAGAAAGACCTTGTTTTTTCCAACCTCGATTACAAAAAGTATTAGATTTATATCATGAACACATGCACATTATGAATAACTACATTAATTATCTGAAGAGAAGTTAATCGAAAGGTTACACACTACACTCTCACTGACATTGTTTAATCTTTATGTGCAATACGCATACTAAACAAACCTACAGCTCCCACACCAAACAGCCAGAAATCCAGGACTCTAAAGATAAGACTGCCAAAGTAGGATCATTTCTCATACTTGAGGTTCAGTATCTGTGCTTTTTCTGACATCTGCTATTTTTTTAAAGGATCCAGCTATAGAAACACAGTTTGTCAAAGTGCTATTGATTTTTATGCAACTCCCCTACCCCCCTTTAAAGAAGCTGCAAGGAGGAACTGGGGTGATTCTTAAACCTAACCCATTTAAATACATTTAAAGGTAACTCCTGACACTCACTCTAAGGAACGGTTGCTCTGCGTGTTCCCCAGCTCGCAGCTCCTTGATGCTCGCTGCCATGCTGTAGGTGGCATCCAATCAGAGCGGCTGCCACTGAGGGCCAGGGAGGCAGCTGAGCTGACGGGGTTTATTTTATATTCCAGCGACAGTGCAGGGAATGTAAGGCAGCAAGTGTGTACAGCACCAATAATGAGTTGTACTAATTCACAGAAATTCACTTTTTTTTTTTTTGCCATCACACACTGCTCCTTTTTCTATAGACCAAGACTTTGAAAGTTCATTTTTATGTGTCATTTACTTCCCCAGGGGGTAAAGCCTGCTAAAAATATCACCACTTCTTCTCCTCTGATAAAAGATTATTTATGCAAAGGCAGAATAATTATTCTTGACATACTAGAAGCCCCCCACCCCCGCCCAACTAAGGTAGTTTCAAATGATACTTTCATAAAATACAGCGAAGGTCAATGTTGTCAGCTAAAGCTCAACACTGAACACAAGTCTTCTGAACTCAGGATACTGGAAGGCTTGTTAAAGGAAGGAAATTATTTTGCAGTTGTACAGGGCGTTTGATTTGAAAGCATGAAGGGAACATGACTGGGACAATGAGGTTTCTGTAACCGGTTACCCCATTCAACCCTAAAGAAAATGAAGTAAGATCTGTGTGGTGTAGAAACATAGCAGCAATTAAAACAGGCAGAAATGTATGTGGGGGAAATCCTGACAACTGGCATCAAGAGGTTAACTCTTCTTTTCTTTTTAATCAGTAACTAGTTCTGTCATCTTTTGGTTCAGTGCAAAACCTCCCCAGAGAAGCGCCTCCATTCTTTGAATGTCCATAAGGCAATTAGGTTTTACATTTTTAAAACTGAAGGGTTTTACAGGATGAGCCAATTTATATGTTTCCATAATAAGAAAAGACTCAGGGCTACTGAAGTATCTATTTCAAAATGGCTTAGGTGGTGCATTATTGAATCCTACAAAGCCAAGGGGCTTCCAGGTCCCAGAGTCTTTAACAGTCATTTTGAGGGAACTACCCAGGCAGAATACAGAACAGCTTCATTTTTGGAAACCTGTGAAGCAGCCATTTGCTATTTGGAGGTCCTTCAACAGGAGCAGTGAAAGCACTGGAAAGAGAGGTCCTGGCTTGAACACAGGCACACAGAAGTAGATGAGTGCTGTTGTAGTGCTCGGTGGTTACGTATCTTTGCTCCTAAGCCTTTCTATTGTCTTAATAAATGCTGGTCAAGTCCCAATCATAAAAACAATCAGGTGGATATAGCTGTGAGCAAAAATGGGTGATAGCTTTCAAACTGGAATAGTGTAACAGCTCTATCTACCAATTAAAGCCATTCAGTGAACAAATCTGATGATTAACTGGATATGTAATTAAGCCTTTATTATTAGTCTAATTGGATGGTTAGGGGAATTATTAAAGCTGTTAAGATTCAGTGTAGCAAGCTGGCTGTGCAGTACAGGCAATATGAAATTCAGCTCATTACAAGCAAGGCCAAATGAACATATTTGAGTGGAAATTTGAGACAGCTGCATCCAAGTATTTCAAAACAAACCCAAACAAACCTTAAAGCCATGAGTTCGGCTCAGCAGAGAGAGGTCTAATGTCCCACTCCTACATTCAGGGCAACAAACCAAGCACAGACCCATTCCCAGGAGGCTGAGAGGGGAAAGCTTTTTCTGTGATGCTAGTTAAAGCATCCTCCCTTCCCCCAACCACCAACCCCCACCCCCAACATTACTGACACCAGGATAAGGAGGAACTTTTGCAACAAAGACATCTGACCAGCTAGAGAGCTGAAACACAACGCCTGAAGCAAAAATCTGGTTAGTTCCTGAAAGAACTGCGTCTCCAAAATCTGGCCTGGGGATATAAAAGCACGAGGAAGGTACTTGTGGACCACTGTGTAGACCTAGCAAAACATTAAGTTTTCCATGATCATTTAGTCTGCATTCTACTTGTCCCAGGTCAAAGTCTGGGTTCAATACTAGTAACATGCCAAGTTGAGAACCAGGTCTCCCATGTCCCTTACCAACAGCAAATGTCATTCAGACCTCACCTACCCTTACCAAAAATTAATACAGAGAAACTAATATGGAAATTCCCTGGTTTACCTGGTGATTAAGGAGGCAATTTATGTGGCATGCAGGCAAGTGGAATTATGCTTATTGAAGAGTCATCTACATTGACCTCAATGAAGTAATGCTTATAGTTGTTGGATCAATAGGATGCTAAGTGGTCAGATACAACCCTGTTGCAGGAAGAAAAAAAAAATTGATTATTTTTTTCCAACAACCAAAGCAAACTCCTCCTAAATTAGTATGATCACTGAACATACCATCTATTGTTGTCCCATCTGAAAAAGTGCAATAAGAAGAAAGTATTCTAGAAGCATGATTGTAGAGCAATAAACCAAGAATAACTATTGCTGGAACAGTTTGAAACAGGTATTGATCTGTCACATAACAGCAAAGCCAGGAGAGCTTACAGCCTTTCCAAAGGAACTTCCAAGGACTGCAGGCAGCTGAAGCACAGAGTCTTCCCTGGCCTGCATATCCTGCTAGACCCAGATGCAAGCTCAATAAAACAGCACAAGAGGTCAAAGTTATAGTCATATGCACGCACACACATAGCAAGGGAAAGGCACAAACATGCCAAGGGAAGCCCTTCAGCTCTATGTATCCGCAGCCCAAACAAGTAAAAATAAAAGTCTAATGACAACTGATATATAGATATATTTGGGCCATATTTCCCAATAGCCATCTCTTATGCCTGCAATTAATGTCATTGGAAAACCCCACTACCACACTGCAGTTGTAATCAAATTGTTTTAAAAGTGCCAAAAGCCAGAAGACACACGATCACAAGGCTGTTGCACACACACAGAATGTATCTAACTCTCTGTGAAAACCAGCCATAGGTCTGATATGCTTTAATGCCCTGGATAAGATAAATCTTAGGAGTGACCATAAAAATGATACAAAATGTTACAAAATTCACAGCATGTGTTTTGGGTCTGATTTAAGTTCTTCTCTGCCCTGTATGAGCTGTACACTATTACTGCTATGAAGGAATTTCATTTAGAAGCAATTGCCTCAACTCAGAGCACGCAACAAACAATACTCTTCTCTGTGAGATAGTCTGGTATGGACCAGGCATTGACACCTCCATTAAATAAACATAATGAAATGAAAGAAAACACCATATAATGCTCTTTAAAGTAAATACTTGTTTTCTAAAGTAACACAAAGAAATTGTAATAAAAATATATGGTAACCTGAAATAAATAAGCATAAATTAAAAGGCATACACTGAAATGAATAATCAAAATCTTATAAGACTCAGCTTCACCCATATATGTGAGATTAGCTTTGTGCTCTTAAAATAATATGGCAAAGTGAAAAATAAGAATTTAAACTAAAAAGGCATGTTAAGTATAAAAAAACCCCCAGACTTTCAATTTCCCTTTGTTATGAAGAAACTGTGGTGGTTTTGGCCCTAACCAAAGGCCAAATACCCACCAAGCCGCTCGCTCACTCCCCCCTTCAGCCGAAAAGGGGGAGAAAATAGATATTGGGAGGCTTAGGACCTGAGATAAGGCCAGAGGGATCACTCTGCAATTAGTGCAATGGGCAAAACAGACGCAGCACAGAATAAAGGAAAGAAAAGGTGATTTATTACTACTTACTACAACTAATACACCCAGTGAACCGGAACGAGATAAGAAGCGGCCAGGTCTTCAAGCACCTTCCCCCCACCCCTCCCTTCTTAGCAAACTTAAAACTCATCACGATTTTACTCCCTTCTTCCCGCCCAACATGGCGCGGGGAGGGGCAGGGAATGGGCAGTGGGGTTCCGGTGGTCCCACACAAGCTGCTTTTCTTCCCCAGATATTATCACTTCTACTTCCCCCCCCCCCCCCTCGCCTCTTCGCACTCATGACTTTAATCAGAGATTCGCTCCCTTCTTCCCTCCCGTTCGCAGTACAGGGGGGGCAGGGAATGGAGAGTGAGGGGTTTCAGTCCGTTCCTCCCAAGCTGTCTTCCATCTCAGCTGTGGGGGGGGGCATTCCACATACACACACCCTTCCCCTGCGGCACCGTGGGGTCCCACCCACGCGAGAGTCGTGTCCACGACCTTCTGCAGCGTGAGTCCTCTCTATCGGGGAGTCATCCCCTCACCACAGGCCTCTCAGCAGGACTCTCCCCTCCATAGGGTGCTGACATCCGGGTCCAGACCCCCCGGCCTGGTCACCCGCAAAGTCACAAGTCCCTTGGCAAACCTGCTGAGGCGTGGATCAATCTTCACAGGGCATAGTTGTCTCTGCTCCCCGTCCTCATCCATGGGCTTCGGGGGGACACCCGTTTCACCATGGACTCCACCACGAGCTGCAGGGGAAACTTTCTCTTCACATTCTTCAGCCCCCTCCCCCATCCTGCGGGCCTGGCCTTGGAGTCTGTGCAGCTTGTTACATCTTCTCACTCCCGCTCCGGTGGCAAAGTGCGCCTGCCAGCAGGTTTTTTTCTCCTATATGTGATTCCCAGAGGCGCTGTGACCAGCTCTCATAGGCTTAGTCTCAAATTTGGCCTTGAATGTACCAGTGTTTTTCAAAACATGGGGCTTGCAGAAAGCTGTAACTGCAGCCTACAAGAGCCACTGAAGCAGCAGTTACACCAAACTGCAACAAGAAACATACAGATAGAGATCTTTAAAGAAAAACCTTTTCTGCTGTCCATTAAATCACAACACTTTCTACTTTTATTTTTCCTTATTCTGTAGATTATCATGCCACAAGATTTACTTAATAAAAGAAATAAAAATCATTACACTGCTTGACTTTTTTAATCCATGAAATAATCTAAGAACAAAACTGAATAACTCAAAAGATCTTTCTCAAAACTCAATCATAATGCAATTTGAGCTTTTGTATTCAAACTGGCAGAAACATAATTAAGTATTACACTTTAAATCCAGAATACTTTGATGCAACAAAACATGGAAGGAAGGAGTTCATTACAGAGAGGAACCTAGTCGCACAAAACCCAAATACATTAGAAGAGCAAATATAGGAAGACACTTGGAGCAACTGCAGTTAGAAAAAACAATGTTCAAGAGAAGTATGTTTGGAGCATAATATGGATAGGGCATCATTTGAACAGAAAGAAACCCTAAAGCATCTCATAACACGTGACTCAGGAAAATGTCACATTAAGCTCTTGAAAGGTATGGCACTTCTCATTGTCCTTGATAAAATTTGGTAGGCACACACACACACACAAATAGGTGGAAAAAGCACGCTGCATGCAACTTTATACATGAGAGCTCTCCAGATGTACCTTGTGTTAACAATTTCCCCAGAAAACATCGGGGGAAAAAAAAGATCTCCTCCAAGTTATTGCAATGTTTCAGTTTTATTTACTTTTCCAGTAGTTAAACATTTCATTTTTCTAAAGCCCTTTGAAGCTTATATAAAATAAGCAATAGACTTGTGTGAAAACCACTGTCACAGAGTTAATTATAAACAGGTACTGAGCTTTTCCACAAACAAAATTGTTTTCAGTTCTTTTAGACTATGAAAGAAAAACTGTGGGATGATGAAAACCAGTTGGTAGTAAGGGAATGGTGCAGTGCATCTGCCTACAGTGAGTAAACATTTCAAAGAAAAAACCATCATCTTGTAGAATGAAATAAAAACCAACCCACAACCAAAACAAACAAATGAACACGAAAAAACCCACAAAGATTGACATTTTGGTGACAAATATCACCTCTGGGGAGGGGCAAGTGTTTCTGAGGTCAGACTTCCAGGACATTAAAGTAAACTGAAAGACTTCTACATATTTTTATGAGACAGCACATAAACCTCATGAAAAAACAAAACAAAAAAGTTTCCAAGACCACTGAAAAAAGGAAATACCACTCATATAAAGGTGACATGACAATTTAATGAATATATTGCAACATCCCTTAACAGAAAGGTGAATCAGAGCTGCTACTCTGCTTCTTTCTTCCCCTGGAAGAAAGATGAAGACATGTCATTCATCAAAGTAGGATGCTTTGTTTTAAAAGAAAGTAGAAAATAACCCTACCAGATAACATTCCAGAACAAGAAGCTTTTCAAGTGTCATCATCCAGTATTTTCCAGAGAATCAGCCTTACTTTTATTACAAAGCACATACGATGCCCATTTGTCTAACAACAGCCCTGCAATGAGTGGCTGGCCCAGGGACAAGCCCATGCTTTCCGAGCTGACCAAGGGACCACAAGCCTGGACAGCCCCGTGCTCCCAGATCCAGGAGGAATTTTGCACTGGAGTGCTGTACGTAGCACCTGCACATCTTTGACAAGGCTGGGAGAGCTGCTCCTGCAGATTTCTCCTCTGTTTCCATTCAATAGTGTGTAAGGGGCTGAGACACCCTACCAAACAGCAACTTACTTAGTGCTATCATTGTAATTTACAAAACAAGGATTATAAATTCCATCATGTGTATTTTAGCTTGAACTTGTTTCATAACATCACACAAAGGCTTTCTGAAGTGGAAAATTATTGCATAAAAATAATACTGTATCTTCAATGAGTTAATAAAATTTTATTCTCCATAGACTCCCCCTCAAAATACTCTTGCAAATATCCATGGTGAGCAAAGCATACAGAACCAAAATTTCTAAGTCTGTGCAAAATATTAGACAGGGTACAGGGCCACCTGGAGAACACCATTCATTAGAAAATATATGTGAAAATTCCCTGTCTCAAAGGCTTCTCATAGCACTTCTAATTTTATTAAAGTTGAAAGCAATTTCATTCATTCCAAGTTTTGGAAGAAAGCTGTAGGTGGAAGCAGTGCCTTAAGAGAAAAGGAAAATCCATTTACAGTACTGCTTCTCCCCTACACCTGTAAAAACAAGTAGTAGTCACTGTGGAAGAAGATGCAAAGACAACTATCAAAGAAAATGATGCTGCTGAAACTGTTTGAACCACATAATATCCTTCACAAAAAGGAGAAGCTTCAAGAAACATGAATGGGTGGATGAAGATCACTGTGCCAGAAAAAAATCCTAGAAAACTGTACATCGATAGCAAATGCAGCTACAAAAATAGTGTTCAGCTTGAGCAGCTATTAACCATAGCTTAGAAGGTAATTGAGAGCTGCCATATAGTTCAATATGGAATATGGTTTTAGATGGTTAGCATAACATCTTTTAGCATCCAAGACATGTCTACTGGTAAACACCAAAAAAGGGTAGCTATTCAGAGAAGGATCAGTGCTGTGCTCAGTTATTTCCAAGAGGGCCTCATAAAACAGTGAAAACAGATGTGAAATCACTAGACCAAGAGTGCCTTCTTAACCACATGATTTGTATCATTAGCTAAAGTCATAGTAACTATGTGTAGATACAAAAAAAAAATTTACAATCATATAATTGTTCAATCTGCAAGTGCATTTAAGAAAGGGTGGTCAGAATTATTTTGATTGACTCAGAGAGAAAAAGATTTCAAGACTTAAAAGCCTAGTCAGTGTTAGTTACTCAAGATGAGAGTAGACAAGATTTTATTTTGGTGCAGACCTTGAAGTCTCAATGACTTGCAACACCACTGAGCTTCTTAAGCAAGACAGAGCCTCATCCTGGGACCCTAAATTAGGGGTCCCACCCTTAGATGCCTCCTGGGTGTTGTGACCTGTATCAGCAAGACTAGAAAAGTCTCCTGATGCAGTGTGTCAGCTGCTACTTCAAGAAGCACTCATCAAAGGAAGCAAGAATCAAATCAGGCAGTATAAGATTGAAGAGGAATAGACAACCAAAGCAAAAATAGTTTGCAGTTGAGAGACTAAAAAAATCTTTCCCCAGATAGCACGATTAAATGCTGGTAGCTGTAGAAAGCTCAATGTAAGGATTACCAACATGCCTGGTTTAACTGTGCATTCTCACCCCAGCCTCTGCATGCAGTACTCTTCCCAATAATTCTTTTCTCAGGCTGAACTCTGGGAAGATAATTATCTTCCACCCCTTCCCAATGTCTTCACTCAGTAAAGCTAAAGTGCCTGCCCTCATCTCTGTTCCAAATCAGTTTTACAACCCAAGAGCAACTGGTGGCCACCTCTGCAGAAAACGTCTGTAGAAGCTCAGAACTGAACATATTAACTGGGTTCCAAACCATATTATACCTCTGGTACAGAGTTCAAAAATTTTTGCCAAACTCATTTAGCTAATGCTTCCCTTCTAGCTCAAACATTGAAATTGAAATTGAAAAACAGTCTGTAAAAAGGGTCCCCTTGCATATCTAAAAGTTCCTGTTCTGCAATGTAGTGTGAGTATTTAGAAGAAATTATTGGAATGAATAGTTTTAATACTGTCAGCATGTAGAAAAGTACATTTGCAAATCAGAGGAGGTACTTGTATGGTTCACACACTTATGTAGGGTTTCTGCTTTGATGTAAATCTGTTTGTTTATTGCAGTTGCTCCTAACATGCAGACAACAGCTGTCAGAATAAACACTTTTATAGGAGTGCAGCCTTTGAGTCTAAAAGTGAGGAAAAAACAAATATTGCTGTGAAAGAAAGACTTTGCAAGGTCAACTATAGAGCAAGGGCAAAGACAGCAGCTACATGCAGAGGCATCAAGCTGCACTATGCTTGGTTCACATGCAGGACTCTCAGAAAACTCTGAAAACAGTGGGTCAAAGGAGAAAAAGGAAGAAGTATTATAGCATCAGCTAGGTCATGGTCTTAGCAGCTGAGCAGCAAGAGATACGTGAGGACTGCTGCAAAAGAAGGGGAGAAAATAAAACCCATCCAGAAAAAAAAGCATTCTGCTAGCTCTTGAATAGAGTCTCAAACCTATCAGTGTCTTGTGACTGATTTTTAAAGGAGCTCAAAAGTGCTTAGCAACCAGAAGCACTAAACATAGCACTGAAAGGTCAAGAAACATAGTATAAAAATAATCATCTAACCGTAAAGGGCAAATTCTCACTTGTGGTTTTTGTGTTGAACAGACCCACCCCTTAATCAAGAACAGTTTAAATAAACGTACAGGTCAGCCTTGATTATCCAGTCTCAAGTCACTTAAATTCCAGGATAGCCTGGTATATATTGCCTTACTTATTCCCCAAAACTACTTTTACAAAGAAATCTATTTTACTTGAAGATTTTAAGAAATTCAGTGTGTTACACTGCAAGGAAAAAGAGAAGTCAGGGATATACCCCCTAGTGTTTAGCAACAATAATACTTGAAGTTTCTATATAAAGCTTTCTAGATCTATGTCAATGTGCTTAAAGAAAGGCAGCAATGGGCATAACTACTGTGATTTTAGAAGTGCTGCAGAGAGATATAGTCAAACATGCCCAATGTCAAAGACAGAAACACACAGAGAACCCAGGTCCCCCAAATCCAAGTGTCATGTCACATAGATCAGCCATGCAAAGGAGCACAACCTCTTAAAATCAGCACAGAGCAAACTGATTCCAAGCACAAGATGTAAGGACAGCAGCACATTCCTCTGTGCAAGGTGGAGTGATGCCTGTGGGGCACAGTGCTGTGCTAGCACACCTGTGTTGATTTGGGAGCTGGAAATGGAAGTGGCTGCTATGCCATGATGTAGACATGGTATGCTTAGAGCCCTGCCCGGTCACACTGCATCAAACCACACTGACAGTTCCACCTTCTTGCTACTTATTAGAGACACCATCCTCATCAGATGTGCACCAACAGCAGTTACAGGTAATGGACAGCACTCAAAACATGAAAAGAACACCCAGAAGACCAACTCCCCCCATTTTAAAAACTTAAGTTAAATAGTCACATTAAAAAAAATGGGAAAAAAAAAAAGGAAAAAA